>JAJMBB010000035.1:0-109220 GCA_030565145.1 Insectozyma parachauliodis | reverse complement strand
TATAGATTAAATGACCGGTGGTGGTTGATTTACCTGAATCGACGTGACCAATAACGACAACGTTAACGTGAGTTTTCTCTTTACCCATTATAAATAATATAAACTTTAGAAGTTGCTGGAGAAAAGAAGAAGAAAAGAAGAGAGAAAAATTTTCAAAGGGGGGATATATAGATGGTTAAATATCAATTTTTATTATTGCGCAGAAAAAAAAAAAAAAAATCAAAAGACTGAAAAAAAAATTTTCAAAAAATGTATGAGGTTTTGAAACAATACAGGTTTCAACCACTGTACACACCCAACGTTGGTCAAGAGTAACCAGTTAGATAAATGTTAAAAGACAGTAATAACAATCTACTTCAATCACAACTGTTAAGTGTAAGTTGTTATAGTAAATATTGAGCTTAGAGAAGAATTTTGCGAGGCAGTGGCAAATAATCTTTATCTATTGGTAAATTTCTATTTCTAATTTTTGTGTTACTCATATCTCATCTCATTTTTGAACAACAACACAAGAGAAACTTTACTTGCACTACCAGCTTTGTACCAAAACTATAATTGGGTTATCCTACTCAAGATTTATAGTTACTACGGTAACAACTTGTCATTGTATTATTCGCTTGCAGAGTGGATCTATCACAAACTTTTGACGAAAAGATGCAATTAGTTACCAATCATCTTTGTATTTGTTGATTTAATTCAAAATTTTTATTTTGCAACAAGAGTATTAATATTGACTTGATTAAACTTATATTTAGAAGATTCAAGATATAACTCAATGTTTAACCTTTGGAAAACACATTTGATTTTTTAAATATGTCGTCACTTGTATCAATACTACTTCTTGCACCATTTGTTGTTGTTGGTGTTGTAGCGCTACTTACATGATTTCCACTTCCACTTGTATTGACATGAGATATTGGTTCACCCAAGGTTGAATCAATTGAAGATTTTGTTGTTGAAGTTGAGCTTCTCCTTCTTTGATTTCTTGCTAAAAGAGGATCAGTTCTTTTACCTTTTGAGTTTGCAAATAAACCTAAAATGTCGGTTAATGTAACCACACCGACTAATTTACCAATACCTCTACCATAAGAACCATCTTGTTGTGCTGAGTTTATGGCTACATTTTGTAAACCTATTGAGCCGGATTTTGATTGTTGTTGTTCGGATATTAAAGTATCTTCAACAGTGGCAGCTTTATTTACAATATTTGAATCGGAAGGTCTTGAATAGCCAACACTTACTTGATTATCTTGTGGAATCAGATTACTTAGTTTTCTAGTTGAATCAACAATCCATAATCTATGCAGTTCTGTTGCAACTAATTTTGCAATTACTCTACCAAGTGAACTTTGTTGGTTAACATGAAAAATTGGAAATTGATCTTGACCTTGTTCGATACCCTTTTGAGATAAGTTATAACTTATGAAATTCAATACTGATTTTTGTAATAGATAAGAATTTTTTGAGCTTGTTACATTTTTGACATCAACAATTGAAATATTACCTATTAAAGTCCTTGATTTATCAATCACAGCTAAAGAAGTAACTCTTTCATTAAACATTTTGTGTAATGCATCGATTAATAATTGATCATCATAAATTGTTATTGGATTTGTTGAACCAATTTTTAAATCTTGTAATGTTGAACTTAAATAAAAATCCAAAGTTGGAAATCTACGAGCATTGTCCCACATGTACTTGATCAATCTTCTTTGAGATAAAATCCCAGTAATTTTTGTTGATTCTGAATTTATTATGGCAACTCTATGAACTCCATTACCTAAAGTTTCCATTACACTAAACAATGTATCATCTTCAACAAATTTAATAAATGGATTTTTTGGATGCAATTTGATTATAAATTCAACTGGTACTTCTTCACCCTTTTTTGCTTTGTTAATATTATTAATTATTAATTCGTGTTTCTCTTGTTGAGTCATTGAATCATCACCAATTTCTTCGACATTTAAATCTGAGATTTTTATTTTATTCATGATTAATAATAAATAAGTATTTAAATCACTATAATCAAAAGTTAAACAATTTCTTAAATCTGTTGGATCATCTTTTGAAATTGATACAGGTACACTAGTTAAATCGTTTGACATTAAAGTTTCAAAAGCAGATTGAACCGAGTGTGAAGAATGGATACTAATCAATTTATTTGATTCTGTCAATTCTGTTAAAGGTATTTCAGTCCAATCCATGCCAACTATTGAATTTGATTGTGATTGTTGTAAAAAAGATGAGGACCTGGAACTAAGAGATGGGTTTCTAGATAAACTTAAATGATTAATAGAATCGTCTTGATCTATTGGTAACGGTGGAGGAGAGCTTAATAGTTCAACAATGGAAGGTTTTCTTGATGGATGTTGAAAATTTGAAGATGACGAGTGATGATGGTGATGATGGTGATGATGATGATGTTGATGTTGTTGTTGCAATTGAGCATTTGTTGAATGAGGAGACAATTGAGAATTATGATTAGAATTAGATGCTGAAGAAGATGCAGAATTGATTGAAGGAGTTGAAACTCGAGGTGAAGTGGGTTGAGGAGGATTGTGTCTTGGTTGTGGAGGATTGACCATGATAATTATAAAGTGAAGATTGAAAAGATCAAGTAAAAGTGTAATATAATAAAAATAAAAATAACTACACTTGAAAAGTTGATTGATAAATAATTATTTTACAGATTGTGAATGTTTGTTGATATTGTATGATGATCAAATGTTAGTGTAAAAGTGGTGAAAAAATGCGATAGTGTAAATCAAATATAATAAATTAAGTCTAATGTGGAGATCAATCTTGAATGCAAATTAAATGTGATATGAAAAGTTTAAAAATTTAAGCTATAACTTAGTATTATTCAAGGATATGGACTGTTGATAGTTGAATCTTACTATCAATCAACGGATGATATACTATGTAGAAGGAAAAGAAGAAGAGAGAAAAAGATAAAATTTTAAATGGAAAAACCAATAAAATGCAGGGCATTGAGAATACTATTGGAGTCATAAATATTTAACTGTGGTACAGTAAGGAAATTGTATAGTAAAATCAAATAGGAGTGAGATAAATTCTTGTGTACAGCTTAATATATTGTTGCTAAATTGCTGCTCATCTAAAATAAAGATTCAATACACATATTTTCGAATCGAGGGCAAAAGAGAACAATAGATTTGGACTAAAATCAATCGACACACGCGCAATATTCAATGCCATCAGTTGATTTTTTTTGGCACAGCATTTGCCAAATCTCTACTCCGTGCCGAGAACAATAAAGATCATTTCATAAGTCTATTGTTGGGAATTTTAACACTAATTGTTTGAAAATTATGACACTATTTCCAGCTACATGGAAATAATGCAAAATTAATTACTAGTTCAAATCATATTCGAAATCATGTTATTCAATTGTGTTGAGTGCAAAGATTTTCTAATTAAACTTTTAATTAATCACAATCTTACATTTTCTTGACTTCTTGTTGCGACAAAAATCATCTAATAATATGAAAAATGGAAATGAAGTCCGTTCTCAGACATAAATTGATTAAATTAAATTAGTTTAATTCATAGTTAGGAATTACAAGAAACCTCTATTTAACCAATAGCTTTATAAATTTCAATCAAGAAGATAAATTTCCAACATTGAATTGAGAGAATAATCATAGTTTATTATCGTTTTGAGAAATACAATTTTTGAGCTTGATATTTATTGTAAACAATTGATATCAAAAAAAATGCTGAAATTTGTAAAGCAGTAAAACTTAGTCTTTGTAGATTTAAAAATTGCTGATGTTTTAAAAATAAATCGCTTTAATATTAGTAACATCTTTCTATAAAAATTAAGTTGTTTCTCAATGTAACAAGCCAGTTCTACAGTTTCTAAGAATCAATGACCAAAATAAATTGATTTGAAAACCTGACACGACAAACATACTTTAATAGCTGGTAAGGATATTTCGTTACAGATATACGTTTGCACCTGTATATAAGATGCCTTTTACTTGATTAGGTAGCAAACATCTTTGAAAGATAAAATCATACACTAAAAAATTCTGATAGCGTTTTTTTGTTCTAATAATTTAGATCCTCGGGTTAGATGAAAACAAATTGTTCAATACTCAGTTATTATATTTAGTAGAATTATATTATGTCTCAAATACACCACTTAAAAATGACATTTCTGTTGTTATTTCTAACCTGATTCCAAAGACTTGTTTGGAGTTTATGATTATTACATTCAAGAATTGAAATTACCCAGTATTACATTTGTAATTATCGATTTTCGATTCAACTTGAAATTAAAACAGTTTGATATTCATACGATTCTTGATATAAGAATTATAATTTCTATTATACTAACTATCGGAGTTAATTACTTTCCTATAAAGTGCAGACTGGGCAAAGGCCAGACTTAGCAAAGGCCAAAACTGTGAACTGCACGCAAAAAGTTGAAAAATGTCTCAAAAAGTTGCAGTTAAATTAGTCCCCCCAGGCTGCTATGTTTTCGTGCATTGCACAGAAAAAAGATTTTTCTTTGTAATTTTATCTCTTCTTCGTTATTTTGTCTCTCAAATTATGAAGAAAAATCTTTTTTCTGTGCAATGCACGAAAACATAGCAGCCTGGGGGACTGATTTTAACTGCGACTTTTTGAGACTTTTTTCAACTTTTTGCGTGCAGTTCACAGTTTTGGCCTTTGCTAAGTCTGGTCTTTGCCCAGTCCGCACTTTAACAGTTTGCAAACGTTTTTATTTTGTACTATTTTAAGTTAACACCGGGTTTTTCTTAAAACACTTAAATCCTGATTGTGCATAAATGTTTTACGTGTACAAATGATTCAAATTTTGATGAATACTTATCAGATGAATCATCTTTACACCCATACATTAATGATGAAAGAGATGTATCGAGTAAATCTTGAAATAACATTGATTGTAATATTTTACGTGTTTTCTCTGGTAGCTGGCTCTAATAGTAATGCATTCTACAAGATGATGTGTTAATTAAGAATTGCACCGGTCCACGTTATTGTATGCACTTGATCATCAAAGTGAGTTGTTCTAAACTACATGGCCCAACTTTCATCTGATTTACTAGGTAAACATTTGTTTGTTGAATATAATCACCTTATATATTATTCAAATTATCTGTTGTGAATTTGTTGGAAATTCAACACATGGTTATTATCATATCATAAGATTGTTGCCAGGTTTCAGATCTCTCCCTTGATCCTTCATATAACTAAATCTATAATTCCAAATTTTATTTTGGCCAGTAGAAAATTTCCATTTCACCTTTACTGTTAGTTTGACTTATCTCCTGCATACAACCAACCAGTGCTCAACAAAATTTCAACTTCATTTCCTGCCTTGTCACTTTATTATTTTTTTTGGGTAAATTAGGAAAAAGAAAAGAAAAAGAAAAAACTGGGAATTTTCCCTCTGCACGACTATCTAAAATACATATATATAGATTATACATTTACTCTATTTCCTTTATCTACTTTATCTTTCTCTTTATCATTATGGCTACTGAAACAGAACAATTGGAGTCTGTTGATGTCCTTAAATTGAATGCTATTGCAGCAGGTACCAACAAGAAAGTACCAAGAATCGTGGCATCAGGATTTGGAGGTAAATTAATGGGTACAGCAGATTTAGTTAAAGTTTCAGCTGAAGAAATTACTCAAGATTCTATGGAATCTTTAGCTGAAAAGGATGAAAGAGAAAAGGCCAAATATTCAAAAATCAAACACATATCTGAAGAACCTTGGACTTTTGATAACTTTGCAAAGAAAGTCAATTGGTTGAATGCAATGTTAGTTGTTATGATTCCAACTTATGGTGTTTATTGTGCTATTAAATATCCTCCTCAATTAAAAACATTATTATTGGCATTCACATTATATGTATTCAGTGGTCTTAGTATAACTGCTGGTTATCATAGATTATATTCTCATAAATCTTATGATGCTGCTTTACCTGTTCGTTTATTTTTTGCATTCTTTGGTGCTGGTGCCATTGAAGGTTCAATCAAATGGTGGGGTCATAGTCATAGAGTTCATCATAGATATACCGATACTCCTAGAGATCCATATGACGCAAGACGTGGATTTTGGTATAGTCATATTGGTTGGATGTTGACTAAAGCTAATCCAAAAAATAGAGCAAGAGCTGATATTTCCGATTTAACAGCTGATTGGGTTGTCGTTTTCCAACATAAACATTATTTATTTTTAATGTTATTTTCAGCTTTCATATTACCAACTTTAGTTGCTGGATTTTTTTGGAATGATTATTGGGGTGGATTTATTTATGCAGGTATTTTGAAATCTTTCTTTATTCAACAAGTCACATTCTGTGTCAATTCTTTGGCTCATTGGATTGGTACTCAACCATTTGATGATAGAAGAACTCCAAGAGATCATGTCATTACTGCATTTGTTACATTTGGTGAAGGTTATCATAATTTCCATCATGAATTCCCAAGTGATTATAGAAATGCACTTAAATGGTGGCAATACGATCCAACAAAAGTTGTCATTTATACATTATCTAAATTAGGTTTAGCATGGAACTTGAAAATGTTTTCTCAAAATGCTATAGAACAAGGTTTAGTTCAACAACAACAAAAGAAACTCGAAAGAATGAAATCTAAATTGCAATGGGGTTCTAATATTGAGGAATTGCCAGTATGGACAAGAGAAGAATTCCAATCAAGAGCAAAACAAGAAGGATTAATTATAATATCAGGAATAATTCATAACGTTAAAAATTTTATCAAAGAGCATCCTGGTGGACAAGCATTAGTACGTGCAAGTTTAGGTAAAGATGCAACTAAGGCTTTCAATGGTGCTGTTTATGCTCATTCAAATGCTGCTCATAATTTATTAGCAACTATGAGGGTAGCTATTGTTCAAGATGGTGATGTTAAGTCAGATACTTTTCAATTGCAAGAAGAAATGATGGAAAAGGAAAAATTACAATAAGTATAGGTTTTATTAATATATAGATATTATTTGGATTAAATGTAGAAAATTATTAGGTTGATTGTTTATGTGTAATTTGTCTTTCTTGATACAATCCCGTTTCCAGTATCTGGTTTAATTTTGTATTAGAAAGTATGATTTTGAAAAGGAATTTCATAAATCTGAAGTAATGATACATTTATTTCAACTCTTGCAATTTGCTTCTGTGTGTTTATAAAACCTTTTTGATCACTTGAATAGAGATCAGAATAAAGAGTCAATCTTCAATTCTATCAAATTTACATCCAAATCTTATTTACTTTTCAAATTCGTTTATTCATTCTCTATATCACTATCTTTACCTCGGTAAGATTTCAACTTAATATATCATTTGTTTGGGGTCCCATTTCTCATTTTGGATAAATTCAATCAAGGATTTCGACCCCGTTTGCAACAACGGATGACCGCTGACGGTAACCAAGAATTTCTCCAACCCTTGTCTTCTCTTCTCGATGTTAACATCATTAAACTTGTTGGCTTGTAAGAAAATCTTACCCGGCAAACTAGGTATTACCACTCTTGAAGTTTCAGATTCGAGTAACTTTCTGAAAGCAACAAAATCGCTGTACCGTCTTCTTATTTTGGATGCTCTTTTCTTGAACGCAGGGATGTTGGTCCTACAGATGATTTCGTAGTCGGTGAATAAGTTGTTTCCGTACCCATGAGTGACTGGATTCTTGACTTCAACCTCTAAAACGTTCTCCGGCTCACCATAAATCTCATTATACGACTGTGACTTGTTCTTGGGGGTAGTATCGATAACATCACTTATCGGTTGAAAAGGTTTTGCCATGACTCAAGGAACCAAAGTGTACAAATTTGTTAAACCACTGTGGAAATGGCATATGCAGGAAAAATAAAATAAAAACTACTAGTAAACGTAAAAGAGTCAAACTGTTAAATTATATATATTGTGATGGTTATAAAATACTGCAATTTTTGAATGGCCTTCAAATCTAATGGGCTTCATTCTTTTTGTTGTTCAAAAATTCGTCTCTGGTAACGTAGAATAACCCTCTGTTTCCAGGAGCGTTATTCAAAACGTTGGATACTTCAGCCCATAGATGAGGCCATGTAAGAAATCCAATTAAACCAGCAAACCATATTCCAACGTGGGGTACTCTTCTAAGAAACAACTTGTATTGTGGCACGTTCATCTTGTTAGCAGCTTGTTGGTTACGAAGTATTGATGATGGAAACATATTAGGAATAGATATTGTTAAGTGATTCTCGCTTAGAGGGTTAAACAATAAGCATTTTTTGATTTGCTATTTATATCATGGTAAAGAATTTTACTATGTGAGAATCAGCAGATTTCTGTAATTGCAAACATGATCGATGTTGGCTGCAAAAGGGAACAGGCAAAAAAAAAAAAAGTGAAAAAAAAAACTTACGATTTAAAAGTACAGTAACTTAATCATTTTATTCGATACGAAATTGAATTTTTTATATTATCATCTAATTACTTACTTAGGTACTTTCTTCTTTAAAAAGCATGAGTTAATGGTGAGTAGACGGTTTTACCCTTGTAATAAGCAACAGTCTTGGAGGCTCTATCAGCAATACCTTCTGGAGTAAATTCGAAATATTTATAAATATCATTGGCTTTACCGGATGCACCGAATCTGTTCAAACCAAATTGTTCATGGGAGTATTTGGACCAACCGAATGTTGACATGACTTCAACGGATAAGATTGGAACACCATCTGGTAAGATACTCAATTGATAACTATGTGGTTGTTTATCAAATGTAAAGAAATCCGGAATTGAGACAACTGAAGCGGTTAAACCTTCATCTTTTAATTTTTTAGCTGCATCAATTGAAATTGAAACTTCTGAACCGGATGAAACAATAATGATATCTGGTTTTTCTTGTTCGTAAACGGTGTAACCACCTTTCAAAGCTTTTTCAATACTTGAACCAGCCAATTGTGGTAAGTTTTGTCTAGTTAAAGCAATGACAGTTGGATGATCTGTAGCTAATAAAGCAGATGCATAAGCAGCAGAAGTTTCATTACCATCAGCTGGTCTATAAACTGACATATTTGGAATAGCTCTTAAATGAGCTAAAGTTTCAATAGGTTGATGAGTTGGACCATCTTCACCTAAACCAATAGAATCATGAGTAGCGACCCAAATAACTGGATGTCCTGATAAAGCAGATAATCTAACTGCACCAGCAGCATAAGAAACGAAATTTAAAAATGTACCACCATAATTTCTATAATTGGCACCAAATGAGGCAATACCATTCATGATAGCTCCCATACCATGTTCTCTAACACCGTATCTGATATATCTACCATCATAATCTCCTAATCCGGTTGATGGTGGTTGGAAATCAACTGATCCTTCAACTCTTGTTAAATTGGATCCAGTTAAATCAGCAGAACCACCAATAAATTCAGGTAAAACACCATAAATAGCATCGATAACACCTTCTGATAATTTTCTAGTTGCTAAAGCTTTATCATTTTCAGTAAATGATGGTAAAGCCTTTTGCCAATCTTGTGGGAATTTACCTTCTAATCTTCTTTCAATTTCAGCACCTTCTTTTGCATATGTTTTTTTATATTGTTGGAATGTAGCTTCCCATTCATTTTCATATTTTTGATTTTCAGCTACATGATCAGCAAAATATTTACTAACTTCTTCTGGAATATGGAATGAACTATCTTCTGGGAATCCCCAAGATTTTTTCAATTGTTTTAAATCATCAGCTTTTAATGGAGCACCATGAACACCATGAGTACCTGCTTGTAATGAACCAAATCCAATGGTTGTAATTAATCTAACTAATGTTGGTTTATTAGTAGATTTTTTGGCTTCATCAACTGCTGCACTAATAGCATCTAAATCAGTATCAGCATTTGGAACTTCAATAATATTCCAACCATAAGCTTTATATCTATCAGTAACATTTTCAGTGAAAGCACAAGCAGTATCACCATCAATTGAAATTCTGTTATCATCCCAAAATGCAATTAAATTATTTAATTGTAAATGACCAGCTAATGAAGAAGTTTCACTTGAAACACCTTCCATTAAACAACCATCACCTAAAAAGGCAAAGACATATGAGTCTGAAATTGTTAAATCAGGTTTATTATAAGTGGCAGCAAATTGTTTTTGAGCAATTGCAATACCAACTGCATTTGAAATACCTTGACCTAAAGGACCAGTAGTTACTTCAATACCTTCAGTATCTCTACATTCTGGATGACCTGGAGTTTTAGAATTCAATTGTCTAAATTGTTTTAAATCATCAACTTTTAAATCATAACCATATAAACATAATAAAGAATATTCTAAAGCACATGCATGACCATTGGATAAAACAAATCTATCTCTATTAATCCAATGAGGGTTTTTTGGATTGAATTTCATTTTTCTCCAAACAGCATGAGCTGCTGGGGCTAACCCTAATGGAGCACCAGGGTGACCTGATTGAGCAGCATTGACTTGATCAACAGACAAACCTCTAATGGTTGAAACGGATAATTGATCAATTTTAGAAACCATTGTGTGTTATGTATAATATATTATTCAATTGAAGTAATTGATCAAGGGATATAAAAGGGAAGAAAAGAAAAAGAAGAAGAGAAGAAGAAGAAGAGAAATCTTAGGGGAGAAGAAATGTTGATTGGTTTTATAAAGTTTGAGAAATTGAAGTTGAGGAAAAAAAAAAAAAAATATAATCGTTGTTGTCTTTGTTAATCACCAATTCATATCTTAGTAATATTGTTTTGAAATTAGCACGATACTTACGGTAGATAATACAGGACCAGATTGTGTAATAACACATCTCTTGCTTTGACTTGGGATACCATCTCTGCCGCTTAATTCCTCACCTCTCGTACTAGCTCTACGGACAACCCCCCAACATTTCATCAACGGCAACTACCAACTTATTTAACTATTGTTCAAAAAGTATCATGAGTAATCTTACATAATACACATATAAATTAGATTTGACGGTAACGCAACATCCTTTCATTTTCAGTGGTTTTGCAACCTTTAGATTTACAATAAGAACTCGAGAATAAAGAATCACAGATTGGTATAAACATCAAAAAGCAATTGATTTAATACACCTGAGTTTTCAAGTAAATGTTTGATTGCCAAAATTGCTGCAATTGCTGTCCGAAGTTGCGAATAAAACAATCATCATTTATTTTTTATTTTATTTTTTCAGTCACGTGCCCAGGTGTATAGAATCACACTCTAGACTGAAAATTTGTAATCGGATCAAATGGATAAGTGGAAAGTTCTTGATTCAATTGTATTACTGATTTTATTGAATCTCAACACAATAGCGGTTCGAAATTGCTCAAAAACTTACTCTCCTCTTAGATGATGGCTTCTTATACAGTATAGTTAGAAGATTGTCATTTGGCGCCACCTTTAAAGTCTTATTATGGATGGTAGACAAGTATCGGATTACTAGAAATTAGTAATAAAGCCGAGTATGATTTATCGACCTCAGAAGCCGCGTGTGTTATTCCGGAGTTTCCAACGTACATGTCCTAGACTATCTTTACTGTATTACAGGCTAATTCTTTACAAAAGTCCCTATACTAGCTCAACTTTGAAACATATTACAGTGCTGCAAATAAACATATATATTTTTTATATTAATTGTCTCTTGGGTCTGCAAATGGACTGTGTCTATCATCTGAATTGTCCATAATAGGTTTTATTCGACTTTGGTCGAGTTCGACATCTAAAAAGAATGAATTTGAATCACTCGTGATCGGCTTTATTGGAATTATATCCATCAAAATTTCCTTCTTGTTGTCTGTAGATTGATTTTTAACTTTGACTGATGTTGCTCTTGTAATTTGCCCAATATCTGAATCAACATCTGAGTCTATATCTGAATCATCACTTAGTTGATTAATAACATCATCGCCTCTATCATCGTCATCTTCTTCTTCTTCCTCTTCCTCTTCAATTCTATCTACATTGACTAATCTTGGTTGTGCTTTTATCGCTGTCATTGTTGATGAATTTTGAGTTTTTTCTGTCGGTTCTTGTTTGGTTGTTGGAATATTACTTTGATTTGTATACATAACATCTCCTATGATTGATGCATTTTCTATTGTATTTAAATCTGAAAATAAAGATTCACTATCATATGAATATAAAGATCTTGTGTTATCTTTAGTGGGTCGAACTGTGACTCCGGGTATATAAGCAATTGGTAATATGTTTGATGCATTTGAAAATGATGTTGCAACTGAATTTCTGCTAGAAGGATTCATGTATAATTGTGGTTGTCTTTCTTGTTGTTGCTTGTTTGCTTGTTTGATTATATCTTTCTGTCTTGCTCTTCTTTGTTGAGTTTGTATCTGACGTTGTTTATTTCGAACCTTGCCTGCATTTGGTCTTGTAAATGATTCATATGATGATATTCTCTTCATTTGCTTTTTTGAATTTGGTTGCGATAATTGTCTACGAGCTACTGGTCTTTCCAAATTAGCATCATTACTATTATTGGAATTTTTGATTATCCCATTATCTCCGCTATTTTGTCCTAATGTTGAATCACTTTCACTATGTACTATCCCATTTGAAGAGTTTTCATTTGATGGATTTATAGTTTCCAATTTTGTTAAGGCATATTCAGTTGAATCATCCCCATCATTTAAATACTCATCGTCATCATCATCATATAACATAACCGGATGTTTTCTTCGATAAATCAAAAAATAGTATAAAGTAGCTCCTACAACAGCTAGTAAAGCCAACCCACCAATAACTCCACCAACTATTCCACCAACAATAGGTTTCTTACTTGAAGTATTGGCAACACAAACATACTCTGCACATTTCTCACAAGTTTGAGCCACTTGAGTACACTGCTGACCCGAAGGACAAGTTGGGCACGATCCTAGTGGTTCAGTACATTCCACACAACCACTTGAACTATCCCTTGGTAGTAGGAAATCAGAATTTGAGCCATAAGTATGATCAAGTTTCATTTTGAATGCAATTTAATAAGTAATCAAATAACATATATAAACATATATGTAGATAATTCTTAGCCTTGTTAATCTGCAATATTAAATTTAATTTTTGATTTTTTTCTCCTGCTTGATTTAGATCTACAGATTCAAAGGGGGACAAAACTAAGAAAACTAAAATTAGAGATTGCCTAAGACGAAGCTTTGTAAATAAACTCTAGAATCGATGAGCTTGGGTTGATGAAGGCTGAATTATCAAAGTATTGACTTGATTTCACAACTTGAACTATGGTATAATTCAGTTTAAATACAAATTGAGTTTCAATATCCAATTTCCATGTAGATCAGTTTCAGATTTGAGTACTCAATAGAATGTCTTTTTTCGGTTGGTTTCAAATTATCAATGTGTCTGGATTTACATCTAGATCTTTAGATACGCGTGTCTAAAATTTTGTTTTGAAACTCAATGCTTTATCAACACTCTGATTTTTTACAATCACAGCTAATTTCTGAAAGATCCAACTACATAATATATGTTTTACTTATTAAATATTAGTACTATAAATATGCTAATCATACAAAAGTTTGTCTTGTTTCTTTGACAAACTTATAATTTTCTTTTCTTCTCGTTAACCAAGTTTTCTCATAATCAAAATATTTATAATTTGCAGCCAAATCGTCAATTTCATTACTCACATCCTCCTTGTTATTTATTGGTTCTGGAGTTATACTTTTCAAATCATCTTCTTTTTGTATTGAAGACATTGATCTATTTTTAAATTTGTTATTATCCTTCATAAACCATTGATTGAACTCAGTATTGAAAACCCACCCTCTATGAGATAATTCTTTTGCTGCGTTAAATCTTGCTAAATTATTATATTCTTCGCTATAATAAAAGCAGAAAAATAACGTATCATTATC
Source organism: Insectozyma parachauliodis (assembly GCA_030565145.1). NCBI lineage: Eukaryota > Fungi > Ascomycota > Pichiomycetes > Serinales > Debaryomycetaceae > Insectozyma > Insectozyma parachauliodis. The sequence continues at coordinate 95,297 of JAJMBB010000035.1, read as the reverse complement.
AAATTTCTTCATATAGTTTGAACTATTCAATTCATACATTGGTTCTTGTGGATAATCTATTGATGAAGGATGAACATTTTTTGGAGTATATTGTCTTGGTTTCTCAGCATCGAATGAATCTGGACAATTCAACAAAGAAGTTTCTAATAATTCTCCAATAGATTGGATTGGTAATGGGTCATGCAATCTACTAGCGGTTATATTTATAATTCTTGATATTGTGTCGTCGAATGTTTTATTTTCATTTGAAATCATTGGCAGTTGAGATTGTAAACGATCAATTCTTTCTTCACTCAATCTAGAATGTTTATAAATTGGAGAATTAGAACTAGATTTGTTTGGTAATTGGTTGAAACCAGGTGGAGGGTTTTTGGCAGGTGTTGTGGTTGTGGAGCTAGTGGCTAATGAAGCATTGTTATTTACTTTTGGGGTGGCATTAGCAGATGCTGTTGAGTTTGACGTTAGAGTGGTTGTTGATGTAGTTGTCGCTGCTGCTGCTGCTTGTTGAGCGGCTTTAATTACATTTGAATACGAATTAGCACTCGTTATTGGTGGTGGTGGTGGCGCTGGTATTATTGAAGGTTTTGATTTCTTTGAAGGCGTTGATGATTGTATGATGGATTGTTCTTGTGTATGGGATGGATGTGATGTTGACTTGGATGTGTTGGACTCTATTATTGAATCGTCTGCATTTGTTTTATTTGCTTTCTCTTTTTCTTTTTCTTTTTCTTTCTCCTTTTCCTTCTCCTTTTCCCGTTCTTTCATCTCTTTCTCTCTTTCTTCTTCTTCTTCGATTGATTCAGTAGCCATTTGAGCTAAAGATCCTTCAACTTCCAACTCATCATCATCTTCATCATCCAATTCTAATTGATCATAAAATTCATCATATTCTACATAATCTTCATCTTGATTCATTTCAACATAATAATCAATATCATCTTTTATATTATCAATTTTTGCAGGATCCAAACGGTCATTTTCCAAATGATCCAATATTTCTTCTAATCTTTCAATATGCTGATTATTTCTATCCACTTTATATTTCAAATCATCGATTGATACTTGTAAACTGACTTTTGATCTCTTCAGCTGATTACCTAAAGATTCTAGTTCTTGATCCAATTCTTCATTTTGAGCTTGTAATTGTTCAATCACGTTGGTTAAATAATCAACAGTCTCTTGATATTTTGCATCATCTCCATACTTTGAAGTCTTTTTTTGTTTTTGTTGTAATTCCAAACCTTCATTTGAAAATTGTTTTATCTTTGAATTCTTTTCCAACTCTTTAAACTGATCCATCGCGTGCTCAATTTTAGTACGATTTTCCAATATAGAGCTTTTATCCAATTTTATACTCGAATCACCTAACCATTGTTTCAATTGATCTCTTGAACGTTGCAACTTTTTCAATTCTTTCTTTAAATCATTCTCCAATTTTTCTCTTTGCGATTGAACATCAGCCACATGTATTTTCTCTTTAATCTCATCAAATATCGTTAATCCTTCGGATATTTTTTTATTCACCTTGTCAAACTCTTGTTGTAGTTTCCTCGCACTCATATTGACTTTACGTTTGTTTCAAAGTGTAGAAAAATTTTAATAATTCAACACAATATTGAAACTTGGTTTGCTATACACGACGCAGAATTCAAACATGGATTAAAAGAAAGTATGTATATTCAGTCTAAGTCTAGTTTACCGATCTCTCTACTCAAGAATTCATTTGTGAAGTGACAGATTTGTTGATAGTTGTATTCGAACCCGTCGATCCCACCGTAGTATGGATCGTCAACGATGTTTTGGAACTTTGACCCTGGGGTATTCCAATGGCCAAACATTTCGACCACGCAGTTTGAGTTTCTAGGCTTCATATGTTTTAGATTTGCGAGATTGCTTTGGTCCATGCCAATGACGTAGTCAAAGTTCTTGAAGTCTGTTGAGGATATTTGTTGAGCACGGTGTGAGACAGGGACGCCGTGTTTTCTACAAGTTTTGGCCGATCTTGAGTCAGGCGAGTCGCCAACATGCCAGCCCCCGGTACCGAACGAGTCTATCAATTTAAAGTATTTCTCATACCCTTGTTGTTGGACCTGATGTTTGAAGATCGCCTCGGCCATGGGTGATCGACAACTAGGGGTAAATTAGTATTTTAATTCCATGATGGGTTGAATTTTTACGTACATGTTGCCTAGACATACGAAAGCAACTGATATTTGCTTCTCTTCAGGGCTGAACTTGGGTGCCATAAGATCTAACGTTTGCAAATCTGACTGCGAAAATAAAAGTCGAGAAAAGATATCGAAAAATAAAATGTTTGGAGATTAAGTTGCACTGATAGTTACAAGCAAGTTAGAAAGTTTAATTTGAACTGTTTGTAGAAGAAAGAACACAAAATTAATCAATCAAATTGAGTAAATGAGTTTAGACTTGAATCAAGTGTACAACTCTTTTATTCTTAGTGAATTTTCATAAAACTTAATTTAGCACCCAAAATATTTTGCGTAGAACTTTCACCACAAGAAACATTTTGAAATCTTCTTTTACAATTGACATTTAAATGGGAGGATAAATTCATCAAATTGTTTTGAATTAAGATTTCTATTTGTAAGTTTGATTAACTATATGGTTAAAATAGGTTTTTTTACTGATTGTAGTTCAGATCAAGAGTTATATTTTGTCAAATTCAGGTTACTAAATTATTGCTTTAATTATCTTATGAATTTATAAATGAATAATATTATATATTATGACGAAAATGCTAAAAATATTGTGTTAAATATTATGTTGAAGACGTTACAAAAGTTTTCCAATCATCAAATAAAACAGGCTCATACAAAAATTTATTGATCTCGCTTTTTTCTTCCAATTTTATCCTCTTATCATCAAATAATAAGTCCAAATCATCATTTATACCGTCATAATCTCTCTTTTTGTCATTTGATTCCATTTCCTTATTACATTCTTCAATGATATCACCAGTAGAAATTTCCTTAATGAATTCAACTTGTTTAAACGCAGATACTATAGCAAATGGTTTCACATCACAAGTCCATTCTTCTTGATCCGGTGATAACGGAGATTTCGTAACTTTACTAGAAGAATCTTTTTCTATTGAAGTTTCATCAACATTTAACAAATTTGCCAATGAAGCAAAAAAGAATTTTTCTGGATCGGTGTTTGATAATTCTCTTCTTTTAACCAGTTTTGAATCATGAGATGTCATTGCAAATAAGTCTATGTCTGGAGTTGGGTAAATGTTATTTGTATTATAACCCAGTTGATAATTTCCTGGTGTGGTTGAAGAAGGAGTAGCTCTTACTGGATAATTTGGGGATTGGTCATTAGGAGTATTCTTATTACTTTGAGGTTGTGGTGCAATTTGGGGTGTGGGCATGCTATGCGGAGTTCTAATTGCATTTGCCAATGACCCTGGAGTCGTTGCAGGCAAAGCATTTGGAGTTGGAATTATTGCAGGTGGAACTCCTCCACTAATCGAATTCTTGTTCTTTTTTCTATTTTGTATAGCAACAGCTTTTTTGGCAGTCGTTTTATTCAGAATAGTTGACGTAGCTTGCTGTATTTGACCCGGAATTTTATGTCCCATCATTTGTGATGGCATTTGAGGAGAGCTTTTTGGCAATTGAATTGGTTGTTGTTGAGAGATGTTTTGAAACGGAATTTGTTGAATTGTTGAACCACCTTGTTGAGGTATCATATTCATATTTTGACGCATGGCGTGTTGATAATTAGAAGGTTGTTGTTGTTGAGGCATTAATGGTTGGTTGCCTTTGATTGGACTTTGATTTTGCCAATTCATTTGACTATTCGGAGCATTGACGTTCATTTGAGGATGATTTGGATTTATGAATGCTTGATTCGAGCGAACTTGATTCTGCATCATTTGCTGTTGTTGCTGTGGTGGTTGTGATGGTGGTGGTACTTGTGCTTGAGATTGAGATGGAGCTCTTCCATGTTGAGGAATACTTGTATTACCACCGGCTTGTTGTTGTGCCAATGCTTGCTGTCTTCTGAACCCAATCTGTTCTTTCACATACTCAAAATATTTAACATACTGGTTTTTCAATTTCTCCAACAAATCTGGTGCTGCCAAATAATGACCTTGTTGTAAATTGTCTGAAATATTTTTAGTCATATATTTCATTTGTATTAGCCTTTTTGTACCTTCAGCGTTTTTCGTTAATAAATAAAAATAACTAATAATGCTATCGACGTTGCTAAACAGTTGTTGAATTTTGTTCATTAATTCTCTAACTATATTTTTATCTTGTTCTGATAATAAATTACTGACATCTTTTAGAACCACATTGTTTCGGGAAACTTCCTCAATTAATTGTCGTAATTTAGATTTAATATCATCTGTTAATGGAGGTAGTAAATTTGTTATATTAATATTTCCAGGTGCAGTCATTGGTCGTTGATTATTATTGCCAGAATTATTGAGATTTCTTTGAGCTACTAAAGGAGATGTCAAATTCATATTCATTTGGGTATTTGGTTTCATCATTGGAGTGTTCATATTATTCAACATTGGCAGGCTTTGTGGCAAATTTAATTGAGGTTGTGAAGTTTGTTGCATTGAAACCTGGTGTTGTTGCTGCTGTATTGGTTGTTGTTGCGGTGGTTGTTGTTGCTGCTGCGGTGGTTGTGGTGCTTGTGGTGCTTGGGGTTGCTGATTTGGAACTGTATTTATACCAAGACCAGTTGTTCCAGTATTATTCAAGCCTTGCTGTTGTCTCCATAATTGATTCTTTTGATGAAGTATGTATTTTTTAATAAATGAGTCTTTCATGTTGTCGTCCAATGGGGCTTGCAATTGCTTTTGTTGTTGTAATCTATTTAAAACCATTAAAGCTTCATTGGTGTATTTGTTCAAATCTTGTTGAGTGATTTGAAACTGTGGGGGTTTCTGTTGATTAGTGAAATTTTGTGCTTGAGGTGGAATTTGCTGTTGTTGTTGTTGATGGAGATGATGGTTTTGAATATGCATTTGTTGTGCTTGTGGTTGGGATTGTGGTGTTGGTTGTTGCATATTCTTCTGTGGACTCTGTTGTTGTTTTTGAAATTGTTGCTGTTGTTGTTGTTGTTGTTGTTGTTGCTGTTGTTGCTGTTGTTGTTGTTGTTGCTGAAGATTTCTTTGTCTTAAAAACTGTTCCCTTTGCTGTGGAGTTAAATTATTGATGTTGAAATTAGGATTATTCATCATCATTGGTGCACTTTGACCAGCATTAGTATTCAAAGCATTGTTATTGATATTAGCGTTGTTACTATTACCTTGCATGTTAACTTTCTGCTGTTGTTGACGCATAACCAATTGCATATGAGTAGAATGAATGTCTCTAATCGTAGGTAATAAATCCTGAGGAATAATTTTTTGCCTGATTAATTCAAAAATTTGATTCCAAGTATTAACGTTGGCAGGTAAATTTGGTATTCTACCCAACAATGGCGGAGGGATAGGAGAACTTCTAATCAATTGTACAATTTGAGGAGGTACTTGTGGAGGTAAATTAGAATTTGGTCCTGTTTGAGACGGCTGAACCATTTGTTGAGGTTTCATATTTTGTAATTGTGGAGATTGTTGTAGCGGCTGTTGTTGTTGATTTAAATCCTGCTGCTGATTAGCCATACGAAGTTGTTGTTGACGAGCTTGGATTTGAGCTTGAGATTGACTCCTAGCTTGAGCCTGTTGTTGTAAAAATTGACTACTTTGAGGATTCATATTGTTATTGTTGATGTTAGAGTTGTTGTTGTTATTAATCCTTTGTTGAGCTTGTTGTTTTTGTAATCTGAGTTGACCAATTTTTGACTTGATAGCTTTCAAATAATCATCTCTAGAAGGGGCTTTCTCGTAGACTGTTTTCTCAAAATCTTGAGCCATTTTAGTAAGCTTTTGAGAATTGAAGTTAACTTTGGAGCCATGTAAATCACTCAAAGTATCCATGATCAAAGTCACCACTCTTTGTCGTTCCTCTCCTGTGTACATGGATTGCCAACTGCCACCGGTACTTGTAGTTGAGTTAGAGGCAGCGGCACCACTGATAGCCGAGCCACCCCCGTTTGGTAGATTGTTCATATTCATGTTGTGAACTAATCTCTGTTCCAGGGAAAAGTAAAAAATATAAAAAATAAAAATTTGAAATTTGTTTGGTGATGATAAAAGTGTGACAGTATCAAAGTGTGTAATTTACTAAATCAAAATTTGTACCAACTACAATTTTGACAATTCTCAAACTCGTGGAGCTGTTTTGTATTTAATTGGACGATCTTGCTCGATTGGTGTGTATATCTTAGAGGTCCAAAGTTTATACAAATATTCGTTCTACACTATCGGTTCAAGTAGAGAAGAATTTACTCAAAACTGATCCTTACTCTCAAGAAAGGTAATTTAGCCGTTTGGTTTCCAAGTAGTGAGTATCTCAATGATTTCTGATAAATTTATGTAATTTCGCAAATAAAGAAAACGTGATCTCAATTTGGATTGAAATTTGTTTGATCGAGGTTTGATAACTTCAGTGTAGTCCAAGATATAGATTGAAATTGATTCCAGAAGAAGGAATTCGAGTGCTAGGAACAAGAGGTATCACAATCAAATTCATGCCGATCTACCTACAATCTAAACCGTTTTGCAAATTAAAGTTTTGATGAATTATTGTTTTTTATAGCCGTCAACAGGAGTACATAAATTCGGCACTTTTTTTTGCATCAACCCGTGGTATCAAATAACTTCAGTGATGGATGATACTCTCATGGAATTCGTGAACCAAAGATCGAGTGGTTTTCTTGAGATTATAAAGCTACATTATAGATTTTCAAAGCCACACATTTACTTATTGGGTCATGGAACTATAGAGCTTGATTTTAGCAAGCGCTAAATTTGGTATAGAAGAAATGTGCTATGACAATTCATAAAGATTTTAATTGTTGTTGTTACTTGTTTAGTTTGTTCTGGTAAGTTTTAGAAACAGTAGTTCAATTTGCCTCGGTAAAATGTTCGATTTACCGATGAATCGCTTTTTGCAATTAAACACACAGACAGTTGCACATTTATGATATCCACAAGTTTGAAACAATGTTTAAAAAAATAGATGCTGTGTAGATCGAGCTGCATTCTCTTGTCATGTACTTAATTTCCAAGCCCTAAACCTGCGTAAATTACGAGGTGGCACAAGATTGAAATTATGTTTTTTCCTTTAGGCTGAAAAATACTCCGTTGTTGTTTACTATACATGTAATGTGAGACAAGCTTCAATTTTAAAGCTCAAGATCTGACGTTGGTGGTTGAGTGGGTTCATGGTTGTATTTTGATGCTGTCGAGAAGATAAATTATTATATCAATTTCATAATGAGCCAAAAGGAGCCACTCTACTTACTATCATTGTTGGCGGCTGTTTTCATCTGAATCAAGCATGTCTTAGACGCAGATAGTAATTTCGTTGGTAATGCGGTATGGCGCTTGGAGTACTATACAAACTTCCAGTTTGTTGACCTTTGAGTGCAAGACTTGAACGAGATCACAATAATCAAAAGAAACTCAAACCAACAACAAATTGTAAAAATATCACAGATAGAAATGAGTTTCCATCAGATATTTGATACTTTAATTCAGAATTATTTCCTACACCATTCGAAATCAAAGTCAATAATAAGTTTTATAAAAGCTAAAGCATAAACTGACGACATTTTATTCATTTGTTGATATCCGATTGAATTACATGTAATTATAAATATTCAAAGACATTACATTGAGCGATGCTTTAATGAAGAGCGAGAGCAATACGTATGAGGTGCATGAGATGCGTTAGAAATTAAGAGCCCGTGTATTAAATAAGTATATGGTAGAGAGTTACATTTGACTAGCTGAATTAATCAAATTTTGTTCTAAACAATCAAAGATAACAACGATGGTATTTTGTGGCCTTTGCACACTGAGCGACTTATAAATTGATACCACACAAGAATGAAATTCTAGACTTAACTGAAGACGTAAGAAAATGTTGATTTTGGATCGTGCAATTGTGTTGTTAGACGCTACAACGAGTGAACGAGTTACTCTGGGCAAAATTACGGTATTTAATTTTGACTGTTGTTCAAAGCTGATATCAATAAATTCATAAAGATCTCATTGACGAAGTCATAGATAACTATTTGGATCAATATGTTTTTTTGGCTATCACGCCTCCGTCTTTCTGACTCAAGAGAACAATTGAAAGGTACAACAGCGATTTATGAAGCATCAAAAAATAAAAAAGATAGGACCTTAATTCCATCAAAAAATACTTCAAAAATTCATAAACGAAAAGGTTAAACCAGAGTTGGATGATCGGGATCAAATACGCACAATACCTTGGTATGAATTTCAAGCTAAATCCACCAGTATAACTAGTAGAAATGAGGGATTGTGAAATGATGGCCGCCACAATTAGTAATTAGCTGATTCTCTTGCTAGTTGATCAATTTTAATCGTTTTCACTGTGAAAACAATTGAGTATATCTCTATTTACCCGATTCAATCTTTAATCTTTAAGTGTTTGTTGGAGGCAGTTCAGTTGTAGGTGATCATATCCACCGACGCGCATCATCCCAAATGGCTTGACTATATCGATATCATACCGCCATTATCCATATACGCACCCAGCGACGATACCATTTTTGGGCTTTTTTTCAGGTGCTTTGGGTGTTAGACGATAAGCGCCATCAAACATAGCCTGTTGAAAATCCAGATTGAATTCTCAGCACCTCGATAACTGTTGGTTACTACAGACTAGTGTCACAGAAGATATTCATTTCTATATTGTATTTATTACATTGTACAAATTTATATAGTCTGGTAGGTTCTTTTAACAGCTACCTTTTCATTAAATTGATTCTGTTCCTCTTGATCAATGAACTCATTGACATGGTTCAATTTCCATTGTTGCTTTAAAAATTTAAGACCTTGAGTGTTGACTCCTAAGACTTTACAATTCCTTTGTAAGTTACTTCTTAACTGTTCTTTTACCTTTATTAATTGGTTTTTTAGGGCTGTATCCTTTTGATTAACAAATTCTTTAAGATTGGAATTTATGACAAAAAATAAAACCTTACATATCATGGATAAATTAACAATATTTGAGCTAATATTTTCTTCGCTTGTCCATATTTCAATGAATCTTAATAAAATCAATGTATAAGAAAACGGCAACACCAACAATGCATCATCCAATTGCGCAGGTTTAATTTTCAAAAGTGTATTGAGTACATACTGTGATCCTGTCATGTCAAATGCTATTAAAATTGAATTTGGAGTTGGTTTAGAAACTTTCTCACCTTGCTTGAGCAATAGTTTATATTCGTCAATTGAGTTCACATCTTCAATACCGATATCTAAAGCTTCAATTAATTTTTCACCAGCTTTCAATGTTTCCATAGTTTGTTTAGTAACTTTAGTAGATTCGTCTAATTCGTCAACTTCTGGCTGTTGTTGTTGTTCATCTTCTAATTGATTTAATAAAGTATTTTCGTATTGCTCGTCCAATTCCTTCTCTCTTTCTTCTTCTAAAAACACTTGATCTGAAGTTGCTGACCATAATCTAATAGAATGATCGTGTGATGTGGAACACATAAACAATCCATTATCACTTATTGCCATACACCACACTTCACTTTGATGCGCTGGTAATTTTTGAATACAATCAAACTTATCACCATCCCAATATTTAATTAAACCATCCTTACCACTGCTGAAAAAATTATGCGACTCACCAATAAATTTAACATTCATGATTGAATCCTGATGACCGAATATTGATTTATGACAATCTCCAAAATCCAAACCCCAAATTTTTATATTTTTATCTGCACTGGATGTAATTATTAATTTTGAGTCACTTGAAATGTCAATTGATAAAACTGGCAATTTATGTCCGTATAAAGTTAAAAACAATTTCAAAGTATCCAAAAATATAACTTGAACATTATTATTAAGTAAAGAAATTGCTAAGAATTTAGAATCCATGGAAATCTTAACACATAATACATCTTCATTTAGTTCCAAAGTTTGAGTGTGATGAAATTTTAAAGTTGACAACTTATTGTTGGTTCCAGGTATTATATCAGTTTCGATTTCGAAATTCCAAAACTTGACGCATTTATCATTCCCACCGGTAACTAAAGTTTTACCATCAGGAGTCAAATCTAACGACCAAATAGCAGCATCGGAATCATTTAATTTGTGTGCTTTTTCAATTCGATCAACTAATGAGCTTGTTGCCAAATCATATAGTTCTAAATCACCATTTTTAAAACCAACAACAATTAAAGAACCACCAGGTAAAAATTTACAACACAATGCGTAACCACCTTCCAATACAAAAGTTCGAATGACGTTGAATGTGGAAATATTCCAAATTTTCAATTCACCATTTGATGCTGTCGCTAATAATTTGTTATCATCGGGTGATATATCCATTGCTCTTATATCGAATCTATGTCCTAATAAATCAATTGAGTGTAATTTTATCGAGTTCAAATCTGTTGGTTGTGCTTTTCTAACACTTTCTGGTATAGAAATATTGTCATATTCAATGCTATTATTCGTCAATGATATTAAAATGTCTAGTTTTTTATTATTATTTATCCAACAACAAGATTTTATCTTGGCTGTTGTTCTGATTGTTGTGAATGATGCTATTAGTATACTTATTTCAGATTCTTGAATTGATTGCAAAATTTCTTCATCTGACATTCCTTTTTCTTTCAATCTTTTTGTTCTCTTTGTTACACCTCTTTTAATTTCATCTTCTGACCGTATTCTAAATATTTCAACTGTTCTATCTGCATTTTGTACTGAAAATAATTCAATTTCATTACCGGCTTGTTTTAAATACTTGAATGCTATTTCATTACTTCTTGATTTGCTTTGTTTTTCAAGCCCGCCTTTTTCTTGGACTTTCGAACCATCTTCATTTTTCAAATCAACAGACCATACTTTGACTTGATCTTTGTTACCACTGGTTATCAACAAATCTTTAGACTTGTTCAATCCCATAGCCCAACATTCGTTTGAATGAGCCAAATGAGTTTCGATACATTGTTGAGATTTCAATTCCCATAATTTAATAAGCCCATCTTTTGAACACGTCAACAAATAATCATCAAACTCATCCCCACTTTTATTTGACTCAGACAATAGCTGTAGTCCATGGATTGGACCTTTGTGACCCTTGAGTTTATACAACCCTTCTTCACCAATCAAATCCCAAACTATCACTGTTGAGTCATTTGACCCCGATATCAATCTAGTACCATTTCTATCAAATTGTAATTGAGATATGTTTGATTTATGACCTTGAAATGTGATGAGCACTGATTGAGATGCTAGATCCCACACTTTGATTGTACCGTCTAGGTATCCGGCACCTATTAAATTTGTCTGATGGTGGTATGTGAGATAACTTATTGGCGATGGGGGTATTGATGTTGAGGCATCTGTTTCACCTGGATTCAACCCGTCTTTAAACTTTTGAAGTAACTCACCAGTCTTGATGTCCCAGATTAAAATTTCTTCTAGTCCTGAGGTCAAAGCTCTACCAATTGAAGTTGAGGACTGGTTTTCAGAAGGTGGTAACCAAACAATATTAGACTGAGATGTGATTAACCCAAAGCATTTCTCCTGATCATAACGATTATAAGACTTGACCATAACTGTTTAGCTTGAAAAAAATTGGAGCTGACTTTTGATGCGATGAGAGAAAAAAAATATAATTTGCAACAATTTCTTAGTCTATAAATTCTATTACAATATAAATAATCCTATTATCAAGTGTATTAAGGATATGGAAGGCTGGTTAAAGTTACCGTCGTTGTGTTTTTTAGCTGATGAAGTGGTTGTTGATTCCGAGGAGTCAGTAGAGTGTGACGAAGATGACGATGCTTTGGTTGATGTAGAAGATAAAGTGGCAATACCTGAAAGTCCACTTACACTCGATATTGGAGCGGCTCCTTTTTCACCTCCAGTCCAACAGTACTCTTGAAAGCATCGCTTACATTCTTCGCTTTGTTCTTGGTTGAATCTTTCTTGTTGTCTCCTTATTATAGCACAACCAACGCAAGTGATCCAATTATCATCATCTGTAAGATTATTCCTACTCACCACTTCGAACCCATTTTGAATAGCACCATATTTATCTTTGTCGTCGTATGATAATTTGAATGTAGAGAAATTTGAATTGTATGACATTCGAGAATTGGCAAAATGGACAACTAAAGGTACATCAGTTACATTAATTTTGTCATTCCCGTGCCATTTAACTAAATCGGTCAACTCTGATGAGTTACACCCAAAAAATACTGGTTTTTCTCCTAGTTTCTCTTTGAGGAAAGTATCTACATCAGGTACAAATGGAAACGGTGTACCTTTGCCTTGCTTTGAAAATTGTCTCTTGTAAGTTTCCATAATTGATGTACCATTCGGCCACTGACTATCTGTATCTGCTGAATTATCAAATGCAAATATAACATCGACGTCTCTGGAATTTTGAATTAATGGATAAAATGGGACATTTTGTGCATCTTCTCCACCATCTGCCAAATACAACGTTTCATTATGTATTATACTTTTAACTCCCGCAGCTTCAAATTGATAAAATGGATTGGGTTCGTAAGTTGCAATATCATATTCTGCATAACTAATTTTAGTTAATATATCTGTTAATATAGTCTTGATAATACTGTTGATATTGTAGTTACCCAATTGTAATAAAATCGCGTTGAATAATGATGATGATGTACCCATGATGAATCCAGCATTATCAAAATTGTTTATACAAACAGATGTATTTGGATTTCCGTTATCAACGGCTGAGCCTATATATCTAACATCGGTGAAAGCATTGAGACTTGGATCCCATGAACCTAATTCATAAGGACTAATTTCAAACACAGTTGAATTTTCATTCATAATCAAAGTGCCTGGAGTTCTACCATTAGCTACAACTATTGGATATGGCATTTGATGGTTTTGAAAATTTGATAAATTCCGTATGCTTGACCATGTAATATTCTCACCACCACTAGCATCGGTGAAAAATTGATATGATAACGCTCTACCCCAAACATCAGTAAATGAAGTTTCAAACCCTGCATCTTCTTTTGCCAATACTGCCTGTCTTAATCCATAATAATAAGCAATTGTCTTGTCGATTCTCAACCCACTAGGGTTGATAATTGAATCTTCTAGTGGCCAAATTGATGATGAACGATTGACTATAGATGCAACTGATAGCCAATCATTGAGCACTAGCAGCCCAACTAACCAATTGCCACCACTAAGTCCTACTACATAGGTAGCACTATCTAATAAACCACCAACACCGTGTTCATTAGCATCATCAAATCTACCGTCCAATCCTAGCAATTGACCAGCACCACATAACATAGCTCTATACCCACCTCCACTAAACAGTACACCAATTGTGATATTATGGTTATCTGCATTGTCATTAACAAAACTCTCAGGGTTGAAATCGGATAAATTCGCTTTTTTCAAAAAAGTAATCAAATTCTTGTTTGTTATCTCATGTCTGTCCCTGATATATTCTTCTTCATCGGTGGAAATCGTACCATTGGCAGGTCTACTCAAATCATGAGATGGACATGATACATTATAAGGAGCGTACGGATTTGAGCCATCTGTTGAATCCGAAGTGCCAGAAGCGGTAGCAGAGGGCCCATTCAAGATTGAACGTATCCACGATTCATCAGTTGTTGTAGACGAACCACTCTCAGTGGATGAAGGACCGCTTAATAAGGATTGAAACCATGATTCACCTGTTGAAGATGATCCTGTTTCTGTAGCTGATGGAGATGACGAATCTGTTGACGATGAGCCTGAATCAAATGGCCAAAACCCAAATGTGGGGTTGATGAGTATACCAACGATCAATAGATGAAGTGTATGCATCTCTATTGACAGGGTCCACAAACGTTTAAAAATGTGAACAAACGCACCAGTTTATATAATCCAGTCAAAAATTCAAGACAAAGCCTTGTAAAGTTGGAAAGCTAAAAAAATTAAACCCTGATTTAGAAATCAAATGCAAGTAACTTTACATACTGAATGTGGAAATTGCAAGAATCGAAGAGAGAAGCAACCAAAATAAATAGAAGTGCTACCAAATGCAAGAAGCACGTTTTATATTCATCTCTATAACCTTCTAGTTCCTTTACACACGATTGGGATCATTCCTCCAGTTGAAATTGTGAAATGTCTATGACTTAAAACATTTATGAAACATCTGATAGTACCAGCATGTGAAGTGGTACTTATAAATGTATTTTCTTGAGCTAGTTGTTTATCAACCTTACCTTGTATACAATCAGCTTCGAATAAGTCTTGTAAAAATTCATTGACCCTCAAAGATTGATGAGTCATTGTCTCTCTCTCGTCACCAAAATATACATCTTCTTCTACTATTCCATCAGTTTTGAACCCGTATTTACCAAATCTTTGATCAATTACAGTTTTTGATGATCTTTTGTCGCATAAATTCTTACCTATTGTTTCTCTTATTTTTTCAACAACAATTGGTGCCTTGTCTTTTGGTTTCAAATCGTCCCATGTAATGACCAACGTATTACTTGATCTTTGCAATGGTGATACAAAAAATTTGGATGGTATAGGTGCACCTAGTTTTATTTCTTGTTCCCATAAATCATGGTTCTCCTGAGCCTGTTTAATACCGATTTCCGTCAAGGGTGGATCTGGTGCATAAACAATTTCACCATCGGTTGTTAAGGCATGATATTTTGCATTCCAAGCTTCAAGACCATATTTCTCTACAACTTGGTTATGATAGCCCTGTCCATGTCTTGCGAGGATTAATAATTTGTATTCAGTATTTTCATCAGCTTCAACATTCAATTGTTTCAAATCGAGAATTATCTGTTCCCAAGACTTTAATCTTCCCATATGATCCAAGGCGTAATTGAAAACTCGATCATCTGTTGAGTCATCACTTTGTTTGAAAAATCCAGGAACCACTTCGAAATCCCATGGGTATTTGTAATTTCCGAACTCATCCTTTTCGAGTCTCACTTTCGACCATGTGTTTTTATACTCTTGTTCTGGTTTTGGATCCCCGTGAGCATCTTCATAATCATTCTCGGTTGGAATCAACAAAGACTTTACTGAGGTCATCTTGTCTAACAAAAATTGCAGTCAATGGCAGATTGTTGAAAGTGTATTGATATTTATAAGGCTACGCTATTTGGGGGATCTGGTTGAAACTGAATTTTCCCGAAAGTCAAAATCAACATTGCCGCCAAGCATATTGAGCTTTGTTTTAGTCAACTGATTTCATCTCAAAAACCGTTTGCAAAGTAACAGAAATTGTCGAGAATCTGTCAATGTTATGCTAGACAATGATTCATCAGCAGAACTAACCCAATTTGCATGTGTCTTGTTAACTTGGTTGCAACAAAAAATTTTGCAACATGTGAGCAACCACTGCATATAAAAAAATTATTCCGAAAAAGATTACGACTATTTTTAACTTTGAAAGTATTTTGTGTTCTTAAGACACTGGATCTAGCAATTTGTTCTAGGCTAATAATTATATTAAAACTAAATAATAATAATAAAATGAATGAATTAAAATTAAACTATTCTACAAATATACAAAGACCAGCAATTTTTTTCCAAAAATTCTCCCCTCTATGTTTTTCTAGATGTACCAACTTTAAAATCAGGTTTAAAATCAGGTTGTTTTTTATTTGCTCTTTTGACTTGAAATTTAGCTAATATTGGAATATGATCAGATGGGAAGTTGGCATCAGGAAATCCAATACAGTTTCTTGAGTATTCTTCATCAACTTTACCCAATAATCCTTTAACTTGTAAAGTTGGTGTCGAATACCATATATAATCAATGTTGTCGGTGAATGCTGGTGATAAATTCGTAAATGGCAACTCTCCAACCGATTCATAAGAAGATTTTAATTTGAATGGATGGTGGAAACCTTCATCTGTAAAACGTCCATAATCTTTTTCTTTCATATCATCGTGTTTTGATGAATACCCAGTTGAAAATAATTGGTACACTGCACTTTCTTTAACAGAATTGAAATCACCACATATAATAATTGACGAATTTTTAATTTCTTCAATTGAACTTGTATGTTGATATTTCTTAATTATACCTTGTAATTCTTCCAATAATATACCAACTTGTAAAGTTTTAACATCATTAAATGCTGGATCCCAGTGTAAATGAGTATTGACAATGCATATCTTTTCTCCAGTCTCTTTATGTTGTAAATAAGAAATCAATGCAACGTTATCTTTGTTCATGAATCTATTGAATAAATCTTTAGTCTTTTTATACTTATCCGAACCCATGCAAACACTATTAAATTCAAAATTTTGTTTATGTATCAAAGAAAATTTATCAGTTTTATAAAATATTGCACATCCATCAACTTTTTTGGCATCTGTATCACTCATAGTTTTTGATCTTGTTTTACTATAAAAGAATCCTTTATAACCATGGGTAGCTAATAATGGAGACCAAAATTCATAAAAAGTTTTTGTCTCGACTTCTTGCATACATATAATATCAGTACCATAACTTAGTATTTCTTTTTCTAATCCATTTCTCCTATAATCCCAATCAAGTGCCCATGACGGAGTGAATTTATACATTTTTGCCGTTGCATAATGTTGACATAAGGTATTATAAGACAAAACTGTAAAGATATCACTTGGATTAACATCCACTTTGTATGTATCATGAGAGTCTATAACTTCACCATCATCTTCTAATATCAACCATGGTCTTGGTTTTGGAGTTCTTGTTTGTATTTTTTGATCTCTTAAAGTTGCAATCAATTCTTTTGTACCTTTCTCGGATATCAAATTTGCTATATTTAAATCCAAAGGATTCCCTTCAATACCTAAAAATAATAATTCAATTAAATTCCCAAAAGAAGTTGGTAATGTTTTAATATTGTTATCAAATAGATATAGGTATCTTAAGTTGAAACATAATCCTAATTCAGAAGGAACATCTGTAATTCTATTATGAGACAAATCCAACGTTCTCAAACTTCTTAATTTACTTATGACTGGTGGAATAGTTGTAAGTTTGTTATTATTTAAATATAATGATTCCAAAAAATCGTAATGGAATAACTTAAGTGAAACATTGACTAACCCTTGCCCACTCAAATCCAATTGACACCATAATTGTTTACCTTGAGTTTTCAACCTCATTCTTTGTTCTTCCATTGTGTCATCATCGATTTCTTGTGTAGTTTTCTTATTATGCAACAAAGCTGAGTTCGTAGTTGGTGTATTGCCATTGCCATTAGACTTTCTCTTATGATCTTCTTCTTCTTCCAATGTTAAAACTATAGATTTTGTTGCTTCAACTAAGCCTACTGATTTAGCCTCACTATATGGGTTTTTTATTTTTCTTGAATTTGAAGCATATTGTCTAGCATAATAATGAGGTATATTTGAAGACCTTGATATTTGACATAATTGTTGTTGGTGTTGCCAATATTTAGAATTTGGGTTTTCTACATTCAAACTATTTAATTTCTGTAATGAGGATGCAAGATGCTGTTGTGTTTGCAATGATTGTTGTTGGTGCTGTTGAACTTGTTGAGCTTGTTGTTGTTGAAGGACCGCTGCTGTTTGTGAATAGTTTTGTTGCAAATGAGGTAATCGAGGAGCTTGTTGTTGATTAGGTTGGTATGGTTGTTGTAGCAGAGTTGAATTGGATGCAGAATTTCCACCGTTTACTTGCTGTTGGTTCTGACCAAACTGTGGAAAAAATTGTTGTTGTTGCTGTTGTAAAGATGGTTGGTTACGTTGTTGATAATTTGATTGATATAGGTTCTGTTGTGCTGCAAGATTATCATTGTAATTTTCACTTGGTTGAAATCCTGAGCCTAACAAACTATTAGATGATTGTTGTTGTTGTTGTTGCTGCTGCTGCTGTTGCTGTTGTTGTTGTTGACCTTGATGTAATTGTTGCAATAAAATTTGTTGTGCTTGTATATTTGAATGTGGCTGCCCTTGTACTTGAGCATGTTGAAATTTATTAGCTATATTCATGGATTTTTTAACTTTTTGAACAACTATTAAATGACTAGTTCCCTACTTTGATGTATTATTATCATATAATTAATTGAAAGTAATGATCTAAAACTAAAAAAAATTATTGAGGTTTTGCTGTTTGTTGAAAGATGTATTTTCCTTTAAATTTGTAACAGGGTGCACTACTCACGACAGTAGAACAAGATTATTATAACAATTAAGCTGCTAGAGGTAGAGTCTAATAATCATCTATTTGTAATCTATTTCAGTACATAAAGGTATGTGATCGCTTGGGAATTGATTATTTGGAAATCCTTTGATCTTACAGCTTGAGCAATACTTTTCATCAACTTCACTTAATATCTGATTGACAACAAATTTATCTTTACTTATGTATATGTGATCCAACACATCAGTCAAGCTTTCAATGTAACTCGTGAATTGTAATTTGTTAGTGTTTAGAAGTGAATCGTACACATTTATAAATTTGAATGGATTTTGTACAACATTATCCTCGTTTATAAGTTGAGAGTTCTTGCCGTAATCAAAATTCTCGAAACACTTTGACTTGGATAAATCAATTTCATTTTGATTTAATAGATGGCATACGTCGGAATTTAAATTGGAGTTTAAATCTCCTAGCATGATTATGTATGGATCTTCTTCAGTTACAAGTTTTTCCATTTCATTTAGCAATAACTTAGTTTGTATAACTTTTACATCATTGTATTCGGGTGACCAATACAAATGAGTATTTGAAACATAAATATTTTTTTGAGTTACTCTATCGTATAATTTCAATATCAAAGCAACAGTGTTTTTTGTTATGACTCTATTGTATAAATCTGGTGTTATATCATAATTGTGTTTATTCTTCAAAACTAGCTTGCCGAAATTAACCTCAACCTTCTTCAACACTTCGAATCTTTTTGAATTTATGAAAATTGCTACTCCATCAATATTTTCATTACTCTGATTTGAATTTTTATGATTCCAAAATGATTTCTGAACATAGAAACTTTTATAATAGTTTGTTGGGAAATCTTTACTCCAAAATTGTTTGTAAATTGCATATTCCATTTCTTGGAAACACATAATGTCACTTTTTATTTGATAGATTGTTTCATTCAAGAGCGGAAATCGATAATTAGACCAATTTAAATATTTTTGATCTAGATATCCAAATATTTGCTCCCATATGTAGTGCCTCGATAGCAAGTTGAAGGTGACTATGGAAATTTTAGTCTCATTTGATTTCGAGTTTCTGTTTATTTTGATCCATTTTCTGTACTTCAAAGCGTCGTACTTCTGCGGTAAATAACTGGATTTCTTTTTAGTCAAAACTTCATCTGATCTGATGTTGTTTAATTTGTTAGTGGTTTTAGATGTATATTGATTTACTTTAGTAAGCATGGGTGATTTCTTGAAGTGAATTAATTGTATGATCATCTAATATATATACATGGTATATACGGGCGAGAGTGGTGAGCTTTGTCAGTGGAGAAGTCAAGTGACAACTAAAGTAAAAAGATTATGTGATGGAGCTAAAAATAATCAGTCAAAATATTTTTTACTTATGGCTAGTAAATCACGGTTGCAACCAGATGAACATAACACAAAAGTTGAGGGCAAAGTTACCTCACTCGAAAATTGAGTCTCTCGCAGTAAGTAAATCTAATAGAAGGTATGTTTAATGGACTGTAGTGAAAGAGTTGTTTGAATCGGAATGAATAAGCACAAGTGTGGCTGAACATCAAGTGATCACTTTATCAAAAAAAAATGAATAAAACTTTGTCCTTCTATTCTCTCTGTTTCCAAATAGTCTCTAGTTTGTTACTTTTGTTACTTGGTTCAGGTGATAACTTACAGTGCTTACTTACTGCTGTACCCTCATTGGTCAATCTCATCTCAGCGCATTATTCTGTCTCATAACCTATTTTTTTGCTTATATAATTTGCAGCCTAAAAATTTTCTAAATCACTACTACAAGTTTTCAAACAATATGAGTACTTTCATGATTAACATATCTACTGAAGTACCTTTGATTCTACAACGTTAGAAATTTCAACTGGTATTTTAATAAAAATTTACTCGTTGCTTTAACTAGTTGAACAATTTGAAATATGACCAAAAAAGACCAAAATATATAAAAATCTCTCGATTGCTATTCGATAACGTTTTTGGAAAAATGCTTATTACTCTGGCTTTTGCAACTATGGTTTTACATTGGAGTACTTCATTTTGTATTCGTTTCATCATGAAGTATAATTGCTGCAAAATAAGAATAAGGCGTGCAGAGAAACAAATGGTACGAGAAATAATAAGATCGTATAAATCTCAAATGAATATCAACCACTAGATGGCATTGACTTCTTTACCCAAGAACGCAAGAGTCTCTGTACTAGGAGCAGGGATAAGTGGATTAACATTTACTTACTTTTTATCAAAGCTAAGACCTGACATTAGTTTCCATATATTCGAGAAATCAAATCGTGTGGGAGGCTGGATAAATTCCTCAAAACTAAGCCTAACAAATGAAGAAATCATTCTAGAGAAAGGACCTAGGACGCTAAGAGGCGTGAAAGACGGCAGTTTAATTATAATTGATATCTTAAACAGTTTAAACTCATTGGATCAAGTTCAAGGGATTCACAAAAATTCAATTGCAAATAAAAAGTACATACTTAATAGACAGAATGAGCTTGTACAAGTTCCCAACAGTCTTCCAACAATGGCAAAGTTTTTGAAAGACGTGAAATGGATGGATACAAATTTCATCAAGGGGATATTCAAAGAACCGTTTGTTAAGCGTAGACTTGAAGATGAGACCATTGAAAGTTTCTTCAAGAGGAGGTTTGCAAGTACCGTGATAACTGATAATATTGCCCTGGCCATTTTGCACGGAGTTTATGCTGGTGATATTGGAAAATTGAGTATCAAAAGTGTCTTACCATTTTTAAAAGATTTGGAAATTAACTCCGGATCAATTATAAAACACATGGTGAAAAATATAAACAATAAAAAAGTGAAGCAAGTTGTATCTGATGATATACAAAAATACAAGTCACAAATATCACCAGATACAGATTTTGTGGATATGATTGACAAAGTGAAGAATTTTCCTATGATTAAATTTAAAGATGGATTAGAAACACTACCAAAAACATTATACGAATATTTGAAAGAGAACACAAATACTACCTTCCATTTTGAAACAACAATAGATTCAGTAGAACCTAAGACGGGATCAGTAAATGGAGAGAAATTTGATCATATAAGATCCACAATTAATGTTCATGATTTATCTAAAGCTTTGCCTATAGAAGATCAAAAATTGAAATCGAAACTTGATTCAATAGAATATATTACAATTTTTTTGGCAAATCTATATACAAAGCAAAAGTTGATACCTAAAAATAAACCAGGGTTTGGATTTTTGGTTCCTAAATTTCAATCAATCTCAAACAATCCGCAAGCATTATTAGGTATAATATATGATTCAGACGTTGAAAAAAACGCAACCAGTATATTTTCATCCACAACCACTACTGTCACCGGTAAGTATGATAAAATTACTATTATGATGGGAGGTCATTACTATAATCACTGGCACATACCATCAGATAAAATGAACTTGAAGATCATTAAAGATATTTTAAAATCTAAATTAAATGTTAATATTGATAATTTCAATATCAAAATTGTCAATAAAAACGATTTGAAAGATGTCAATGAAGATGATTTGCTTATAAGTTATGATTTAATTACTAATTGTATTCCTCAGTACAATTTAGGATATCAAAAAATCAAAAGTGACGTGGAAGACATAATTAAAGATACTAAACTATCGTTTGGTGGTACAGTATTTGGCGATGGTATAGGTGTACCTGATTGCGTGATCAACTCATTCAAAAATTCTTTAAAACTAAAATAGATTATTCATATTTAGGCATAATATCATCATCATTGGCATCATCATTAGGATTTGTCTTATTTGCATATGTAATCACTTTACTCTCTTTGATACCGTAATTGATTACCAACTCTTTATCAAAAAACTCTTCCCCTTGTAGACTTTTCAATGCTAAAATACTTGAATTCAAATCCGAATACACAATGAAGCAATATCCCTTGTACAATTTCAAATCTAGTATATCTCCGAAAGTACTGAAAAGTAGATATAAGTTTTCTTTCACTAGAGTTTTGTTGATTTTATTATTCAAATTTTTGATGTACAACGTTGGAGAAGGTTTCAACTTTTTGAAATCCAACTTGGTCTTTTTGGAGCCATTCTCATCCTGTCGTATTGATCTTTTCGTTGGCATTTAAATGGATGAGTTCAAAATCAGAAGCTGTTTTTTTTCTCAAGAATCAGAAATTAGATTTGAAACATTCTTGAAACAATGCAAAATTGATCACGTACATACTTGTTTCAAATGATATAAAATTGAAACATGATATGGAGATATAAATATAAATGCAATGGTTAAGCTCTTTTTCAACATGAGTCAATGATTCGTAACTATCTAAACCTACAAGAGCAGCTATCTCAAATCTATCTCAATAAATATACAATTTTCTTAGTACTTATACTCATCAAACTAATATTATTGAAGAGATCGTTAATTACAATTATAAGTAGTCAATTGATTGATAATTCCACATGTGACGACGCAAGTAATGAGTTTCAACCAGTATTAAACAGTATACATGACTTGATAATGGATAGTCTATACAACCTACAGAACTCAGGTTTACAATCAGTAATTTTATTGATCAAAGTCATCAAAAATATTGTTATTTTTGGTATTGACTTATTTTTGGGAACTTACGTATGTTTGTTGAACGCATTAATCAAGGGAACTACTGAGTTTGCATTAGACGCGAGTGAATCGGTGATTAAAGCAGTAAACAAAACTGTTGTTGAAGTTACAAGTGATATTGAAGACGGTTTGCAAGGGCTATCATCATTTATAAACGACTTAATCACCGGGTTTGAAACGGTTAAACTGTTCTTCACAGGATCAAATAGTAAGGATGCAACCCAATACGAACATAAAATCAATATATCATTAGGCACTTTGAAAAGCAAAATTGTGATTCCGAGTACAGTATTGGATGATATTGAGCTGGTGAAAAACTCGAGTTTGGGAGGTATATCAGATTTGAACAATAGTACTCAAATTATCATCTCGAAACCATTCGATTTGATTACAAAAACTATGCTAGCTAAAAAGCCAGTCGAGAATAGAACCGAAATTTCTCCAATCAATATAAAGCAAGTTTGTTTGCAAAATTTGAATAATCTTGAAGAAATCCAGAATGATCTTGTTAATCTTGTTGAATTCATAGGTAAATGGATGATGATAGGCTTGTTGTTGGCTACATTTAGTGCTATGTTTTATGTGTTTTACTGTGAATGGAGGCAATGGAAAAGAAATAACCAGTTTATAAATGAAGATGGAAATTATAACAATGAAGTTGAATATAGAAACGAGGCCAATATTTATGACAGCTTTTTGTTGTATACCTTGGTCAAAAGATTTGGTTTCAACATTCGGGAAAAATACATTTGGTTGATAAGTTATTTGAACACTAAATTCACAAGAAACGTATTCTTTTTTGGAGCAATGGGTTGTTTATCAGTTTTATTGCAGTTTATTTTGTTACATTTTGTTCAAACTGGGTTAAAAAAGGCAATTATTGCATCATCGACGAATAGGAATACAACTTCTGTTCCCAAGCAATACATTAAATCTATGAATAACTATATAAATGAAACGGTCATTGAAGTTAACAATGAGTTGTTTGGTAACGTTAGAAATATGTCGGTTCAAATAAATTCCACTATATCTACGTTTTTAGACGAATTAGATGACGCAGTTAGTGGAATATTTGGCACAACGGTTTTTGCGAGCATCATTAATACCATTGTATATTGTACAATTGGCAGAAAGTTGTTGAAAGTTGAAGACGGTTTAACTTGGATAAATAATAATTTGGATATCAAAATTCCTTCTATATCTAAAGATATTGAAAATTCTTTACTAAATATTAAATTTACTGAATCAGATACGATTTTGAATAAATTGAATAAGTTAATAGAAACGTACGAAGATTCAATGATGTTAGAATTATGGATAAGTTTATGTTTTTTAGGGTTGTGGTTGTTTCAAACTTTTATCGCTGGAATGATATTAGCTTATGTAGAATGGAGAGAGAAAGAACCAAAAATTGGTCCACCAAAAGAGTTGAATGAAAAAGAAAAACAGGAATATGGAATACCGATATCAAATCCATTTCCAAATTTAACGGCTTCCACCTACTATCCTCCTCGAATATAATACTATTATACATTAAAATTCTAAGTTATCATTTCTTAATTGGAGCTGGCTTCTTCCAATAATACTGCTTGTGTGTTTTTCTACAGCTTCTTAACCCACTTTCACCTTTAACATTAGAAACTAAATTTTTTCTACTAGTATCATTATCCAATTCTGGCATGTAATAATATTCCTCTTCTAATGGCTTACCAGCAGCATCTTTACCTTTTCTATATATGACACCTATGCATTTCAAATTATTCAAAACGGACCTTATTTGAGATAATGACAATTTTGAAGTTAACACACTGATTGTGTTTAAAAATGATGCCGGGGTAGAGCTCAATCTTGAAAATGCAAGATGATTAATCAAAATGTTGTTTATTTCTTCGAGATTGGCAATCTCATTTATTGAATCATTTGAAGGAGACTCTTCAACAAATTGTTTCTTTTTAAGCGGTTGATATTCGTACTTGTGATTTGGCTCCTCTGAAATGGCCCTTTTTTTGATATTTGTTTGATCGGTTAAAACCTTTTTTGGAGATGTTGAACAAGGGCGGGAATGAACAGACTGTTCATCTTTGAAAATGACAAAATTTGAAGTTGGTTTAACATTTGAAAGATTCACATTTTGCGAAGGCTTTATATCTTGTAAAGGTTTAATTGGTTTTGATTGTGGTATAATTTTTTCAACTAAGGTTGATCCTTTGATAGGTGTTTCTTCAGAGGTTGGTTCTTTGTCTTCAACTTTATCATCATCGATTTCAACACTCGGTTTTGGTTTTGATGGAGTGTTTGGAAGTTTTTGTTCTATATGGGTTCTTTGTGGGGTAGCTTCATTTTTAATCAATTCAAATTCTTCATCATCAGTTAATTCTTCATCTATATCATCTGGATTCAACAATATAAGCTGCTTTGAAATTTGAATCAAAATATTTTGAAATTTAGGTAAGGTTATAGTCTCATTCTGTCTGATATAAAATTCAGTATGGTTCAAATCTAATTTGATCGATCTACTTTTTGAATCTGACGGTAAAGGCACTCCAGTATTATTTTCCATTATTATGAAGTTATTCTTCGAATTCGTAGTTTGGTATATGTAACAACTTTTAGGGATTGTGATGTTCAACCCATTTGCTCCAATGCAGGTCAAAATCACTTGCTTGGTATCGAACACAACTTTCAAATGTGTTCTTGATATATATGAGTCCTTTGAGTCCAATCCAAACTCGCAACTACGTGACGACCGACCAATGGTGAAGTTAGTGTTTGTGGATAACAATGGTATTCTAACAACGGATTTGTCAGGGTTTAAAACATTAAAGTCTTTGTTTATTGAAACCGTTGGCTTGGTATGATTTCCTTGATCAAGGTCTAATTCTCGGGCAGGTGAGGATGATCTATACAAAGAAGATGATGGATTTGGCGTTGGATATTCATCTCTGGTAAGTCTTTCATATCCTTTGTGAACTCCATTTGGTTTTGTTGCAAAAGGATCCTTACTGTGAGTATAATCATCAACATCATGCAATGGTGATGAAGGTGGAAATTGATAGTTCATACTGATTGAGTTAGTTATGAATCTTGTTTATATTACAAACAAAATATAATTTATCACCAATATATCACACATTCTACGTTAAATTTCGTGTTGTTTATGTTTAATGTTTATCGATCAATTTTACAGTCACATCTCGCGTAGCATATTGACACAAAACTGAAAACATTAAAGCTACCAATAAAAACAAATAATGTCACAGCCCTGACACACGTGCCAATCACGCGCAAGCAAAAATACAGCTTAACACTACTTTTGTCTTAAGTATGGGAGCGCATAGTTAAGAAATGTATGCGACTCTTAACTATGGAGCGATACTATCACCAAAGAAAAAAAAATTTCATTTAAATTTTGAATTTCTATTTACTTGATACAGATAGAATTATACAAAAATGGGTAGTATGTAATGAACACTCACAACAATCATAGAAGAGATATCAAAGCATCAATATTGGACAAAATTGAGTTAGAACGTTTAGAAACAAGCATCATCAAATAAATGCAGAAACATCAAGTTCAATACAAGTTCAAATGACTAAAAATTTACTTTGATATATTTTGCTCCAAGATCATTATACTAACTCTTGATTATAGAAGGTACACCATCATTAGGTAAAAGACACAACAAATCTCATACTTTATGTAACAGATGTGGTAAAAGATCATTCCACGTTCAAAAAAAAACCTGTGCTTCATGTGGTTACCCAGCTGCTAAAATCAGATCCCACAACTGGGCTTTAAAAGCTAAAAGAAGAAAGACTACTGGTACCGGTAGAATGGCTTACTTAAAACACGTCACCAGAAGATTCAAAAACAATTTCCAATCCGGTGTTGCTAAACCACAATCCGCTTAATTTATAAGGTAAATTGAGTGATCAATTATTGCATATAAATTATGAAGAAGTTTACGTATACATCAAAATCAATACACATATTTGTATAATAATATAAACAAAAAAAGAGTTAAAATCATTTATTATTATATAAGTTGTAAGTTATCTTTTTCTTCATAATTCATGTTGAAGTATAAGTTATCTGCTTCATCATGGTTTACAAATCGATTCAATATTTCCCTCGATAATTCAACCGTTTCAATGTCGAAAGGAAATTCTAAACCATTTGCAAAATCTCCTTCTATATTTGCGACTAATTTTCCATCTTGTAAGTCATTTTCAGTTAAATGGTGCATCTTCCTAGCTCTATTTTCACTCCACTCATTGTACACTGGGCCCATATAACCTTTTGTTCTAAGTCGGGTCAATAAATTATGAGCCTCGATATTTAATGAATCGGCGCCAAATGCTATCCTCAGCACCACCACAAATATCTCATACATGGTCTCAGTATATATAAGCTCACTGAAATCTCTCAAATCTTGAGTTAAATAATTTACAACTCTAATTATTGTTGAAATTAAGTCAATTCTCAAGTTGACATGCTTCGACCTAGGATTTTTCATGATTTGGTTCTGTTCGTTTCCAATTACCCGAATTAAAGATTTAAAATGATCTTTGCTAAATAGAAAATCTATTGTTTGCTTAGTTATGATCAATGATAATAATAACTCTGCCACTTTACATCTCAAATTTAATAAATGGAATTCGTGAATGATCTCAATTTTAAATTCATTTTCTTCTTGAAGATCGTATGGAATGGGTAACGGCTTATCAAAAATATAATTGTTCAAAAAATCATGTTCCTTAGGAATGATGAAGTCAATATTTTTAAAATCTGAATTGTTACCAATTATTCGATTTAATCCATAAAACATAAATCCTTCTCTTTTTGGAATATCAATCAAAAACACTTTTATCAATGAGTTGATTAGGCTCACATCTGACTCTATTATATTAAAACCAAATGTTTGCGCGGTTGTTGAAGAGTTTAACATCTCAACTATATTATATACAAGATTGATTTGACTGGTATTTTTGAATCTTTCAGAATTTTCAGTCAACAAAGTTGATACCAAGTTTATAGATATGATATCATTTGACCAAATTCTTTTAATAAACTCTGGTTCAAATTGGGATGATAAATAGACAAGTTTTTCTATAGTGTCCAAACAACAAATAAAAATAAGCCTTAATAATATTAATTCTTGATCTAATAAATCATCATGATCATTTATATCTATTATATCCTCTGAGTTGTAGATCAATAATGAAGACAACTGAAAGCTGATTTTTGACAATTTCGATAACAATTGCTTAATCAAACTTTTAGTGATTGCAAGTGGTCTGAAGCTTATTGCACAAAATATTAAAGATAACAAAAATGGAATTGACATCATAGCTTTTTCCTCAAGTAATATTTCTATGATTTCTATTAACCCAATTGTGAATTTCTCAATCAAGATATCTAACCTGAAATCTTTTGCAGACATCAAGAACTTGATTATACCAGAACTAAACGATGCTTTTTTGGATATTTCAAGACCATTGCTCAGAGTCAAATCGTAATCAATACAGATTTTATTCAAGTATTCAAAATTTGTTCTTGATGCTCCTATGATCTTGCACTTCCATATTTGATCTATTAACAATGCCGAATCACTTTGAACTCTCATGATTCTTTGATTAAGTTGAACGGGTTTCGTGACCTCGCTTTTCTTACCAGCTTCCTTTTCATTTACATCAGGGTTATCTACTGTATGAACAATTTTTCTTTTCTTTGCAGAGGTAGTCATCAACTCATTATTTAGGAACTTCTTTTCATCTTCAAGTTTCTGTACTGCGTATTTCAAAGCTTTAATTTGTTCGTCATTATTTTTTTCAACAATGCTGTAAGAGTTTTTGATCTCCTCAATTTCCCTTTGTTTCTGTTGTTGTGTATGCAATAATTGACTTTTCAAAGTTGCAATTTCTCCATCGGCTTGAAATAATCTTGTTTGAACTTCATCATTTAGACCTAGTTGAGACTTTGGTTTCACTTGGGAGGAGGGATTTGATTTAGGATTGTTGGGTATCTGAATTTTATTGTTGATAATATCTAGCAAAAACAGATCATCATCATTGAAATCGTCATCTGAATTTGACATGTTATAAGTTTGAAATCATATCATAAACTTTAAAACACGTATATTGGTTGAAGTAAGAATCTGATATTGGGAAAAAAAAAGATATTTATGATTCTATGCATTAAAGTATCAAGAAGACTGTAAAATTATGGACCAACATGGAGATAATAAACTAATAGTTTGAAAGAAGTAGAGTCTGAATTAGAAAACTTATTAGAAATATCATGTTTCAGGTGAGGATGCAAGAACCCACAAGCTCTCAATTGACCAATTTACTAAGTCGCAACAGAATTGTGCACCGCATGAGAAATCTTCTATTCCATTCAATATGGCACAACCCATTTCCTGGAATCTCTGTTTATTTGAAGAACCTAACAGTTGCTGCAAATATAAACTTTGACAAGTGAAAAAAAATTTCGAAAGCATCTCGCACATATATTTTTTACCAACAATTTTCTATACCGTTCTACACATATCTCGTTAATGGCAGAAGCAAAAGAAAAGCTAGCTAAGGAAAACAGCGATTCGAAACCATCGGCACCGCCAGCATCATTGGTACCTGTACAACCACAACCTTTAACATCAAAAAACAAATCTACCAAGAGATTGATAGTAGTCTTATCCCAGGCATGTTTGGAAACTTATAAAATGAATAGTGGAAACCAAGGAGGAGGAGACCGATTTGCATTGTTGAATTGTGACGATCATCAAGGTTTGTTAAGAAAAATGGGTAGAGATATTGCCGAAGCGAGACCAGACATAACTCATCAATGTTTATTAACATTGTTAGATTCTCCAATAAATAAAGCAGGTAAATTACAAGTTTATATCCAAACAGCAAGAGGAGTGTTAATTGAAGTGAATCCGAGTGTAAGGATTCCAAGAACTTTCAAAAGATTTTCAGGGTTAATGGTGCAATTATTACATAAATTGAGTATCAGGTCAGAAAATTCAAAGGAATTATTGTTGAAAGTGATCAAAAATCCAATAACAGATCATTTACCTACAAAATGTAGAAAGATCACATTATCCTTTGATGCAGAAATCAAAAGAGTACAAGATTACGTAGATACATTGGATGAGGACGAGAGTATATGTGTGTTTGTTGGTGCCATGGCTAGAGGTAAAGATAATTTTGCTGATGAATATGTCGACGAGAAAATTGGTCTTTCTGATTATCCATTATCAGCGTCTGTTGCGTGTTCTAAATTCTGTCATGGTTGTGAAGACGTCTGGGGTATTTATTAATAGTTTCTTGATGAATCTATGTGGGTTAATTTGATATTTTAGATATTAATTAATTTTTCAATCATATCAAAATTTATGCACCATTACTCTTTCTAATCAATCTTTTTTCCGCTTTGTATATTTTTTTGCAATCATTTTAATTTTTATTTTTTTAAATGGAATATCGAATTTTCACTTTTTGCTTATTTTGAATAGCTACTTTTCTACCTATGAGTAAAATCCTCAAGTCGACTTCTGTTCGTGGATTGACTACATCACTAACTTTGAGTACAGTGTTGTTAGAGACTTTTAGTTTGACAGATTTTTTTGACTTAAATTTCTCAAATGCAACCGTTATTCCACTAACATCGTATCCAAAACAGTTTTTTGTCAGACAGGACAGATTTGATCGATTAAGACTAATCAAAGTATTTGATCACAATGGTCAAATTGTCTACACTTTTGAAAGATTGTCTCATTATGATATTATTTGGAAATTGTTAACTTACCCGGGCAGAAAAGAGATTGCAACCTTGAAAGTTGGACCTATTTCGCAGCATGTTTCATTCCACAATAAATTAGACATGAATGAGGATAAAATTATCTACAATGAATGGAATTACAATGGTAGATTCAAGTCATTTAATTTGGAAACCTCAAAGTTTAGCTGGTCAACTACAAATAAATATTTAGTCAAGATTTTGAATGAAAATCGAGGTAAAGTTGATGAAAAAAGGTTGCGAGTGGGTAAAGTAAAATTGATGAGACAATTCAAGTTTGATTTTGAAATGTTAGTGGATGAAAATCAAGTTGATCCTGAAATCGCTTTGGCTACTGGATTTTGTTCAATGTTTACTCAATGGGGGTTAGGTAATTTTACTGACACAATTGGACCTACGTATGTACCTGATAAAAAATTGACATCTATAGAAGAGGAAGATGAAACTGAATGAATTAATAATATTATGTCTATATTGTTACACTATCTCTATCTGTCCAAAACTCCTTCTTTTAATAAAACTTTTTCAATCTCCTTGAACAAAGTATCCGTTGTATTCTTAGAACCTTTAACTCTAACACATACAATTTCTGACTTTTGATTCATTTCTCTAGGATTTATTTTAATTCTGAATTTACAACTTTTCAAATTGAATGAATTTGATTTCGAGATTGCACCAGTTATATAATAACCAACAGTATCGTTTCTTAATTCTTTTAATCCGAAATTAGACCAACTTCGTAACAAAGCAAATAAAGCAGTTGCCATTTCGTGTTTAGGTAAGATTGTGTTGAATCTTTTGATTTCAGATTCCAATGGAGCTGAATCTGATGATGAAAACCATCTGAAAAATCGATTACCTTTTTCTTCATTCGATGTGGTTGTTGAATTATTTGGTTGCTGTGATTTTGGCTCTTCCATGGACTTTTTTGTACCCCATGATAATTTTCTGAAGAATGATTGTTTTCTTTTTTGTTGTGGTGGTTCCGGGTATACAATTATTTTATCATTCAATGGTTTCTTTGGTTGATCATGACTTGGTGGAGGGGGTGGAACATCATTTGTTTTGCTGTTGCGTATTTTTGTCATTGGCTGTGATTCAAGATTAGGTATCAACATTTCTTGTCCTGGTAATGCTGATTTATGTTTACGATCATGCGAAGAAGTTCCATTTGCCAATACATCAATTGAAGATTTTGAAGACTTACCTTCTGGTAGTTTAATTTTATCAAACACATCATTGTTATCACTACTTTGGTCTGAAATCATTGATTTGTAGTTGTTCTTATGTATTTCATCACTTTTGCTTACAAAAGTGTCATCGTAATTTTCATCATTTGGTAAATTAGGAACTTTGGATGAAGGCCTTGGTCCAGCTTTGCTATATCTTTTGGTAGTAGAAACCCTTGAAGCTCTTTTATTTGAATCATAATATGAATATCTTTTACTAGCCAAATGTTCATCAAAGTCTATTACTGAACTTTCTTCAAAATCTTCACCGTCTTCTTCAGGTAAACCAGCTTTATCTAACCTATCAGCGAAACTTGTTCTTAAATTAGGCATGTCATGGTTTTTTTCTTCTTCGTTTGGAGTATGAGCATTGATTATGGAATTCAAATCATTATAAGATTCTTTTGTTGAATACATTGATAAAACAGAAAGTCTTTTGTTTGAGTTTGAAAAATTTCTTGATTTTCTTGTAACATTTGGTATTTTCACATTACTGATTAATGTCTTATTATCTTTTTGATTTATTATTCCATTCATATTCAATTGACTGTTTAATAATCTTGATTTTCTTATTTCCAGCATATAATCATCAGTCAAATTTACATTATCGACATTTGGTTCTGGTAATTCGAAATTTTTAGATTTTTCATTGTTCACATCTTTTGATATTCTTTTGTTATCTTCTTCCACGATATCATCCATGACCGAAATCATTGATTCTCTATTTATCTTTTTACGTATTTCCGAATCTCTTTTTTGCTTTTGTTCATCTCTCCATTCTTGCTCCAAGATATCTTTAGCTCTTTCAATTTGTTCATTTTCATGTGCTTGCCACAAAGGGTCTAACCTTGATATTGGTCTTCTAGTCAAAACAGGTGTTTGTCTTCTTCTTGGAACGGGTTGACTTATTGATCTTCTTTTTAAAGTCTCGACATCAGCCATTGTTAATTCATCATGTTGATTACCTTCAGATAATGCTCTCAACGCACCCATATGTTTGGATTGACGTTTTGGTTGTTCAATCTCCTCTGTTACCAACTCTTGCTCACTATTATTTGGATCAGAATCATTTTTAACAATAATACTCAACTTCTTTGAACTTAAAATTGATCTCCTATTTTGTCTCTTCTTTTTCTTTTCCAATTCTTTTCTTGCTTTTAATTCAGCTTCATGTTTTTTTCTTTCAATCTCCATCAATCTTTCATACTCTTTTGCTTCTTTTTCTTCTTGATCAATCAATAATTCATCCTCTTCGTTATAATCTTCTTGATTGAAAATCTTATCACATAATGCTGCAAAAGTAGCCGAGGTTCGTTTAGTTTGCTTATCCATGTATTCCCAATCAGTATCACCAGATAATTTAGTATAAGTTGATAATAGTTTCATAGTGATGGAATTTCTCTTCAAACCATTTGTCATTGAAGCACGGATTGATTTTCTTTTGGACAATCTTTTATTTGATTTTTCAATTACAGAAGCTCTTTTCGATGATGAGATTTCGGCAGATTGTTTTAAACCTTCATTTTCATCCACTTGTTGTAATTCTGATTTATTTAAATAGTATGAATCTTTTGATGGTAAGGATGGTGGAAATGATTGATTACTTTGAATATCAACAAGTTCATTGTAAATGTTTCTAGGCGTAACCTTGGTTGTAACATTTCTAGAATCTCTTTTTTTGTATGGAGATGATTTCCCAGGCGATGCTGATTGTACGTGTGAAATTCTTTTTCTTGGGGATTTACTTGGATTCTTTTGTGGTGAGTTATTGATTGATGTGACAGATTGCCTGATTAATGAATTTCTATTACCATTTTTATATTGAAACGATGTAGGTCTTGAGACGCTAATTTGACTCTGTCTTTTTCTTTTGGGAGTGACCGATATACTATTATTTGTGACTTTGTTATTGAAGCTTGGTGATTTCATAGTGGTATTGCTTGTTTGATCATTTTGATTATGTCTATATCTCAATAACAAAGCATAAAAAGTCTTTTCAGGATTCGAACCATTTTTCAATAAACAATCAATGATATCTTCCTGTGGTCTTTCATTCCATAAGATTGATAAGTTGGATAAAATTTGTTTGTCTATGTTCTTAGATGAACCCAAAGATTTATAAGCTGTTTCGGGATGTGGCAAAGATTTCTCACTGATTAAATCTTCATTCGGAATTGGATATTTGAGTAGTAATGGATGCTTCAAAATTTTGTCAGTTGAAATTCTTTTGGCTGGATCCACTTCCAACATCTTAGCAATCAAATCTTGTGCTTCTTTACTGACTTCATCAAAGGGCATTTCAAAAGTTCCCGCTTGAACTTTCAATAATAAATTTCTAATATTCTCATCGTCAAATGGTAATCTACCGGTCAACAATGCAAACAATATCACACCACATGACCAAATATCAGATGCAGCACCGTGATATTTCAAACCACTGACAATTTCGGGAGCTGCATAATGAGGTGACCCACAAGAAGTCTCTAGTAATTTCCCATTACACTCTAACGCAGCCATACCAAAATCAGCTAATTTAACATTCAATTGAGAATCTAATAATAAGTTCTCTGGTTTTAAATCTCTGTGACATATACCTAGAGCATGACAATAAGCCGTACCTAAGATGATTTGACGAAAATATTTGATAGCTTCAATTTCTTGCAATGGACCTCTTTCAACTAACAAGTCAAAAAGTTCTCCACCTTCAACATATTCTAATACAAGGTACAAAGCTTTTGAAGTTTCCCAAACATCATATAATCTCAAGACATTGGGATGATTTAACAATTTCATAATTATGATTTCTCTCTCAATTCCATAAGGTAACCCTCCTTCTGTCTGTTTTTCCTCACCTTCCTCTTCTTGTAGGTCTGATTTTGAAACAACTTTAACTGCCGCCTTCTGACCAGTGGTTTGATGAGTAGCTAATAAGACTCTACCAGTAGCACCTCTTCCCAAAGTTTTACCCAATTTCCAAGGTCCGATTTTTTGAGGATGACTATGATTTGACGAGGACATCACAGATGACGATATGGAAGCTTGCCTCGAATGTGACATTTTCTAAGAATGTAAGATATTAACGAAAGTACTGTTGATAGTCCGTTATATTACCATGTAAGGTCCGGAACTTAATTCAAGATTGAGTAGATGTAAGGATGGTGTAAAAGAATGGTTGGTAAAATAATTTTAATGAAAAAGGGAAAGTTATTAAATTAAAACAATTAATCAAAATAGAGCAAAAAAAAAAAAAAAATACTTGGTAAAGTTGAAACGATGAAATTGGATGGAATAGCACCAACTGGGTTCGCAGTCGGGAGTCAGATGGAATGAAATTTCGATTCGAAACATCTGTAGGACTCGCAACAACCCACGCGTGTTGAAAAAAAATTCAGTCAAATGACGCGCCCAGGGCAATTTATAAAATTTTACCCCTTTCGTCTAAGGTTATTCAATTTAACCAAATGAAGTTTATTCAAGTCTCATTTATAATCCATTCGACTAGATCGACACGCGTGATAGATACAATGTAAACTATCCAATATCAATGTTCACGTGTGTGTTACCTCCTAAACCTTGAGTCTAATTTTCTCAAGAGCTTAATTTGTCACTTATGCAAGCTATCTGCTCAATTGTAGACTAAAAATATGATCTGTTATTATAGTGGTTTTAAAATTTGTTTTCTTGAATTCCTACCACGATTATATAATTGCTGAAGACTTGGATGATTTTCGAAATGATTTAAGTAGATGATACCTGTAGCACTATATCAATATGAAACTGATTTGATATTTGCTCAACTGAACCGCTGGCCATCAATATGAAAAAAACAAGGTCAAATACTTGAGGAGTTAGTACTATACCAATTATACCAGAACTCGCTCCTGGAATTATTGGTTATATTAGTTTTTATCGTATACAAATTTATTAACTGTAATTTTCCTCTTGTTATAGAGAATGGTTATCGCTTTTGACTTATAATCTGATTATTGATTCGATTTGAAAACGAGAAGAACAATGTATAGTTAGCTATCTATATAGAAAATACAATGGGATCCAGCCTTTATATATATTGTAGGTCCATATGAATACTCGTCAATGCATATTAATTGGTGTTACGGTGATTCATGTCTACTTTTTATCGGCTCGCCCTTTCTGAAAGCTTCCTGCTATCAAAAACCGTGATTTTGTAATTGGTAATGTATTACTATTGATCTATCACATCCTATACTGGTTTTACGTCATAATTAAGAAAGGAAACATTAACATAAAAATGAATTTGTTTTTGTAAAATGCAGATAAATATTCCTTTTTCTTCTTTTGCAACCGCTGAGATTGTCAGATATATTGCATCACAATGACTTTTGTATTAGTTCAAGTAATATGTAACTATAATAAATGAGAGTCAAATTACAAAAGTTAAGGCTTAAGCCTCAAGCGCTATCACATTGCTGGTCTCAGAAATAATATGCAACACTCATCGCAGACGCTGTATGAAGTTTACTCTCATACCATAAAATTGAAAATAAGGCTATGTCTTGAAACTAAGATTACTGACTGATACTTAATTATTTTTTCAAAATTTAATAATGGAAAAGAGAATCAACTACAATTCACTTCAATTATCATGAATCGAGAACATTATTGAATGATGCTCCAATTGAAAACCCTGATGTTTATAAGAATGAGTATGTAAATTGTATAGAATGCAAGATGAGTTGATTTACTGAGGTTTGTGCTACGAGTAGATCAAAGCAAGAAAAATGGTTGCCTTTTTGCTTTTCGAAATAAATCTAACTTGTAGCATATTAGCTCGCTAACAAAGCTATTCCTTGGTGCTGATTTTGCCGGTTTAATTGACCAGGTAGACGTTGGAATTAGTAGGGCGGAGATATTCGAAAATATTCTTATTGTTGTTCCAACTTTTACACTGGTGAGCGTAACTGTGCAATGATGCCATTGGGACTTTGAATTGAAAAAAAGAGCTCATCAAACCCGTGTTGCCAGCAAGAGGTGACCTCGAGTGCAACAGCGCTATGGTGCCACTTTCTGATTTACCCAAGCTTGATGAAACGACTAGAAGGTGGAGCAGAGAAGTATGATTTATTAAAATATTCCATTTGGTTTCCTTTGTAAACCCAAATTTTTGGTTTAACTTTTAAACGTACAAGTCCAAAATATCATGTTAATAATCAGAGAAGAAAAATGAATATATAAGCTTATAAGTAGAAAAGTACATTACACTTATGTAGGTACTTATAAAGAAATTACTTCAACAAAAATTGTATTGTTTGAGCTTTACAGCTAATTTCAATATTTGATTAACCAGAAATAATTCAATTGTATTATTCCAGTTGTTAGGATTGAACTCCAATAATTTACCTAGTGATCTAACTCAGTCAATCCATATTATTCACGTCTTGTAGGAAATAACCTGGCCGCTGCTTGCAGCTCAGTTTTGTTTTTAGTCTGAGCCCATGAATTTCATTTTGCATCGATTAGCTAAATTCCGGCTGATTTACCTGCATCGATATTATCTCATCAATCATTTTCCTTATTTATTCTTTCCTTCTTTCCCACTTAAATGCATATTCAAAATATCATCTACTTGTAGATCAACATTTCTTTTCGATTCTTCTTGTTTGTTATAATCTTCTTTGATATTATCCAACACTTTAGTCTTTTGTATTTTCAAGCTCTTGTTATCATCATTTAACAAACTTTGAATCTCACCAAAATTCGAATTCAATTTCTCTATCTTTGACTTTGTCGATTTCTTATTCACTTTAGTCTTAATTTTTCCACTTCCTTTCTTTGATATTTTCGAAGTTTTGTTATTTCTCATCACTTGTTTCATCAATCAGATTTCGTTTTTTTTTCTCTTCGTAAAGCATCTCATCTACTTTTCAAAATGCCATCGACTCACAACAGAGATAAACCATGGGATACTCCAGATATAGACAAATGGGCATTGGAGGAGTTCAAGCCTGAGCATAATGCATCGGGGTTACATTTCACCGAAGAGTCATCATTCATGACCCTATTCCCAAAATACAGAGAACAATATCTAAGAAGTATATGGGCCGATGTCACCAAGGCGTTGGAAAAGCATCACATCAAATGTGAACTAGATTTAGTTGAAGGGTCGATGTCTGTGAAAACGACGACAAAGACTTTTGATCCTGCGATGATCATCAAATCCAGAGACTTGATCAAATTATTAGCGAGATCAGTACCGTTTCCACAAGCGATCAAGATTCTACAAGATGATATAGCGTGCGACGTTATAAAAATAGGAAACTTTGTAACTAACAAGGATAGGTTTATAAAAAGAAGACAGAGATTGGTTGGTCCAAATGGTAATACCTTGAAAGCATTAGAATTATTAACCAAATGTTATGTGTTGGTGCAAGGTAACACTGTCAGTGCCATGGGTCCCTTTAAAGGGTTGAAAGAAGTTAGAAGAGTTGTTGAAGATTGTATGAAAAACATTCATCCTATATATTATATTAAAGAATTGATGATAAAACAAGAATTGATGAAAAATCCGGATTTGAAAGAAGAAGATTGGTCTAGATTCTTACCAAGTTTTAAAAAGAGAAATGTTGCAAGAAAGAATAAGAAACCAATAAAAGAGAAGAAAGTTTACACGCCATTCCCACCTCAACAACAACCTAGAAAGATTGATTTACAAATTGAAAGTGGTGAGTATTTCTTAGGTAAGAAAGAGAAGGAATTGAAAAAATTACAAGACAAGAGAGAAAAACAAACAGAAAACAGTGAATTGAAAAGAAAAGAGAGAGAGAAAGATTTGATAGCACCGGAGGAGAAAGAGTACGAAAATAAGTTAGTAGAAAAGAAGGAAGAGAAGGAAAAGAAAGAGAAGAAAGAGAAAAAGGAGAAGAAGGAGAAGAAAGAAAAAAAAGAAAAGAAAAGACCCACAGATGGAGATGAAAGTACAAGCAGTCGTAAGAAATCTAAAAAAAATGTTGATTCTGAGTGAACTGCTCAAGTTAAAATCAAGTTTTACAAGTATAATTTTGAGTAGCATTGGACGTTTGTAATAAATAATTTAAAAACTCTAATTTGATTTTGGTTGTGTTACATTCTTTGTACAAATGTTTTAGTTACTCTTTCGATCACAAGAGTCTAAGTGTTGAAGACCAAGAATTGTCAACTAATAAATAATTTTTCACTAGCGAAAGAACTTTGCAATTTTGATCTCTAATTATAACTAGATCATTCTGAAGCATGTTTAGAATATAATATGAACTAGATCACTTTTACTTACAGTGTTACATTGAGAAGACTTTAATTTTTACAACATTTAACTCATCAAATTAATCTTTTGACAAGTCAAAATTACATTTTGAAAGCATACTTTGTAGTACTACAACACCAAGCTTTGTAGATGGTTTCAAGCTTTAATTTGGTCTGCTTGTATGAATGGTTATACCAAATTGAGTTTTAGTTTGAAGGTTAATGAAAATCTTGTACGTTTTTGATTTTGTGTACTCAAATTATTTATTTTTGTGATGAATTTAGTAATACAACTTCCACATTGATCTGTATATGTAATACACTTAACAAATATTATATAATACAGATACAGGAATGTTTATTTTTCTATTTTGTGTTGTTTTCTTTAGAATTAAATTTTTCTACACAGTTGATCTTCCCTAATAACATCACAGTCTTAGCTTCGAACTCCACTGATATACTTCCTTCTGATGACTAGGTTGGATGATATATTATCTTATGTCAACGAAATCGAGCTACGGTCGGACAAACTTGCTAGCATAACCATAGATTCAAACAACTTGATCGATCAAATATCCAATCTAAACGACAATATCACAAATTACGATCAAGATATAGAAGAAGTGAATGATCTTATCAATAATAACCAAGTGTTGATTTCACAATTTAATAACCTTTTTGAGAAAATATTCTATTTTGAAAACAATATATATCACAATGATCTAATCACCAACCAGACAAGTTTTGAAATTTTGACCCAAGAATATTTACATTTATTGAATGAATTAAAATTAAATGACAAATATAATCAAAATGAGTTTGATCCGAAACCAAAAGAATCAAATTCTTATCAACATGAATCTTATACTTCCCCCACACCATCACCACCAGATTTGCGTAAAATGATCTCCATATCAAATCTTAAATTGAAACCAATGAGATGTGCATCTTCGGATAATAAGTTAGCAAAAAAGAAGTCTAAATATCGATTGTCAAGTATATATAACATCAACCCAATAGCTTATGAAGAATCAACATTGTCATCGGAGGATAATGACTTTGACGACTCACCAACTATGAACAATAGTGTATCTAACTCATATGAAACTCTTGACTCATTTCATGATACTGATATAATTCAACCAAAATTTTTCACACCACCTCAAAAACAAAAAATTGTATCTACTCCAACAACTGACTCGAATAATTCCATGACCGAATCTGAGATATTCAAAGACTTTGATTGTGAAAATGAATTGTTGCAATTCAACAAATTGAAAAATTTTGTGAGCAACAATCAATTTGATAAAGATACTGATGATGACGACGTTTTTAATGGTTTTTTGGAATCTCCAACTCCAAATTGTAAAGATGACTATGATATGCACTCATTAATCTCAGATATATCTTTTAATTCACCAGATTCAAATGACGGAAACTCAGACTTGGATTTCAACAATTATAATAGATTTCTACGAGCTTCGAGAATCAACCTTAGCAAAGACATTGAACAAGCATTTCCACATTTAATACGACCGATAGAGCAACAACAAATATTACCACAACCATACCAATTTCAAAATCCAATTATTTTGAGTACTTCGCATATAGCAACTCCAACTCTAGATACAAAATATCATACAATTAAATTATCAAGCCCTAAAAAGACAGCATCAAGTTTATTGAATTCAATTGTGGAAAATAAAAACCCCACGTCTTTTACTGACACTTTGTATAACCTTGTCTCAAAATCAGCGACTGCAGTCGAGAGACCCACTACACCACAAAAGATTAAAGATTTAAAAAAAATGAAACGGCTCAAAACAAACCCGATTCTGATTCCAAATGAAATTCAGAAAAAACGAGTACCGCAGGTCACTGAGTCGATGATCATACCTCGAAAGTCGAATCTAAATTCATCAATTTTCAAAAATCCCATAGTAAGATCATACAATGAAGGTGCATTAAGAGAAGCACTAGCCAATAGTCTACTAGATTGATTATTCTTATATATATTAATCAAATGTACTATTGAATAATTTATTCTTGTTTTGAAAGTTCAATAACTTTTCTTCAATTTTACGTTCTTTCGAACTTTTGACTTGTTTTCTTTGGATATTCGTTTTGTTTGTTAATGAAGTTATAGAAGCTTTTGAGCCTGAAACAACTTTGTATTGTTTACTGATTGTAACACCAGAAAATGATTCTGTCTTTTTACCATCTTTAATTGAGATATTTTGTTGATCTTGAAATGATTTAAAAGATTTTACAATTGATGGTTTTTTAAAAGCGGGAAGTAAATCTTCATTTTCTTCATCTTCATCAGTTGATATATCTCTTTTCGAACTTGTTATTTGATTGTCAATAATACTTTCATTTCTTAGGTTGGACATACATTTTGATTTCAATTGTTGGATGTTATCGTCTTCAGAGTCGGATAATCCATGCTGATATCTAGATAATTTCTGTACACTTTCATATTCATCTTGATCGATGCTATTCAAAAATGATAATTGCTTTTGTACAAATGATTCCTCGATACGTATTGTCTTTTTAACTGGCTCCTTTTCTAATGAGTCCTCTTCTTCCTCTTCTATATCCTTATCTTGACTCTTTTCAGCTTCACTCTCGCTGTCAATTATTATAACATTGTTGCTTTCTTGAATGGATTCAAAAAAAGGTTTACATTTTTCATTCTTTGTTAGTTTTTGTAACTTCTTATTCAGTAATAATCTTTGATTTTGCTCATAAATTTTCTGCTTTCTATAAGCATCTAATAATTTATCTTCTTCATCACTTAATTCAATATCAAGATTTGAATAATTTGACTTTTTCAATAATTTATGGTTCTTAACATCATTCAATAATTTTTCTAATTCCTTCTGATCTTTGATTTTATAATCTTCCATAAATTTCAATTTTATCGCTTCATCATTTAAATCTATATTCCAGTTATTATCAATCATTTTCTCGTCATCCGAGTTCTCAATATCAGATAACTCTCCATCCAACCCACCGAGACCTTTCCATTCATCTTCAGATTCCTCAGCTTCTCCTTCAACAATATTTTTCAAGCCTTTTCGTTCCATTTCTTTCCTCTTTTTACGAGCTTGCAATTCTTGTTTACGAATTTTCAACTCATACATTTTTATTTTCTCTTTTAAAATCTCTTCATCTTCTTGTTGATCCTCCTCTATAGTAAGAAGATTATTTTGTATCTTTCTTTTACCACGTTTCACATTAGCCGGGGTAATTATGTCATCATCATCATCGTCGTCGTCGTGGTAGTCATTACCTAAGGGATTTATGAGTTGTGTGGGTTCAAGACTATTATCAACCTGAGTATCAATTTGAGTGTCAATTTGAGTGTCAACTTGTGACTGACTCAAGGGAATATCTTTAAATGTTGGTAGATTTTTTTCAATTTTTATTTGATTTTCATCGAAAGAATCCTCATGTATAAGACCAGACCTTAACTGTTTCGTATTTGAACTACTATCATTTTGGTTAGAATCTTGACCACTTTCTTGACCACTTTCTTGTCCGCTTTCTTGATCACTGTTATCTTGATCATAATTTGATGGATTTTCAGACTCATAATCGCTTTCTGGAACGTCGGACTGTTCGTCGTCACTTTTCGACAAACTGTAATCTTTATCTTTTGTCAATGCATTTTCAATTAGTTCCAATTTTGCTCTTTGTTGTAATTTTTCCTTCCTTCGTATGTTTTTAACCCTCTCAATTTCTCTTTCTAGTAAAGATGTCATGGTCTCGTCGTCCTTTTCAATTTCTTCTAAAATCGCGTGATCAGGATTATTACTCTTTTCTAATTTCAATTGATCAATATTCTTTTCTTTCAATTTTTGTAAGAAATTTTGTTTATGATTTGTTTCTTTACCTTGACCTACTTGTTTGAATTTTTTGTTTAGAAACTTTTGTTTGATCATTAATCTTTGCTCTTTGCTTAACGGAGGTATACGATCTAATTCATTATGAGATGGTTGAGTAATATTGTTACGTTTTGTTGGTGAAGATGAAGCTAACTCAATTTCTGAATCTGAATCTAAATTAATCATTTTGAGTCTACTTTGATTCTTTCCACTAATAGGAGAGCTAATCAACTCTTTCCTAAGTTTTTCAGCATATAAGTTCAAATTATTGGATCTAAAGTCATTGGGTTTTTTAAATGTATTTACACTTTCTTTAATTGGAGATGTGACTGGACTCGATTTTGGTAATTCAAAATTAGGCGATGAAGGAAGTTTAGCCTGAGCATGAGGCATGGTTTCTAATTCTTCTTGATCGTCATCTGAAAACAATTCAATGAATTTATCCTTGGTGAATATATTTTTCTTTTCAAAAGTTGGTTTGATATCGATTTGACGTTTTTGAATATTTAAAAATTCTTGTGCTTTTTCCAATTCCTTGATTGATACCCCATCTTTACCATTGGACGACACCACTGTATCATTTGCTTCGTGATTCAATTCATCTTCTTCGTCGCTAAGTGACAGTTTCGTTATATC
Source organism: Insectozyma parachauliodis (assembly GCA_030565145.1). Classification (NCBI taxonomy): domain Eukaryota; kingdom Fungi; phylum Ascomycota; class Pichiomycetes; order Serinales; family Debaryomycetaceae; genus Insectozyma; species Insectozyma parachauliodis. Next base: position 51,558 of record JAJMBB010000035.1, on the reverse strand, counting down.
AGCTTCCAACTCTTTTTCTTTTTTCAACCGTTGCAATTTTTTTTGCTCTATTAATTTTTGTATCCTTGCGTTTCGATCTACCAACGGTTCAACTTCGTCCTCGTCCGACATGAATAAATTTGTGATACTTTCAAAATTCTGAGACGTTTGGGGTATCACCTGAGTTTGACCCAAGTTATTATACTCATCTTCGTCAACTTCTAGCTGAGAAAGGTTCTTGAATGTATCAGATGGGGGTAACTTTTGAGTATTCTCGTACTCATTCTTATCAACTTCAAGCTGAGGTAATCTCGTGAATGCAGTTCCAGACTCATCGTCATCGTTATCTTGTGATTGTAAGCTTGTTGGTTTGTCCCCGTTCAATCTATTTTTAATCTTGTTCAAGATGCTCAAGTTTGGAAAATCTTCTTGGTCTTCATCTAAATTGAAATTGAACCCCAAGGTATTTCCAGAACTCTCCTGGGCATTATCATCCAAATTCACGTTGTCACCATCCTGTTGAGTTTTCTGATCCAACTTGGAATCGAATTGACCAGACAAATCAGTCCCGATCTGATCTACTAAATCCATCATCCGGTAAAATCAAGCACTCTGGTTGTAAAATTGAAATCAATATTTTCGCGTTGCAATATTTACTCCTGTTATGTAAGGAATTACGTAAGGTTTAAAATACGAGATACGTGTACCGAGATTCTGAAAAAACAGGCGAGCGGCTCAAAACATGATTAAATAGAAAAGCATTTTTGTTGGACTACACAGAGAAGTAGACACCAATGGTACCTCTCAGCTTTACAATATTGTGCAATGTATTAATCTTGTGGTTATAAAACTGAGCTATAATTTTTAAAGGTTGAGGTGAGTCTGGTATAAATCACATGGACGAAGTCACATGTTCTTATACCATACCAACACCCAAACACCAATACTTAACACCAATAATAGTTAAACCAACCACGAGTCAAAATTATCGATGGCACATTTGGTATGAGCCTAATTTTTCTGTTGGCTAAATAGAGTTTACTCGTGTTCGCTAAGTGTTAACACGTATCGAGCGGCCAGAATAAAGTGTGGCTCTCAGCTGAAAGTGGTTTTTTTCTCTGAGCTTTCATACAAATTAGTATGCGATTCTTGGTTAAATTTTACTCTGGTGATAAATAATATATGGAGAGCCAAAAAATTTTTCAAACTTATAAAAAGAAAAACGTTTCACCATCTTCTCTTTTTTCCCTTTATTTTCCAAACTTTCTTTCCCTTCGTTAACTTATACCATGACTAAAGAAACCTTTTTATTCACTTCCGAATCCGTTGGTGAAGGACACCCTGATAAAATTTGTGATCAAGTTTCTGATGCCATTTTGGATGCTTGTTTAGCTGTTGATCCTTTATCCAAAGTAGCTTGTGAAACCGCTGCCAAAACAGGTATGATTATGGTTTTTGGTGAAATCACAACTAAAGCTCAATTAGATTATCAAAAAATTATCAGAGATACTATTAAACACATTGGTTATGATCATTCTGAAAAAGGGTTTGACTATAGCACATGTAATGTTTTGGTTGCCATTGAACAACAATCACCAGATATTGCTCAAGGTTTACACTACGAAAAAGCTCTTGAAGAATTAGGAGCTGGTGATCAAGGTATTATGTTTGGTTATGCTACTGATGAAACCGATGAAAAATTACCTTTAACCATTTTATTAGCTCACAAATTGAATGCAGCTTTGGCTTCAGCAAGAAGATCAGGTGCTTTAGCATGGTTAAGACCAGATACCAAAACCCAAGTCACCGTTGAATATGAAAAAGATGGTGGTGCAGTCATTCCAAAAAGAGTTGATACCGTTGTTATCTCAACCCAACATGCTGATGAAATTTCTACTGAAGATTTGAGAAGTGAAATTATTGAACACATTGTTAAAAAAGTTATTCCAAGTCATTTATTAGATGATAAAACCGTTTATCATATTCAACCTTCAGGTAGATTTGTTATTGGAGGACCACAAGGTGATGCTGGATTAACTGGTAGAAAAATCATTGTTGACACTTATGGTGGATGGGGTGCACACGGAGGTGGTGCATTTTCAGGTAAAGATTTCTCCAAAGTTGATAGATCTGCTGCTTATGCCGCTAGATGGGTTGCCAAATCTATTGTCAATGCAGGCTTAGCCAGAAGAGCATTGGTTCAATTTTCCTATGCCATTGGTGTTGCTGAACCATTATCCATCTATGTTGATACTTATGGTACATCCAAATACTCATCTGATGAATTGGTTGAAATTGTTAAAAATAACTTTGATTTAAGACCAGGTGTCATTGTTAAAGAGTTAGATTTAGCAAGACCAATTTATTTCAAAACCGCTTCTTATGGACACTTCACAAACCAAGAAAACCCATGGGAACAACCAAAGAAATTAAAATTTTAAACAGATTTTATCCTCCCCCCTAATGACTAATGTAATGAATTCTCATTTGAGTGTAACGCTCAAGGATCAACGTTCAACTCGTTGATTCTATTTACAAGTTTGTTTTTAAGTTCTTTTTATTGAAACAGTTTAATTTCTTTAATTGTTTTATTCATTGTTATTGTTTTTTTATATATGTATAGATTTATTGCATCGGTGTCTTGTCCTCAACGGACAGTTAGGTTATAGAATTGAGTAATGTATATTTACTTAAAATAAAAGTGTAGAATGCGTTCGACCTGTTGACGACTTACTTCAAGGTTGATTCTTAACCCCAACAATAAATTGTATAGATGTATTGAAGTACGGACAGTCAGGTTATAGAATTGAGTGATGTATATTTACTTAAAATAAAAGTGTAGAATGTGACCAACCTGTTGATTTTGTGAGAAATTGCGATAATTATCATTCAGCTGGAAGATCAATACGCTTCAAGGTTGATTTTTGACCCCAACAATAAATTGTATAGATATATGAAGTACAAGAGCATGGAGAATTTAGAGTTTAAGTATCCATGTTCAAGATATCTAGTGAGATATTCTCAATCAATTATCTATTCTATATCAATGTTTATATTCTATCGGGTCTTGGTCTGGTGAATACAAGCTTGGGAAGTACTTGAAGTAGCTCACTACTGCAAACACTATACCCAAGGCACTGCCGAATGCGACATCGAAGAAATGGTGACGATAATCCTGGGTCCTGCTCAAGGCGATATACGCCGCAAACAACACCGGAGTACACGCAGCCACCACGTACGCAACGGTTTTATTACTCCTCTGGAGCAACTTGAATTGTCCCATCACCCACAACGTCAAATACAACAATCCTGCAAATGACATCGACGAGTGTCCCGAGGGTGTCGACTTCTGTCCGTCGCTGAGGTACATCTCGCCCAACGGGGCCGAGCAAACGGATACATCAACCAATTTGTCGATCGGGGTGCCTTTCTTTGGACCACATCGGGATATAAAGTCTGGTCTTGGATTTCCAATCAAGATTTTCAAGAAATCAGTCAACACCGAGACTGAAGCGACACTGAAGAATATCCCTAACAAGCTTATCTGTAGCAAATGTAATTTGGACCCGCTTGTTTTTTTTAACCTGATGATCCCAGCTATGATCAAAGCTGGAACAATTGTCGAATAGAGATATAATTGATTATCGGTAACCTGTTCGACTTTTGCAAATGGGTATAACAACCTTGGATCGTTGATTTGAAATTGTTTGTGGACCGGTTGTAGATTTTCAGTGTAGTAGAAGAAAAACAATATCAAAAATACAACAATTATCCAGTCGGGTACATATTTCTTGAACCTCTGACTTGTAAAGTAATTTTGCAGCATTGAAAAAAGCTTTGTTGATATCTGAAAAACAGAGATTAATTTTCTCTTGATATGTAATTGAGCCGTACGTCAAAAAGTGAAAGATAACCACGTTGATACAAGAGACTGGAATCTTTTGCCGAAAATCTATATATCCATTAAAACTATAAATCTATTCAAAGTATAAATCTAAGCATTTTTTTATAAATAATAATTAAATTAAAAAAGTAGAACTAAATATTTGTTGTGATGATGCCAATTTATTGTTTTATATCTGAATCATAAGATTCTTCTTGTGTTGCATATCTATCTCTGACTAATTTGGTAGTATCAACTTCATCGTGATAAAGTTCACAAATTTCTTCCAAAGTTTTTCTCTTTGTTTCAGGAATCAAAAATGTTAAAAATATACCCAACAACATGAACAAGGCAAAGATTTCCAAGACATGAGGAAGGAAACAATTTTGATTATCTTTAGCACAACCGTGGTTGATCAAAGTACCAATACAAGTTTGAGCAATGATGGCACCAACTTTACCAGCAGCAGCAGATAATCCATGAGCAGTTGATCTATATCTAGTTGGGAAAACTTCACCTGGTACAATAAAAGTAGTTGTGTTTGGACCGAAATTTTCAAAAAATTGTGCAATAACAAATAAACCGAAAATACCCTTTTCACCAATTTTGTGATAACCGAAACCCATGATACATAAGATAACAGTCATGATGAAGAAACCAAACAATTGAATTGGTTTTCTACCAATTGTATCAATGGTGGCTGCAGATACCCAGTAACCAGGTAAAGCACCAGCACAAACTAAAATCAAATTACCTGAAGCTAAATTGTAAAATTTTCTGTATAAATTAGTACTTGTTTTACCACCGTAACCAATAGCGTTTAAAATAACCGTGGTGTTCAAACCCATACCATAAAAGGCGACATCCAACATAAACCATGAACCAGCAGTACCTAATAAGATTTTACCATATTTCCATTGACCAAAATGACTCCAGAAATCTTTGAATGAAGCTTTTGGAGGGTTAATTTGTGCAGCATTGATATCGATAACAGCTTCTGCGTCAGCAACTTTTTGAACGTCACCATGTTCATTGACATCTAAAGCGTATCTTGGAGATTCGGCAATAGTTAATCTATAATATAATGCAATACAACCTGGAACACAACCGAAACCAACAATGATTCTCCACATTTGATCACAAGCTCTTAAACATGAACCAGTACATTCCATAGGTGGTTTAACACTCAAATCAACCCATTCTAATTGATCTTTATAACCAGCAACACAAATCATTGCAACAACACCAGCAAAAATTTGTCCCAAACCTTGATTTGAGAAAACGGCTGCCATGATTGCACCTCTCCATTTTGTAGTTGAGAATTCAGAACTAATAATTGAACTTAAAGGATAATCACCACCAATACCAATACCCATTAAAATTCTAACGGTTGAAAAGATAGCAACAAAATTAATAGCAGGAGATTCACCAAGGGTACATTGGAAAATAGTAGCAAAAATCATAATAATCAATTCTAAACCATAAATCTTTTTACGACCAATTTTATCAGCCATAGTACCAAAACTAATTTGACCAATGACGGTACCAACAGAAGTAGAAACTTTCATCAAAGTGTTTGAAGAATCAGGAACAGTACCTTTCCAATAGACATAACTCAACATATTCATACCCAAATTAATGGCAAAGATATCATAAGAATCAGTCATGAAACCAACTCCTGCAATCATAATCATCTTGACTTGAGTCCATCCGAATCCTGCTTTATCAATTTCTTCCAAAGCCAATCTTCTTCTTTCCAAAGGATCTTCAACATCGGCGAATTTACCGAGGTAATCTTTGAAAGCGGTTTTACCACCTCCAGTGGATACTTGATTGTATTGTTGTTCAGTGATATCAGCAACCATTGAGAGATGAAGTGTGTAGTAGGTGAAAGAACAAAAGTAAAGTTGGAAAGAAAAAGAAGAGAAATTAAGTTGATGGGGAATTGAAATAAATTTATATAAATTTCACACCATCTAAAGGAAGCCCATAGAGATAAAATAGACTAGTAGTATATAACTGTAGAGTAGAAATAATATTAGAAAAAGAAAAGAAGAAAAAAAAAAAAAATATAATATAATATATGAAAATTAAATGTTAAGTTACTTAATTTATGTATACTGAGTTACTTAAGATGTTCGTAATCAAATAAAACATTTACCCTTGATGAACAAACATTCTGGTGTATTGAACAAGAGTAAGATGTTGAACATTGACTACTGACTAATGATACTGACTGTCAATAAATACAATACACTGTAATGATGCTGGTCATTTTACTGGCTCATCAATTCCATGATTAAAAAGTGTATCAAGTTTAGATTTAGAAATAAAAAATTTCAAAAGTACAAAATGGTAAAGTTTGATTATTTTTGAAATATTTGTATAGGTCTCGTGGGCCAATAAATTAATATGGTAACAAGTTTTTTAACCTCTTCGTCTGAAAAGCTGTAATAATATTTTTTCTCATTTTTATACCATGATGTACTTTTTGACACCCAACCGCTGATAGTCTTGTACATTACTAAATCCTTGACGCCCTTTGAAACATACTATTAGAAAACGCGGCGATTCATATTTATCCCCCATGTGGTATGTATTTGATGTATTCTACATCGCTATTGTTTCGTAATACCATTCAAAAAAATTCCATCCATTGTTTAATTAGAATTTGTTTCGTAAATATTCATATTCTCAAATCATCTTGTGTAGATTATTTCCATCTAATGGTTTACATTTGAATGGTTTGAAAGTTTAATTCACTTTCAAGTCATTGTCAATGTCAATGTTGTTTGTTTATAATCTTTACGTGTTTAAATTTTTTTGCAACCATTTTTTTCTTCTACCAAGAGATGTTTCATTAAGGGACTGATTAAGAAACAAGAAAAAGCTAAGCTAGATGATTCTTATTTTGACGTTGAAGGATTATCAAGAAATTTAAACTCCTGACAAGAGAATCGAAGAATTGTAATAATTATAATCTCATCAATTTACAGGTTGTATTACTCGGGAAGACCAAGAGATTTTGAGAGAAGTTGGGGTTCGTGAACTTAAACTTTATTATTTCTGTAGTTTTGGCTTCTAAAGCTGTCTTTTGTTTTAGAAGTATTTAATAGAGTATAATCTTTGGTTGTACTCACTGGTGAGAATGAATATAATTTGGAATCGATATCTTAGGTCCCACGTGTGGCAGAAGAGAAAAAATAATACGTAAAATCATGTACAGCTGCTTACCATGTGCATATAATAATACACCCTGCATTGAATATGCATTCAATTTGTTATCTGTATATTTTGTGTAACTGTATATTTTGAAACCACGTTTTCTCCTAGTCGTGTACTGTTGCTTGAAATTATAACTATTTTTCTCTACTATTATCTTTAAACTTGAAAATCTGATGGCCCACGTTGTTGGTGCAATTTATTAATTTACAAATTGCTTGGTACGATTCTCAGCTATTATTGATTTTACTATCAATACGAGGTTTAGCATCACACGAGGTTTAATATTTCTTTTGCGTCGGCTAGTTTATTTGATGTAGCTCGTTGGTGCCTTGTCTTTTGTTAATTATATTGTTGATTGTTGTTTAACGATGCCGTGTACAGAGATATCTTGTAATTTTGGTCTAAGTTAAACTAATTTTTTAGTGCATGATTTTACAATTTATTTCTTTCAGTTAGAAATTTGCCTCTATTCTCAACGGAATGGTTATAGCTTGAATGCGTATTTGAGTGTATGGATTTTATTTTCCATTATGGTCGCCTTGCCAGAATATTTCAGGTTCTTACACAAAATTGTATATTTATTTTTGTCAATCTCTGCAATTGTTAAAATCCGTAATTGTTACATACATAAATAATATTTGAGTAAAAACGGTATATCCAACCTCCTCGTCAATTTGTATCAAAATTGGCTGATCGTGTTAACAACGCCAAATCCAAATTTATTTTGTAAGTTGTTCTACCTCTAACAAAATTACAACTTTTATTTTTTCTATAAATTTGCACCCAAGGTATCAGAATTGCCGCTAACATCAACATTTTTAGTTGTTGAGAGAACAAGGTTGACGGAAGTCGGGGCCCTTATGTATTCGTGGATCTTACTATTGTCATCGCCAATTTCGACTGTATTTGGTCCTTACATTCTGATATTTTCTAGATTCATGCTTAAAAACAGTGTAAATATTCCTATTTTACTCACCCGCTTTGAATGCTGGAACTATGTTTGAAAGTTGATCTAAAATCTTATTTTGGTCAAGTTTTCGTTCAATCATAAATACAATATGAATAAAGATTTGGATTTTTCTTCAACCTCTTTGATTAATTTAGTTTGTTTATCTAGGACAAATAAACCCAAACTTTAATTTGAATTACTCGTTATTTGGTTTTGCAATTTCTGGCTGCAAATTAAAACTAACTCTGAATTTTAAAGAGATGCAAAATAGATTACACTAGATAATACTAATATAGATTTTTACAACTTGATTATTGTTGATGTTTGAAAAAAATTAGATTTGGTGAAAACCCATGCGCTTTGGTTCATATTTGTCTGAGCGTTGATTTTGAAATGAGATACCTATTGTTTCAATAGCTTGAAAGTAATTTTGTTTCAATTCTAAGTAGTATACGCTAATCGCATCAATCTAAATTTAAGGACTGCGATTAGGTATCTACTAAAGTTAATAACTTCAAGCTTGGTTAGGTTTGGGTTGCTGATAACGATTTAAAGTCTTGGTGTTTTATAGTTTTGATTCAATATTAGAAAATTGTTTTTGTTTGATTACATAACACATTGCTTCTTTAAATGTTACTTGAAATGTATTTTATTTTATTCAAGAAGATTAAGTTTTGATTTTAGTCTTGGATGAATTCATTTGTAGAGAGGCGGTAAAACAAGTATCATCTATCTACTTTTGGATCCCTCATCAATATTTTACTAAACGAGTCACATGGTATTTCTACTTGAAAATTTTATTAGATTAATCTTAACTACTGCGTGTGTTGAGAGGACTCATTAAGCTGAATGTCTACTTCAGATATGACTTTTGTTATACGATATTACTTTTGTTATACGATATGACTTTTGTTATACCTCGTCGACTTGGCTAGAATGACATGTCTGTATGAAATTAGGTTGCGAATAATATTGAGGTTTGCCATGTACCAATCCAACACATCCTAACAATAAACGATCTAAGTTTGAAATATCTTATGAGTTTTATTGATCTTGTTTTGTATGCAAGTCTAAGGTTTAAAAATTGCAAAAAGAAACATTCGCTTATTACTTAATTTATTGACAACTTTTACCATAAAATTACGTTGGTAGTTAAAAAACTCAATTAGTTAGAACCAAGTTTCAACTATTGTAAAATCGTAAATTCACTAGCTTAATTTGTCTATACTTAGTTTCACTTTCAGATTGAAACTTTTATAAATCAACTTGCAAACAAAAGCTCGCTGTTGTTATCACTGTAGTATTCGAAAGTTAAGATTTTCAATTACATACATTCATAGATTTTTAAGGCTCAACCAATTACCTAAAGCACTTACTGGAAGTTGTAACGAACTCCATTAGTCCATTGGTTCAGATGCCAAGAAGTTGAAAAAAATGCTTCAGGGTAACAATTATTCAACAAGATCTAATATTGCTATTGATTTTTGAGGCTACGCCCGAAAAAGGTTTCAACCGATAAATAATAAAATTTTGAGCACTAAACTTCTCGGCCGAAAATTATTTTTGTTTCGGACCAAGTCTTAAAATAGTAATTCACGTTCGGCTACAGACATGATCGGTTCTTTGCAATTGCCATATCAATTGCCATATAAATACAAACCATTTTCCTTTATTCATTTGATTTCCTAATTATTCAATAATACAATGTCAATCGATAAATCAAAATTAGTTGCTTCAATAGGTTCTTCTGGACTCAAAATCAATTCTTTAGTCATCGGAGCTATGAGATTAGGTTCCAACTGGATGGGTTATAATGGGAATATCGATGAGTGTCTTGAAATTTTGAAATTCTTGTACGACCAAGGATTAAGAACTTTCGATACAGCTGATGTTTACTCCAACGGGAAATCAGAAGAATTGATTGGGAAATTCATTAAAAAGTATAATATTCCAAGAGAAAGAATTGTCATTTTGACAAAATGCTATTTCCCTGTTGAAGAAGATGACAAAGTTTCTTTTTTTGACTACGACAAGGTTGATTTCATGAACGCCAGGGGATTGAGCAGAAAACACATTCTTACAGCTGTTGAAAATTCAACAAAGAGATTAGGTACATATATTGATGTTTTACAAATTCATAGATTAGATGAAGGTACACCAAAAAAGGAAATCATGAAGAGTTTAAACGATGTGGTTGAAAAAGGATGGGCAAGGTACATTGGTGCATCATCCATGAAAGCCTACGAGTTTATTGAATTGCAAAATATTGCAAAATCAAACGGATGGTTTCAATTCATCACTATGCAACTGCATTATTCGGTATTGTATAGAGAAGATGACAGAGAATTGAACGAATATTGTAAAAAAAATGGAGTTGCTTTGATCCCTTGGTCGCCTAATAGTGGTGGTTTAACTTGTAGACCATTTAGTTCAGAAAAGACAACAAAGTTTTATAGTGAGGATAACAAGAAATGGGCCGCTATGTTTGGTATCACTGAGCTTTATAAAAACCAAGATAAGATTATCATTGATAGAGTTGAAGAGTTGAGTATTAAGTATAATCAATCAATGGCTTCAATCTCCTTGGCTTATTTGATTAAAAAAGGGTTAAATCCAATTGCTGGTGTATCTACTTTACAACAAGCTAAAGAATTAATCGATGTTTTTAAAGTCGAACTTACTCAAGATGATTATGAATATTTAGATGAACCTTACCATGCAAAAGACTTGGCAGTTACTAATGCTTAAATAGACACTCTAATATAATACATTTATTTTCCACACTAGCTAATTGATTTGAATCCTGATCATTTCTGAAACAATGGGTTTTTGTCTGGATAGTACATACAACTAATCAATTTATGATCTTCATACTTAACTTTGTACAAGTCAGTTTCATTACTTGTAAATAAATGATTAAAGATAATTTTTATATTATCAACCACACCAAAATTATCCTCATGTATGATCCAGTCCCAATCTTTCCAATCCAACACCCCTTCTTTATCATAAACTAGAGGAGTTCTATAATGTTCAAACTGTTCTAAACTGATATCAACAGTGAATAAATATAACCCACCAACATCATCAATTTTCAACTTGTTTAATTTACTTTTCTCAGTGTTCAACTCCCACACGAGTATACCTCTATAAGTGAATTTATTCAAGTGTAACCCTGTTTCTTCTTCTGTTTCTCTTATCATACAATCCATGGGTGACTCACCTTTTTCTAATTTTCCACCTACACCGTTCCATTGACCCATCCAAGGAGCCTTGTTTCTATTTAATAATAGAACTTTGTTATTTTCTTTACAACGAATGAACCCTAATGTGTAATCCAATTTCAAAGACATTATAGTTTGTTTATGTCTCAGAGATAAGAAAAAAACTAAAAACGAAAAAGAGCAAATTAAAGATTCTTGGTTTCTTCGATGCATGCGACGCGAGGTACCCAAAAATTATAATCGTATACACTTGAACACCTGATCAATGTCCATAATCTTGGATGGCTGGAGCTCTACCTGTTCGCCATAATCAGTGATGAGCTGTTGTAATTCTTGTATATCTTTGGAAGTTTGAAACTGTTTATAATCCTTGTTGAAGAAGAATAATATAAGCAATGATTTTTTCAAATTAGATAGTCTTGAGGTTCCAAGATTCAAATTGAACAAGAAAATTGCAAATAACATAATCTTTGTAGATTCAAATTCATTGAGATGGCCAAACCCGGTACCTATACCTGGTATAATCACATTCTCATAGTTTCTATTTTGCAATGTTTGAAATAAATTCCATATTGAGTCAAAGACATGTTGAATAGATTGGATCTTTTCGGGTACAATCATTGTAGGGATTTGAATAATCTCAGTCAAATTCCAATTTTGGTAAACCAATGAATCTGTGTAATTGAAAGCATCAACGGATTTGAATAGTTCTAGTAGATTGAAAGTGTAAATCTGATTGGGAACTAAGTAACCATTGTTTTTATTCAATTGATGAGTTTGAATAATCTCTTCAAGGATATTATAAGATAAATCTGTATTTAAAAGTAGACCTTGAAGCAAATATTTATCAAAACCGTCCCCCATATAACTTAAGGAGTTAGCAGGAGTGATTACTGAAGTTGTACCTTTCAATTTAATTTCACGTATCATTTGTTCAATTGAATAATTGTGGAATTTATATTCATACTCAACATTATAGGATAGGTTATACTTGAGGTTTAACTTACATAGCACTTTGTAGTGATGTAACCAACATTTAACAATCAAAGGATTATTATCTAGAAATATCAATTTCATTTAAATATCCACCAGTCATTAAATTACCATTGATAATGTTCGTAAATCCATCAAGCACATATTGACCAATGTACACGAAATAGATTATCATAGTAAAAGTACTTCATAAGGAGTCAAATAGCAGCACAAATAAGCTGACTCGGTTTAATTGACCGAAATCATAGAGATATATTGTGTGTAGAGGGCGGAAGAGGAAGGCAACTATCAATATAAGATTCTTAGTATATTATTCTCACTAGAACAAATTACGCATTACTTAACAGATAATAAAAGTAGGAGGACAGAAAATTAAATTAATGACGTAGTAGTGTCGCCAATACTATTTTGAGTCACTGACAAAGCTACCACTTCAAACTCAATTTCAAATAGCCACGTTGGATCGTATGTCAGAATCATGAGATACTAATTCATCATTCAATTTATTAGATTTAACAGTTGTAAAATCAGCTCATCAACAACATTAACATAATAACAAGTTCGTCAACTATTAGGTCATTCAATAAGAAAAAATCTGATGCCCGCTTCAACCCCACGATTCAAAAAATATATCACTGAAAACCATCAACCAATCAAAACTTAGAATTAACATCACAAGTAAAAACAAACCACGTGATAGTGCAAGTAATTATGTTAACGACTCACTACTGTTGCTATATATCTGCAGAGTATATACATAGACAAACTTTGGCAGAACATAGAGTAGACCTATAACCAAGAGAGGTGGTTATATAGTTGTTGTTGTTGTTGTTGTTGTTGCTGCAAAATGAGTTGAGTAAGTAGTGTGCAGTATCATCTACAGAGGAAAAAAATAGCCCAACCAAAAAACGTTGTTGTTGTAGAATCACCAAGTAGTAGAAAAACTGTGTAAAAAACACCTCAGTTTATTTTTTTCATCTCCTCCTTTTTCACTCCTTCTCAACAACAACAACTACTCAATACCAATTGATTCACAATGGCCCCATCAGCTTACTCAGATTTAGCTAAAGCTTCTAACGATTTATTAAACAAAGATTTTTACCATTTATCAGCTGCTGCTGTTGATGTTAAAACCGTTGCCCCAAATGGTGTCACCTTCACTGTCAAAGGTAAAACCACCAAAGACAACACAATTGCTGCTTCTGTTGATGCTAAACACGTTGACAAATCAACTGGTTTGACTTTAACTCAAGGTTGGAACAATGCCAACGCTTTAAGTACCAAAATCGAATTATCTGAATTATTAACCCCAGGTTTAAAAGGTGAATTAGATACTTCCATCATTCCAAACGGTACTAGAAACGCTAAATTAAACTTTTTCTATCAACAATCTGCTGTCAATGCAAGATTATTCTTTGATTTATTGAAAGGACCAATTGCTACCGCCGATTTAGTTGTTGCTCATGATGGTTTCACCGCTGGTGCTGAATTAGGTTACGATATCAGCTCTGCTAAAGTTAACAAATATTCTGTTGGTGTAGGTTATGCTAACTTGAACTACGCTTTAGCTGCAACTGCTACTTCCAATTTATCTGTTTTCTCAGCTGGTTATTATCATAAAGTTAGTCCATTAGTTGAAGTTGGTGCTAAAACCACTTGGGATTCAGTCAAATCTTCAAATGTCAATGTTGAATTTGCAACCAAATACGCTTTAGATAGATCCGCTTTCATCAAGGCTAAAATTGCTGATTCCGGTTTAACTGCTTTATCTTATACTCAAGAATTAAGACCAGGTGTTAAATTAGGTTTAGGTGCCTCATTTGATGCTTTGAAATTAGCTGAACCAGTTCATAAATTAGGTTTCTCATTATCATTCACCGCTTAAACTATACATAGATTAAGGCTCTTGATTAAAGTAAATATAAATTCAAATTATAAAATGAAAACTATTAGATTCAGATGAGATTTTAAATTTATCTTTAAACTTTTGATAAAATCTCTTATGTTTGATATTTTATGGCTAGCAAATTCTGTCATAGAGATCACTCGATGAGAGATGGAAGAAATCAGGCTGATAGGTATACAATTAATAGCAGCACCAGGGTAAACAACTAGTCACGTTCTTTATACACACAAACTCAAGCATACTGGAACTATATTTCCATGCGTATCCTCGTAATTTGTTCGTTGTGATTTACTCTTGGTGAAAATCAATTAACCAGATGAATTTCTTAATATTGCTCTTTGCATGAGAAGTGACCTTTAGAACAGACAATGTTCACTTTAATTCTCTTCTACAATTGGGTCACGTTTACATGCTCAAACTTGAATTTCAACTAAGCGGTTAGATTCTGAGTAGTAATTTTAATTCAAACCGAAGATGCTTGAATCCTGACAATTTCTAACTCAATGGATTTTGATGTTTGAAATCCGCTCAAGGCTAATCATAACTATCCACAACTCACATACACATCCAGCTTCTTTCTTGTGCTTGTTTTCGAGTCTTTATTTTCTGCGAGTATTGTCTCATTATCAAAACTTTAAATTATTTTTCAGCTTGCATTCTCATTGCAAATGTCAAAAGAAATCACACCCAGCAATGAGAACGGGTCGAATCTTGTCCCATCCATAACGCAAATCTCAAGACCGTTCTTCACAAATAAAGAGATATCGTACCTACACAGTCAATCAATCTCAGACTCATTGAAGATACACTACAAATCAACCAAAGATCAAGTGTTTCAATTACTATATAAAATCATAAAACAGATGAAATTCCCCTTGGGTGTGTTGTCAACAGCAATGAACTACTACCAAAGATACTACTTGTTTAACAAATTCGATATCAACTCAAACGACCGTATAGAAGATCCATACTTGATAAGTCTATCATCTCTTTTCTTAGCCAGCAAAGTCGAAGATTGTATCAAAAGACTAAAAGATTTTCAACAAGTATATAATCGAATCAAAAACATAGACGATACCAAGTCAATCGATGGTGTTTCATATCTAGAATTCCAAAGAAAAATCTTGTTAAAAATTGAATGTAAATTATTACAGATTATAAAGTTTGATTTCAACATGGGGAATAATCACCCTTCGATAAAGACAAATATAGACTATTTGTTGATCCAATTGTGTAAGCAGTTGAAGATTAATTATAAAATTAGTATATTAAGTTGGTTTATTCAATTTGACATCATACAAACCCCACTATGTCTCGTCATTCCACCGCACTGTATTGCATTAGCTATAATTATAGTGTCATTGAATTTGAAACCGAAAAAACTATACATTGAAAACAATGTAGATAACGATGATTACGAAGAGATACTAAACGCAATAGACTGTGAGAGACTAAACTGTCCAGAAGTGTTAGTCAATGAAGCCATCATTTATACATTAGACTTTTATATCCATCAATACACCACTTCAATATTGAATAGCTACTTACCAGAAAAAGATCCAATCACTAATAAAGATCAAATATTCAATTTCATGGACTTGAAGACTAAATTCAACGATGTCCAATTAATGGATGAATTAAGCTGTAATAAAGAATTAAATAGTAAAGACGAATATTTAGATAACTGGAATTACTCAATAGGACTCAAGGGTGTCACCAGGTTCATGTTGTCAAATAAAAGAAAACGTTTTTATTCCGAACTTAATCATAAATAAGTCAAGTGTATTTATAACTGACTGATGTATTTACATGATGGATGTTGGTGCTGAATGAGGTGAAATTAACATTATCTATATTGTCACCATTTAATACTTTCCCATCACCTTGAGTGTCTATCCATTCTATAGGTATACTTGTATTGGGGTCTGTATATACCAACACATTAAATGTATAGTCGTCATCTTTCAAAATTGGTAGATATGACACAGATGATGTAATTTGTCGAATAATGGTCTGTATCTCCTTCTGAGTTTCACTTTGGGGTTTATCCTGTTCTTCATTTTGATCCGTAGTTACATTGAATTCCCACCTTTCTACATTTTCCAAATTACTCTTGGATACAATCACAATCACAAATTTCTCGATTCTCCTCATATATATCCATTTCTTTATCTGTGTCATTATATTGTCAATGTATTTACAAATATCATCATCGTTACATTTGATCATTGGTAAGTCGAATTTCTTAACAGTTAGGAAATCTTCTTGAGGATATATCCCACGTTGGTATAATATGTTGTTCAAAGCATATTCAAAGTAATCAGAAACAACTTTTGATGACCCTTTGAGAGCTAATTTGGACATATGTGGTAAAATATGATTATTTTTGTTTTCCTTTCTGAAAAAATCAATGCCGCAAACCAAATACAACGATGGTACGTTTACAACAAGGATTCAACAGTGATGTACTAACTTGTATTAGCAACACGGAATTAAAAGGCAAAATCTATCAGCAGAAGCAAAGAGGTTGAAGTTGGAGAAAGATCAATCGAAAATCAAAAAGTATAAGCAATTGGTTGATGAAATATTCAAAGTCAGAGACGAACAAGTTTACACGGAAGGAACGTTTGAATTGACAACGGAATGTTTACTCATCAACCCTGAGTTTTATACAATGTGGAACTATAGGCGAGAGATTTTATTGCATTTCAAATCTGATGTAAATCTATTTATCGAACACTTAAATAATGATCTACTATTTTTACTATCATTGTTAAAGAAGTATCCAAAATGCTATTGGATATGGAATCATAGAAAATGGTGTTTGGCTGAACTAGTTGAACTTGATTCAGCAAATTGGGATTTTGAATTCAAGACAATTACGAAACTACTAGAATTAGACGAAAGAAATTTCCACGGATGGGAGTATAGAAGATATATCATCAAAAATATGAAAAAAGATAAGACGCAAGAGGAGATTTTGAAGATAGACACCCAAGAGTTTGATTATACAACTAGTAAGATCAATAATAATTTTAGTAACTTTAGTGCTTGGCATCAGCGAGCCTCTAGCATCAAACAGATACGAGTCAAAGATAAGAAGAATCTTTTGGAGCAAGAGTTGGAGTTATTGAAGACGGGGATTTTTATGAGTCCAGAAGATAGCTCAATATGGTTATATTTAAAGTTTTTATTAACTGACGAGTACTTCTCTAAAGAAATTGCACCCAATGAGTTTTTACAAATCTTGAAAAATCAACTAGCAATGATTGAAGAGATTAATGAGTTAGAAAAAGAAGATACTTTGAAGGATAATGTTGAATGTTTGAAGATGATTATATTTCTTAACGAGCTGATTTCAAAGTATCAAGGCAATGAAATAGCAGATATTCAAGATATGTTGAGCAAATTGATTGTTCTAGACCCGTTGAGGCAAAATAGATACAAGGAAGCTTTAACTCAATACAAATCTACATGAATATTTTGAATATACATTAATGCTCACACAAAGAAAATTGTCTGTTGAATGCAGCCATATCATCTTCGTCGCCTTGCATTTTCTCGGGTGTTCTTTCAACCATTAATAAGTCTCTTATTGGTTTAGCATCAATCATTGATAGCGGCCAGGTCTCTCCATCTTTAAGGTTCAAAATCTCTTCCTTAATTCTTCCAGGATATAAGTAAGCTAATGATTCATCATTCCACCATTCCTTTTGTTGCGGTGGGACCTTATCCGTACCAGTGATGTATTTATTATACGGATCACAAATGAAAAAGCATAGAATATTACGATGACCCGGCTTAGTTTTATCCTTCAACTCGAATGGATCTACATGATGTTGAAACATGTTTGGAAATATCAATACTCTATCTTGTTTGGCTTCAACACTACCAATGTTTCGAATCATTGCATCTTCATCTTTCAAGCCAAAGATAGCTTCCCCATAAGTAGCGTCTCCTTGTTCGTATTTTGGATCCTCAAACCCAGTTCTAAATGACAACCTGGATTCAGTAATATTTTCACAATCGTAATAATATAAAACTGTTGCAATTATATCTTCATTGATTGTACCTTCAACATGCCATGACCCGCCTGGATAACTAGCATTATCAGGCGTCAATTCGATATTAGCTAATTTTACAACAACTTTAAGATTCTCAAAGGTTTTGATATCAATAGGGTTGTTAATATTTGGAGCAGACCAATTTGGAATAAATTCTTTTAAGTAGTTGATTTTTTGTTCCTCAAATTCTTCGATCTTATCATAATCATAGTCTTGTCCAGACTCTTCTGCTTCTCTTTCCAATTTTTGTTCCAATTCTTCTAATTCTCTATGATAATCATCATTATACGCATCGGAATATGAAGGTATTGGAATACGAATGAAATCCTCAGATGCATATCTCGATAAAGTGTAGTTCAAACCGGGGACAATCTTATCAAATATGGTTTCTATCGAACGATACAAATTTTCATGTTTAATTGGGTGAAGATTGTTAATATATGACTTAAATTTGAAACCGTTCTCATATTTGAGTAAAGATGGCAACCATTGAAAATTTTTGGATACACCGAAATCACCAACGCCAGGTTTAGCATTAGATATTGCATTATCATATTGTATGATTTTAACCTCTTGATCGAATATAGGAGTGACTCCGTATTGTAACGGAAACAATGAAGGATGTACAATATCAACAACCTGATTATTCGAGCCTGGATGATAATCTAATTCAATAAAGGAGCCAATCAACTTTTGAACCTCTTTTTGAAACTTTGTTTTTACTATTTCATCTATTGCTTGATCTGAATAGACGATTTTATCTTCACAGCCAATTTTAAACCCTGTTTCCTTTTGCATTTCATCGTACCATTGCAACTCATTGAAAACATATTCAATAACTTGATCAATGTATTTAGTTCTATTCTTACATTGATCTTTAATCTCCTGTTCCCACTTGGATCTAATCTCACTCACGGTATATTTCTTCTCCCAGTCGGGTTTCGATCTAATCGACCATGAGATTTCGATAATTAACCATTCGTCTAAGCATTTTGCAATTGGGCCAATGTCGCTGTACGCGGTCCAAAATGGATGTGCAAACTTGCTGTGACTTCTTTGACTCTCTGCTATTCTTCTAATTTCCTCATTTTCCAACCTTCTTCGTTCCCAGCTTTCTTCCAACTCTAATCTGTGTAGCTCAGCAACGTTGCCAATCAAGGTACTATCAGGAACAGGCATAATCCATGAAGATTAGAATTTCAAAAAACATCGTCGCTTGGCGATTGATCTTGGCCAATTAAGAAAAAACAATTTACGAGATCTGAAGTCGCGTCCAACTTTACGAAGATTTGGAGGCTGTTGGGGGAGAAGCCTCAAATATACAAATCCACGGTAGACCAAATCAAGCTGATTAAGGTACATTCCCGTGTAGTATGTTGACCTAAATTGAAGTTCCTTTGTCGAATCAAAATGGAAATTTCTTATAGGGTAAAGTCGCCACAATAAAGTCAGGTTAGTCCCAACTTTCATTGATCAATCTATTACCGATTGATGTACATGTGGTGCAATTTGGAATTGTGCGGGACAATAACGTTTGATTAAGTAAGTTGTATTAGTGATTGTATACGTTTTTATGTGTTGGGTACTTTTCATTTCCTAAATGGTGACGCAAAGAAACCGTGTTAAATTGTATCTTTAATTCATAAAACTCAAGTTGCATTGTTTTCCAACACAAATATACATGATCTAAGGGAAACCTTGCATTAGGAAACCTAATCTTGAAAATTAAACTTCAGGCACAGATCGAGTTTCCCGAAATGGCTGCAAAAGGAACCAGAGCCAACTACTTCAATCGAGATATAAATATATTTGAATATCAGATCCTTTATAATTCTCATCATCAATCAATCCATTCGAATATTCATATAATGAGATTCTCAACTACTATTTTATCAATTGTTGCTGCTGTTATGGTTGCATCGGCGCCTGTTGAAGACACCGCTGCTGCAGCCACTGCTACCGCCGTTGAATCAAGTGAAACTGGTGAAACTGATAGCTTACCTTTTCCAAAAGAGGCTATCCAGGCTCTTGTTCCTGTTCATGATGATTCCGCTCCTGTTTTTGCTCAGTACAATGACGAGCCATACATCATCTTGGTCAACACCACCACTTTGAAATCATTAGATAAAAGAGACGCTGGCTGGACTGAATGGGGTTACTTTGAGCCACACAAAAGAGAAGCTGCTCAAAAGAGAGACGCTGGATGGACTGAATGGGGTTATTTCGAACCACACAAAAGAGAAGCTGCTCAAAAGAGAGACGCCGGTTGGACTGAATGGGGTTATTTTGAACCACACAAAAGAGAAGCCGCTCAAAAAAGAGACGCTGGTTGGACCGAATGGGGTTATTTCGAACCACATAAAAGAGAAGCTGCTGAAAAAAGAGACGCTGGATGGACCGAATGGGGTTACTTTGAACCACATAAAAGAGACGCCGGCTGGACTGAATGGGGATACTTTGAACCTCACAAAAGAGAAGCTGCTCAAAAGAGAGATGCCGGTTGGACAGAATGGGGTTACTTTGAACCACATAAATAAAGTTCCTAAAAGAGATGCTTTAGTATTTAAAAGTACTCACGGGTGGTTTGAACCCACCTGATAGCTTTTGAGATTTTTTTATTTTCGTTTATCAATATACGTGATTTTGTTATTAATTGATATTTTAACTCTACAGAAATCAAAAGACTGAGTACATTTTAGTAAATTCTATATTGTTTTAGTATGTTTGGTATGGCACTTACTTTTTGCAGTCTGATGCTACCTATAAGTTGCACCTATAAGTTGCATCCTGTATACAAAAATATTTCACAGATCATCTCATCACTATACATCATGGGAGAGAAGAAATCAAGAGGTAGAAGAGCTGAGCAAAAGAAAGATAAAGAAAATCAAAAGGCTATAAAAGAGCAAGAGTCTCATAATGCCAATATTCCAAACACATTTTTTGGTTTAGTTGATTCAAACGAATTGGATTATTTCAAACAGGCCGAATCAACTTTAAATATAAATGCATTTGAAAGTGACGAAGATAGATTAGGTTTCATCACTTCAGTATTGGAAGAAGCACACGGAAAAGAGCTAAAGCTTGTAACCAATCAAATATGTTCCAAGTTAATGGAAAGATTAATATTATTTGCTGAACCACAGCAGTTGAAAGATATATTCAAACAATTTTCAAATCATTTTGAATCTTTAGCATTTCACAAATATAGCTCACATGTATTGGAAACTTTATTGGTTAGAGTAGCGGGATTGATAGAGAAAGAGTTGATTGAAGAAAGCAATGATATGGAAGAAGCTTTCATATCAATGATTGATGAATTGAAACCACATTTACTTACTATGATTGACCATCAATATGCATCACATGTTCTAAGATTATTAATCATGATATTAGGTGGTAAAGAATTGCCATCTTCGATAATGTCAAATTCAGTCTTGAGATCCAAGAAATCAAAAATTGCGAGAAAAATGATTGAAATCAAGGATAATGAAGATTTCAATAGGTCATTTGAAACCCCAAATTCATTCAAAGACCAACTTAAATCTATTTGTGGGGTGATACTTGTAGGTTTGGATAAAACAAAGGCAAGATCATTGAGTATACACAAAATAGCATCACCGGTCATACAATTACTAATTCAAGTTGAAGGTTTAGTCGATAGGGAAAGATCGCTTTGGCATTTAATATTTGAGAAAGATAACGAAGGTGTAGTTCAATCTGAAGAATCATATGTTGAACATTTACTATCCGATCCAGTTGGATCCCATTTTTTTGAAGCTATAATTAAAAACGATGGAGCTAGACCAAAATATATTGAAAGGTTATATCAATTGTATATAAAAGATCGAGTTTTTAAACTTTCAAAAAGAGATACCACAGGTGTTTACATTATTCAAGCATTATTATTCAAACTAAAACCAAAAGAAGTTCAATTTATCCTCGACCAAATCATACCTGAATTGACAGAATTAATAACAGAGAAGAATTTGGATCTTGCGAATAAATTGATTGATGCATCTATAGCACAAAAAAATTATAAGCGTGACGAAATAATAGATCAATTGTTTTTGAAATTTGTACCAAATTTCACAGATGATTATGAAGGTACGGACTTTTTAGAAAATATCTTACAATTACAAGGATCCACATTAGGAAACACGAGAGACGATTGGCCAACTGCAGAGGAAAGGAAACGTGCTTTGTTTCTCGAAAAATTAATGGAGTTAGATTATAAGTTTGTCATTTGCGCATGGCTCAACTTCATGTCATTACCAATTGATAGATTTATACAAATGTGTTTTCACGGTGTTTTCTCACACGTTGTTGAGAAATCATTGGTTGTAGAACCTAATGAAAGCAAGCAAATTCAGATCTCACGTAAGAGATTTCTTAACATTTTCCAAGGACATATTGTTGCATTGGCTTGTAATTCATATGGGTCACATATAGTTGATAAACTATGGGATTTCACAATTCATTTACCTATGTATAAGGATAAAATAGCCACCGAATTAATTAACGACTCCAAAAAAGTTAAAGAGAGTAATTATGGGAAATTGGTTTGGAAAAATTGGTCAATGGAATTATTCTCAAGAAAGAAGTATGATTGGAAAGCACTTGTCAAAGAACAAGAGGTACAAGATGCTACTGAAGAGCAAATCAAAACTCCTATCCAATTGAAAATGGAAAAATTAGCTGAAGAGAAAAGGCAAAAAGATGAAGAAGCTGAAAAAGCTCAATCAGGGTACAACAAACGTAAATTTGATGAACTTACGGGAAATGTTAAAAAACAAAAAGTAAGAGGTAGAAATAGATAAAATATTCAAATGTTAATTATTTACAGATATATGATACTCTGATAGTATTTCTTTATTTACATTAGTTGGACTGTCAACTACTGGGTCAGCGCCAGACTGATTTTTTGGAAATGCAATGACGTCTTTTATACTTTTTGATCCGACAACCATTGCACATAATCTATCAAAACCAATCGCTAATCCCGCATGTGGAGGACATCCCATACTTAAAGCTTTTAACAAATGACCAAACAATAAGTCAATATTTTCAATTTGTAACAATTCTTGGAATATGTATTGTTGCAATTCTGAATCATGAATTCTTCTAGATCCACCTCCTATTTCAACCCCATTGATCACTAAATCGTAATGTTCTCCTCTAACTTTCAATGGATCTGTTGCAAGCAAGTCGTAATCTTCAATTTTACACATTGTGAATGGATGGTGAGTAGATTGTAATTTGGTAAAATCATATTCAGGATAGCGATCTGAAAATATTTCTATAGGGTTGAATAAAGGAAAATTTACAACCCAGGAGCCAACAACTATATCAGAATCGTACTCTGTTATCAAGTTTCCATCTACTTCAATTGGTCTTTGATATTTGTTAGGAAATTGTTCGATTGCCAACTGTCTAAATTTTCCTAAAGGAGTCGGATTTTCATATGGAAATTGAGATCTTGTTGAAACAGCAATAACATCACCAATTGCCAAATTCAAATACTCCTGCAATGCCTTTAGATCAAAATTTCTTGTCTTGGATATTATATTTTTTTCAATCAACTTTTGAAACCATAATTTGTCCTCTTCTTTTTTAATTAACCAAACATATGGCTTTCTTTTGTAATTCGTATCTTCAATTAATTCTTTTGGTATCTTTTTTAAATCTTTCAAAACACATGCTTCTACTACTGGAAAACCTTCATTTTCAATTGCAACAAAATAATCTTCTAAACTTTTGAACTCCAAATTGGACCTTAGATCGGGTTTATCAATTCCATATTTAGTTAATGCGTCTATGTAATCTAATTTAGTGAATTGTAAACCTTTCAAAGTGGTAACCTTCTCTAGATTTCCACGCTCGTTGACTTTATAAATTGGTTTTCCACCAATTTTATTCCAAATGTTATGTATTAAATCTTCAACTACCATTCCAACTTGATCCGAGTCGTTAATAAAACTCATTTCCAAATCAACTTGTGTAAATTCTGGCTGTCTATCTGATCTTAAATCTTCGTCTCTGAAGCATTTAACTATTTGGAAATATTTTGTAAACCCTGAACTCATTAAAATTTGTTTATATTGTTGAGGCGATTGAGGCAACGCATAAAATTTAGAGGATCTAGTTGGAACCAAAAATTCTCTAGCACCTTCGGGGGTTGACTTGAACAATAGCGGCGTTTCAATTTCTGTAAAATCGTGACGTTCAATCAAAATGTCTCTTACTAATTTAGAGATCTTGCTTCTTGTGCGTAGAGCATTTTGGTAAAATGGTGTACGTAATTGCAAGTATCTGAATTGTGGGGGTAGATCTTGTGGCGAAGTTTGTTTTAATTTTTCTAATCTTGCAGCATCCAAATTGGATTGATTCAAAAGATGGATGTTTTCAACAACTAGTTCTATTTCTTCTTTGTTTGTTTTTGACTCTTTTGGCTGTATGAATCCAGTGACGCTGATTGAGTCTTCTACTGATAAATCCTTAAGTATCTGGAGAGTTTTACTGCTTGTGTGTTCTGGAGTAGCGATTAATTGGATCTCATCTCCGTTGAGATCTCTCAAGTGGATGAATCCAAGATTCGACCTTATTCTAGGTTTCCTATTGATGTGACCATTCACAATTATTTTCTCATTTTTGTTGTTCAAAATGTTTGATAAATTCCCATTGATTGAATTGATAGAATTGTTAGCCAAAGGAAAACTGAACCTGGGTATCACTTTACGTTTATCAGGCAAGGTGGAGAGATACCTAGATATCTGTTTATACATGCGAGTCAACTTTTTTTTTCAGACACATCTAAATAAAATTTAAGTATCTTCAGCTTCATTGTGAATAGTTTTCAGCTATATGGAACGTTATACGTGAGGTATCTCGTCAGATATGGAATTGTACTATTGACTTTGTTGCTAGATAACATCAGCAAAATAGGATTTTATCAAAAACACATTGTTAAAAAGTTGGCAATCTATCCAATGAAATGCAATTACTTTGATAACACTTCAGCATAATTCATGGATTCTTATTCTTCTGGTGTTGATGTCTAATATTCCCTTAGTCATTAGATTCAGACAAGGCGTAGAAATAATATTTGACATTGATTTAAACCCTTTGCACTACTCTGGCATTATACCAATTTCTTCAACAAATTTCAGTGGAGAGCCATGCTATTGTCCGTCAGAAGAAGAAAGCTATTGTATATACTCCTATTGGTGGTATTGGTGTTTATATCGTTTGCACTTCTATCTCACCACAAAATCATAGATCATACCAAACTTTATAAAGAGGACTGGTCAATCAGTTCATTAACTGACAAATATGATTTCTCATACTTCAAATCACTTGGTAGACCAAACTCCCAAGCTTATAACGATGATGTTTTGAAAAGCACTGAAGAAGAATTAAATGACAATGGGTTTATATTGAAACCTCAAAATGTACAATTCAAATTCAAAAATATAGTTGATAAGAAAGGTACAAGAGAAGAAATTATTGATAACGATAATAAGAGATATTCCGAATTAATGAATATAGAAATCACTAAACCTCAAGATGCAACTTTGGTTCAACCACCAGATGACGTATCAACTTATAAACATGCCAACGCAACTATTTTGATTCTTGTGAGGAACGAAGAGATTTCAAAGATTGGCCAAAGTATTAGGAAATTTGAGAAATCATTCAATTCTAAATTCAAATACCCATACACTTTTATAAATGATGTACCATTCACTGATAGATTCAAAGATAAAATAGGGAAATATACTGATTCCCCGGTTGAGTTTGTTACAATACCTAAAGAAATATGGGAAAAACCAAATGATATAGATGAAGAAAAAGAAACAAATGCAATGGATTTGATGTACAAGCATGACGTTGCGTATGCTAAAAAAGGTTCCTACCACAACATGTGTCGATTTTACTCAGCTTATTTTTATAAATTAAAAGAACTACAGAAGTATAAGTATTATTGGAGAATCGAACCACAAGTTCAATTTTATACTGATATTCAATATGATGTATTCAAATATATGGAGGCCACAAAAAAAGTTTATGGTTTTACCATCAGTTTATATGATATTGAAGAAAGTGTTAAAACATTATGGCCAGAAACTGTACATTTTTTAAATCAGGAAGATAATTACAAATATGTGAACCCAAACGGGGGATTTCAATTTTTATTAGAAGACTTACAAAATCCACACAAGAATAAAGTTGCAGGATATTCTACTTGTCATTTTTGGTCCAATTTTGAAATAGGTGATATGGATTTTTATAGAGATAAAGCTTATGATTCGTGGGTTCAATATTTAGATTCAACTGGAAAATTTTATTACGAAAGATGGGGCGATGCTCCTGTTCACTCAATTGGAGTTAGTTTATTCGCTGATAAGTCAAAAGTACATTGGTTCAGAGATATTGGCTATCTTCATGATCCATATTACAATTGTGCCAAATCTCAGTTTAATAGTGTTTGTTCAGTTGGGAAATTTTCCAGATGGGAGCATCTAAATGATCAGAATTGTGTGATGAATTGGCTAGATTACAATGATATTAAAAATGTATATTGATTATATCGGACCTTTGACTAAATATATAATATCCCCAGTTTTCAAGTGGGAGCTTTTGTCGGAAGTTTTTAAAAGTTCAGGCTCATTAGATTCAGGCAATTTGAAAATATTTAACCTTTCTTCCGCATTGTTCGTTACGTTATTTTGATTCCTTATAGCTAATGAATCTGCTATTGAATCTAAAGCTCTTCCAATGGACCATTTGGTACTGATGAATACCGGTTTCTTGACTTTCTGTACATCCACTTTCTCTGAATCTTGAATATAAACACACCATACGTATATTCTATCATTAGCTGCAACTTTGATATCTCCTTTTGCTTGTTTTTTCAAAACTGCAATATCAACAAACTTATTTGATTTACTTTTGAATAATTTCGGGGTTGTTTTTTGATTTGACAAAAATTTCTGGAACTTACTAAATGCATTTGACTTCATCACATCTCCAACTCTAAACTGTGTTTCTTTTATGGTTGTCGGTATTCGTGGCGCATTCAAGCTCTCATTTAATTTTAGCTTATCTTTATTTCGATCTGGAAATAATGTTGCTGAACTCACTAGATTTACAACACTTGAGCTGGAATTCACCGTGTTAAACTTCAGTTTATTCACACAATTATGAGACTCTAAAGTTCTATGATTTGAACAGAATTTGTGCTTGCAGAATTCACAATCAAAAGGTAGAAAGTCTAGTTGATTACAATAGTAACAATTTGACCCGATATTGATCATTCCATGATTATCTTTTGGCTGTTGAGTTTTATCTATAAATAAGCTGGACATATTTATAATTTTATCCATGCGGTTTTGGAGATCACCTATATTTATATTCTCTGATTTCAATGGCGGTGGCAAACACTACTCTCGTACTGTAGTTCGTAAATCTCAACTTATAATAACAAGAAAAAAAATATATGTCATCATCACCATGTATGATTTAAACATACCATGGCCAATTCACAACTACACCGATAAAATATCAGACATCCAATTCATAAATTTGAAAAACGTCATTGTGACTAATTATCAAAATGGAGTATATTACCAAGCTTTGAACTTTTCAATCAACGATTCAGTCAAGGTGCCCATTAACAAACAGAGTGAAATAAATCCACTACGTATTTCTGAATTAAAAAAACAGTTAGTACCTCAATTCCCAAAATTAAAATTGTTCTCTAGGGTTACTTTAGTTGTCAATGATTTATCTAAATTGGTTAGCTTGTCTAAATTGCAACAAGCTTTTGATATTATTGCAATCCAACCATTGAATGAAAAAGTACTTCAAAACGCAATAGTGAATCTAGATAATAATATAGATTTGATAAGTATTAACTTGAGCTCAAAATTGAATTTTTATTTGAAACACAAGATTGTCTCGACTGGATTGAGTAAGGGAATAAAGTTTGAAGTGCAATACTCTCAATTAGTCTCAAACTATGTAAGTAATGAGGTTGGTGGAAATACTACTTTGATTAAAAAAAATTGGTTCAACAATGTACTTCAATTAATTCGCTCATCAAGGTCACGAGGTTTGGTTGTTTCTAGTGGCGCTCAAAATCCATTACAATTAAGAAATTTGAATGATATATTGATACTACTAAAGACTCTAGGGTTGAAACTAGAAAAAGGTAAAAGTTTCATAACTTCAAATCCTGAACGAGTTTTGATCAATGGTAAATTAAGAACAAAAGGTTTTAGGCAAACTATTCTACAAGGAAATGGCACTATTATAGATGATAAAGATAACAATATGAACGATCGGGATTTGAATAAATTGACAAATAGAAAAAGACTAGATGAATCAGCCGTGGGTCAGCTAATTAAAAAGCGAAGAATTGAATAATGACGTATGTATTTAACTAAATATTGAAGATTTTAATGGTTTAATTTTACTTGGTGATTTTTCAATTTCTTCTTTCTTCTTTTTGGGTTCTGGAGACTTTTGTGAAGGAACATGACGTTTTCTATGTAGAAAAATTGATGATGGGGAAGATGCCACAGGTGGATATGGTTTTTGAACTGGTTTCGAAATACTTTTTGGTGATGCTTTCTCTATATCTGGAAGGTCACTTGCTCGTAGAATAGGCTTTGGCTCATGATAAATATAACTCTTAGTTTTAGTGTTGTTATGAGTCCTAGGAGGACGTATTAGTTTTTGTTCTGGTTGTTTTTTGAATGCATCAAATGGATCATATTGTTTTTGCTTCCCAAATATCAAGGTTCTAGACTGAATTTCTTTTCTAGCTTTCCCCAATATTGTATTCTTATTGATGGATGAGGTTTGTCTATAATTTCTGGTGGAGCCATGATCAAATCTTCTCTTTATAGTTGGGTCTTTCAACACATCGTCAACGGCTATGACTTTATTTTTAGCTTTTTTCTCTCGCAATGAATCATTCAACAACTTCAATCTCTTTGTTGAATCTTTTCGATATTCCTCTCGCTCAATCACATACCTATTATATAAATCCTTGTAAGGCATTTGAGATTTATTGAGCTGCATTTTCAACTCGGTTGGTCGATTTGGAAAATCTTTGGCTATCAATTGTTTCCAAATTTTATCACTGAAAGGTTTTAATTGAGCAGACTTGTCCTCTAGCAAGCTCAACTGTTTGGAGGACATTTTCAAAAGCACTGGCTCTAGTAGATGGTATGGAATGTTGCCAATGTCATTGATTTGTGATAGATTTTTTTTAATTAGGTTGATGGTTAGATGATATAAAGTAGGCACACCGTTTGAATGCTTGTGCTTGTATTTACACAGGTCGTTATCGTTCTTGTCGTTCTTAGATCGTAGTTCGTTGATTTGTTGAATGTTCATGGTTGATAAGATGATTTGGGTGTAAAAGAGAAAAAAAAAGGTTATATGACAAGAAACATTCCTGTGGAAATTACAAATTGAAAGCTAGCCATGTTAATTTTTAAATCTGATGTATTTTTTAAATTTGAATGAAATCAAATAATTTATTTTTACAAGACAATATTAACTGAGGTGTTTCGAATCTACGGGACGTAATTTTAGCATATTGATTAACTTTCTCCAAGTATAATCATTTGTTGTTCAGCTTAAACTATGGTGAGCGCTTGGTTCTATCTTAGTATTAAAGTTTCATCTTTGTTAAAGTAGTTAATAAAAGCTATTACAAAAGAGACAGTTTAAAGCTTTCCGTGTAAAAAATGCAAATGTTCTGCAACCTTTCAAGTGAATTGAACCCTCTGAGCACTTTTGAATATTATATTTAATAATGCAATCATGTAAAATTGTGACCGTAGAACCTGTGCTTCATTTTCCTCGCCGAATCGAGGGTTGTATAAGACCTAATGAAAAAAGTCGATTTTGGTTCTCAGAGTTTTTTACAACACGAAGTTTAATAAGATTTAACTTATCCTTCGACTCAAATGGATAAATGAATTATAATCGTAGAATGGTTTCGTCTTTGAAGCAAATGCTTTACAGTTGATCTCCAATCAAATAAACTTCTGCTAGTACAACCAACATGTAACAAGCTAGCCGTCGCATATTGTACCACTCAATCATGATAATTCTTTTTTGATGCTTTGCAATTACAGTCTGCGAATTTTCTGTTGAGAAGATGTATTGATTCCTCCACGGGCAATTTTTTCCGTCTCTTAGACTTGGTTTAGTACTTTTCAGTATTGCATGAACTCACATTGTTATAATATTTTCGAAATCAATAAATTTACAAAAATCACAATTGTAAGCTAATTTCAATCATATTTACTTTTCTATACCGATGTGCAGGTAGTTAAGAAAAGGACCTGTAATAAATGCTAAGATTGAAAATAGTTTGGGGGTCATAGATCAAGCTTTATTTGTTTCGCCTTGTCAAATAGAGTGTTAGCTGCGAGGTCAAAAACATTGTGGCAAATTACTTCAATATTCTGATGAGACCAAACTTGCATGAAATTTAGTAATCTTACCAACTTTTATTTACAGACTAGTTACTTTGAAGCGGTTAAAAGTTCTCAAAAAGACAAGCTCAGTGATAAAATTACGGTGTCTACAAACTTTTGATTAGCCTGGATATCTAATTAATTAAAGTTTAAACCGAAACCTTGATGGTAGACGCCCAACATTGCCAAACATTTTTGACAAACAAATCAAATCGACTGGATACAACTAAAGCTTTCCTTTATCGCTGTAATTATGTTTGAGTTTTTCACTTTTAGACGCCAGGAAATAACAGCGGTAGGTCTAAGACACGGGTATTACGTCGTCACGGGTATCGTCAAAACTTCCGTACGCGAAAACCAAGAAATCTATTTATATGCCAATCGGAATTAACAACGCAAAAAAATGCAAAATCCGTTTCCGAAACTCTATACTCAGACCTATACTTCTACCGAATTGTAAACACAGTAAATCTCTCGTGGAAAAACTTTTCTTCACACAGATTAAAGTCGAAACACGTCTACTACCACCTGTTCTTTCCAACCCGTTTGCTTTCGAACTTTGGTTCCACATTCATAATCTCATCACAAACACCAGATATCAATTAGTAATTACATCAGTCAGTTTGATAGAATTTTTTTTCTTTCATTTTATTAATCATTAGATCTTAGATTTGGATAGAGTATACAAGTTATGTTCAGTAAGTTAAAAAACAAGGCTGTTTCTAGTATAAGCTCATCACCAGAAGCTTCAATCGATGAAAAAAGCGGAAATTCAGAACCAATTAGGTATATACCTTTTGAAATTCCTTCATCAGAGTCACATATCAAGGCCGAACCCGAATTAACTCCAGAACAGCAAGAGAAATATCATGCAATATTGAAACATTTTCAAGATGATTCATTATTGGTAGCCACTAGTGAAGAAAATCATAAGAATCATGATAAGTCGCAAGTTCTATCGCCTGCTGAGAAATCATGGTTGACAAGAGAATGTTTTTTAAGATATCTCAGAGCAACCAAATGGCATGTTAAGGACTGTATAGATAGAATTGAACTAACGCTTGCTTGGAGAAGAGAGTTTGGTATTAGCGAGATAAAAGATTCCGACAATGTAGTAAATGGTGGTTTGGTAAGTCCAGAGAATGAAACCGGTAAAGAGGTCATACTTGGATTCGATAATGATTCAAGACCTTGCTTATATTTGAAACCAGGTAGACAAAATACGAAAACCTCTCAAAGACAAGTGCAACATTTAGTCTATATGTTAGAGAAGGTAATTGATTATATGCCAAGTGGCCAAGATTCTTTAGCTTTATTAATTGACTTCAAGGCTCATCCAATAGGTACTCAGGGCGGGAAAATACCACCGGTAGGAACCGGTAGACAAGTTTTACATATTTTACAAACCCATTATCCTGAGAGGTTGGGTAAAGCATTATTAACCAACATTCCGTGGTTAGGATGGACATTTTTGAAAATTATACATCCATTTATTGATCCATTAACTCGAGAAAAATTAGTATTTGATCAACCTTTTGAAAACTACGTGCCAAAAGAACAATTAGATAAAGATTTTAATGGATTAGTCAATTTTGAATACGATCATGAAAAGTATTGGAACACAATGATTGAAATATCTCAAAAAAACAAACTTAAATATTTTAAAAGGTTTGAAACATTTGGTGCTAGTGTAGGATTAAGTGAGGTCGATTTAAGAGGTGACAATGAACAACTTAAATATCCAATAAGTATATAATAAATTCGCACTATATAAATGGATTTGCATTTTTTCTCTTTTCAATTATACCTGTTTCGATATCAATCATATTTTGCCAATCTATAGGATACATCAAATTTCCAGATCCATTCTCCAGCTTTGCAAACACCACACCAAGATCATTTCTACTCGTACTTAAATAATAATTTGAACCATCACCTAAACTTATAATCACAGCTTTCACGATGTCACCAGGTTTAAAATTCTCATGTATTTTGATTTTATCTCTATTTGTTGATTTAATATCTTGTAATCTGATTATACCTTTGAAATTTTCCCCAAGGTCATAAATTAAACTGTTTAAACTTGTGGACTGTGATGATGCAATGGTCTGAAGATTAAAATTATGTTGTGAACCGCCTCCAGCAGGCAAAGATTCATGGGATAAGCTTCCATTAGATCCTATCCCTGAATCTTTCAATACATTACCTTTGTTTTCAATTGAAAGAATTTCACAATATATCTGTGTATTTGTAATTTTGTTGATCTTAACAATAACGACATCGTTTTCTTTTGGTAAATTTATTCCATTAGATATTTCTTGTTCATGCATTAGTTTTTCATCTTGGGGTATAACATTGACTTGAAAAGTGTCCTCTGTCTCTGTGCTTTCAAGTTTGTGATAATATATAGATCCTAGTATCGTGGATACAACAATTGGCATTTTTATATTGTCGCTAGTTTCAATTTTGGACACAATTGCACCCTTACCTGGAACATATTTACAAGATTTGTTGTCTGTTTTCTTATAAGTTGGTGTCAAGTATTGTCCTGGTACAACTATAGTTTCTGACATTGAGATGGTTAAAATATTTTTTTTTCTTTCTTGTATAGAAATTATGAGCTATCCAGAATTTATCAATGGTGAACCTCCTACAATCAGTTTATCTGAATATGATGGTGCTACTTGGGCATCAACTACTTGTTTAGATTCTAGAAATAATAAATATGTAGTTGTGGTGATGGAGAACCCGGACAAATTGGTTGCAATTATAGATTCCAAAGATAATAAGGTTTTAGATAAAATATTTAAAAGTGCTCACGAAACTCATGCCAAACAGCAATCAAATGCTACAAATTAGATTTATTGGAAACCGTGTTGGTCAATTTAAATGGATATTGACAAAGTAGTCAACATTTTAATGATACATGGTTGTCTAAATTTTTATATTCATATTGTCTAGAAAAATTGGGTATAACATCTCGATTCTACATGAATATTCATCTTGCTCTTGAATTCATTCATCTCTTCTTTGATTTGCTGTGCTAGACTTGGCGTTAATTGATTACAAGTTGCTGTATCTGGATGACGATCGTATTCTTCTTCATTATAAGTGTCGTAAAGTATGATTCTACTTGAAAATCTGACTCCATTTGACTTCGAAGGTGGTGGCGGTGCAGGTCTGGGCTGGCCATTTGATCTTGGTGAGAATTTATTTTTAGTATACCATTTATTTGAAAACATTGAGCTTAATGACTTGGGTGATGAAGTGACTGATGCCACTGATGACTGATCCGATATGGATGGAATTTTGTTATGATTGAAGATTCTTGGTGGTTTATCAAACTTATTCGATGGTTTACCAGTGAATGTGAATTGTTTATCGTTTTTGCTTTGTTCATGCAATTTTGGCTGAATGTCATTTTCTTTTTCATATTCTTGCAATAAACTGTCTCTATCATCTTCTGAGTCTGTACCGAACCCACCTCCAATTGATGATAAATCATCATTGGATGATAATGTAAATGATTGATGGGAATCACTGCTTCGTAAATTATGTTGATTCAATTTACCTGAGAATGACGGTGCATTCAAACCTTTGAACGACATCGATATTGGGCGGTTATTAAAACTAGATTTGGTATCTCCATTATAAATCTCAAGTATTGGAGATTTTCTAGATTCTGCATCTTCATCAACCACTTCTTCATTATCAATATCAACACTTGTTTTCGGAGAGTCCATCGATGGTGATGGAGTCCTAGACTTATCAGATAATCTATGGTCTGTATTATTTTTGAATTCACCAACTATTGTTTCCGTCTCATTAGGTTCGGATTTGACATCCTCATTTCTGGGTACGATATCGTTCGATTGCTCAACTTCATTACTTATCGTATCTGGTACAAATTTTTGCTCAACATTATCATTAATATTCGGGAGAGTGTTTGGTTGAAACTCACTGTTTTCGATTTTCGGTTCAACTATGTTAATCTGTTTGATTTCGTCGTTTAAAATTTTTGGTTGTTGATTAAATGTTAATACGGGTGGTGGTTTCAACCCTCTTGTCAATTCTTGCTGCTTTAAATTAGCTTGTTGTAAAGGAGAATACGAAAAACTTAAATTATCAACATCTATGAAATCGCTAAACTCCATCAATTCATCGACATTCTCATGATCGTTAAAATTATCCTGGAATTGTAAAGACTCATCTATCGACTTTGTGAGTTCCTGATTTATATTTTGTTTTGAGTTTTTCAAAATCGAATTTGATCTTTTGATACTGTTCATTTTTGGTGATAGCGTTGAAGGTGGTGGGCCGCTATATTGAACTATATTGTCGTCACTGCCATTATAATTGACAAAAGAAGAACGCTTGTTTGATTTGATTGATCGCATCGATCTTGATCTTTCTAAAGTTACAATACTGTTAACTTCTTGTGCACTTAAAGATTTTGGAAATAATGTCTCTCCAATCAAATTTATATTTTCGGGTCCTTTATCATTTGAAGTTTCTGGCAAATTGAATTTTGGAGGTGTTTGTTGCTGTTGGTTTTTCGATTGATAATCAACTTTAAATGGAGATCCAAATTGAGTAGAGTCTATCAAGTTTGGTATAATGGATATTTCTTCACTAAAATTTTTGTTGATTGAAAATTTATTAGGTGGATTTTCTAACAAATTTCTAGAATCATATTCAAGCTCATCATTTTGGTCAAAAGATAATTTTTCTTCTTCA
This sequence comes from Insectozyma parachauliodis, assembly GCA_030565145.1. NCBI lineage: Eukaryota > Fungi > Ascomycota > Pichiomycetes > Serinales > Debaryomycetaceae > Insectozyma > Insectozyma parachauliodis. The sequence continues at coordinate 16,098 of JAJMBB010000035.1, read as the reverse complement.
TCTGCATCTTCATATTGATCACTTGTGGAACCTGAATTAAAATCAAAACTTTGTCTATTCACAATGATATCACTTTCACTAACTTCACGTATGAAATTATTATTGTCAAGATTTTTGAACTGATCCGTTTTTCTCTGGTTCGGCTCGACCAACTTGGGCTGTGGCTGAATGTTCTCTTTTTCTTCAAATTTATTTTCAAATTTACTACTTGATGGAGGAGTTGGTGATAATCCAGATCCTACTGGGTGTTCTTTGAACCCTTTCAAATTATCTGAGGATTTATTTTTTTTGAAAACTTGAATGAAAGTATTTCTATTAGAAGCTTTGAGTTCTTCTTTATAAACCGGTATGTTTGTTGTTGAGTATGATTTTGATGATAATTTTTTAGGTTGTGCTTGATCAAGAGAATGATTTTTTGATTTTGATTTAAACAAGGATTTGAAACTAAATTTTGATTTTTTCTCCTTTGTTGGTTGATTGTATTTTGTCAAATCATCCATTGTATTGCTCCTTTTATGGTTTACTGGTCTTGGAGTTTCATTGTTGTAACTTAGTGATAATGTAGATTGCGAACGTATATGAGGAGATTTTTTTGGTGATGAAATTATTGGTGAACTTTTTATGGTTGTATTTGTTGTTGGTTTGAAAAGTTGTGTGTCCGGTATTACATCCAACATACTCTTTGATTTTTTAACTACATCATTATTATGTTTGTTAATCATCTGATTGTTGATTGTTGAATCTGTAGGCTTGGCTAATGGTGATGGCACGTTCATTTTATTTTTTTTTTCACTATCGGTTTTATTCTCAACCCCGATTTTATTACCGTCAAGGTAATTATTATACGTAGGATATGATGAAAATTGTGAATTCTGCTTGATTGTTTCAGTAGTGTTATTAGATTCATCGATCAATGTGTTCTCTTTAGATTCAACGGGGTGACCGGTTGATATAACCTTCAAAGTTGGGCTTTCAAAGGAGTGGGGGGTATAATTTTGAAAAGTTGGCGGCTGACCCAATATTGGAGTATCGTCAGTGCTATAACCACCTTCACTTATGGTTGATATTGAAGATTTTGAATATTTATGGTTGGAACTTTTACTGCTTCGTTTACTCGAAAGAAAATCCAAGGATGAATCATAATTGAAAGCAGGTGATAGATTCTGATTTGTTTCTTCATCTTCGTAAATTATTGCATTTTTCAAAGGACTAGTGTTTGGATTACTTTTTTCATTCAAAATATTCTCTAGAGCTTTCAAAGATGGCGAATTCTTGATTATTGATGTTCGGTTATTACTACTGGTACTGTTGTTGTTGTTTAAAGATTCTTTGATGCTTCTCGATGAAATGGAATGTTTTATATGTATTGAGTTCCTTAAGTTGTTGATATGACTTCTTGTCAGAGGCTCAGTTGAGTTTGAATTTGATGAATAAAAATTGTTGTCTGAGAAGAACTCGTCAAAGTTGGATGAATCATTGAACGAAGTAGACATAGTACAATAGTCTAAGCAAAGTTGAATATATCAAAACTTAATCCAATGAACTTTGAAGTGAAATGCAATGAATCGCAGATAAGATATGAAATGCTAAGATGGTTGCAATTATCACCCACTGGCTGTAACAGAAGAAAAAAAAATTAAAAGATTAATTAATTCGTGTAAAAAGACGTGTAAAGGAGCGGAAATTTACCATAAATTAAACCTAAATAGGAAATCTAGTTATCATGTACAACCTCTATTCATTGATTATAAACGAATCAAAGTATTACTTGCCTCTATCATTCAACTAACCTTATTAACCTCTTGAACGTAGTAGTATCATGGGAAACTTTCCTAGGGTGCTACGATTTGAAATCTGGTACCTTTAAACGCGTCGTTAGAAAAAATAAATTCACGCGCACGGTGTTAAAGTTGATACATTTTGGGGTGAAACTTGTTAACTAGAACTGTAATTGACGTATCATCTAAGTATCACATAATTGTACAATTTTCTTTTTTCTGCCTTATCTTATTGAATTTCTTCTTTGGCTTTTCTAATAACTTTGAAGACGTGCCAGATGGTGGAGAAGAGTCTAAAGTTATTCTTGGTAAATTCAAGTTTGTCACTGGATTCTTTTTACTTGGTATGTTTGTAAGTGGTGTTAAATCTTCCTTTTCTGTGTTTGAGCTTGTTATACTCAAATTTGACAAATTTTGCGAATCAAACGTACCAAAACTTGAATACTTTCTCAACGATTTTACTGGTTGTTGATAATTCATGTCATTGTTTGTAGGTTGTTGTAATTTTATAGTTGGATCAATACCAAATTGTAGAATGGTGTTACTTAGATATAAATATAATTTTATCCATAGGAACTCCAATTGTTGAGTGAATCTTTGACCAAATCGTTCGTGGAATGTTTGAATCAATGCTTCTCCCATCAATTCGAAATTTGGCGGTTCAATATTCAAAATCCTGCTATGTCTTTTTCCCAATTTTTCAAAATATTCATCGAGCACAGATAAGTTTTCCAATTGAGATATAGTCAAGTTCAACACCCCTGCAAAGCTGACAGCTTGGTGCTTTATTGACGGGAACAATTTTTCTAGATTTGAGTCCATCTGCAAGAGATTTGAATAAAATTGTCTGCAAAATAATGAACTGGCAACTGACGTGGTTGTAATATTCGATGGCTTCTTATGAAAAGCGCCCGGGAATTTCTGACTGATTTTATTCTCCTCTTGCAACATTCTATTCCATGTATATCTAATCAATTCGATTTCTGATTGTTTCAACTTCAAATCGATTTTGAATCGATTGGCTTTTTCGATCGTATAAGAATCGATTGAAAAGTTTGTATCTATTTTCGTCAACTGGTACGAGGAATGAACATTAGTGTTGATGCCTTCTTTGATGGAATGCTCGTTTGATGATACTCTCTGGTTCAACTTCTTGTTGTGATTGTCTGGAGACCATGCATTCACTGATGTAGCCAAGGTCGAAGTGTTGGTTTCATAAGATAAGCAGCTGGATATACTCTCCGTATCAGTAGAATCATTATTTGTTTTAGATAATGAATGGTTTGGTGGAGATATATATGGTGCATGGAATTGTCTCCCTGGATCATTCACATTCAATTTGGTTGGCTTATTGGTGCTACTTGGATTTCTGAGGTCTGTTGCAATCATTGTAGGTAGAATCGAGGTTACTGAAGGTTGGAAGCAGAATAATAATTGGAATATAAGTATGAAGAAAATTTTGAAAAAAGTTTGAATTGTAAAACACGAGTCGATTCGAAACAAGACAAGTGAAGTTTCTTGATGTAACTTACAACCAAACAAAAAGTATAAAAATCTAAAATTTAAAGGGTAAAATCATAAAGCTAAAAAATAAATTAATACAGAATTATAATAAGGGGGCAAAGGGTAAAGGGTCCACTACAACCAATGATTTCTGGCTGGTGACATCAAGCTCAATTAGATTAAAGATTACTTCTATACACAACAATATGTATTGTGTGTTTATCATCAAGTATATCAAGTAAAATTGAACAATTGGAAAAATTTATTTTCAAATCACACAAAATACGTAGAGGTGGAAGCTTAAAGTTTACAAATAAAGTTTGGCAGTTTCAGATCACTAGTTACTAATGAACAACTGGTGTGCTAATCTATGTGTGACCAGAAGATATTCTGAAATCAATACGTAAAGCCTAGGTAAAGATTTCGAATATCTGTTGCACCCTTTGGTAGTTCCAAGCATGGTGATAATTAATTATTCATTTATGGAAAAAAAAGAATATTTTAGTCAATTATACATATTGGTATAATCATCAGATGATTTATGACAAATTTAATGCTAGTCGATTAAATCACAAGAGCAGTCTACAAATTATTATTATCTAATCACTTTTAGGTTGAAGTGGTATATAGTTGAAAAGCTAAATTTTTATGTAAACCCAAAGGGTGTGCAAATTGGCTTTGTTGAATCTGAGGCTGCTTTGTACAGTCAGATCAATTTAGTTTAGTAGATTTTGAAAAGGTTTACCTCAAAGTTTGTTTTAGTAGGTTATGTGTTGTGGAAATTGGATTAGATTGTGAGTCTGAGACTAGTGTCAGTGGGAAAGCGTATTCACACAAGAATTTCAAATTGGATTTGTCAAAATTTATAAGAGAAACCCGTGTATTTGAGTTGGAAGGATGGACAATTTAAATCCGCTGATCAAACATCTATTAATTTGACACAATCTCTATTTATGATTTACGTTGAGCGCTGATCTTGTTGTAATTGAAGTAAATTTTTAAATTATCTGGATCATCTTTGTACGTAAGACACTACTTTTATTATCAAAATATTGACTATGTAATCTTATATATTACAATATTAAGAAAATACCAAAATTCAGAAGCTGTGATAATCTAATGATTGAGTCACATAAATAAACTGAGAACTTGTCTGTGAAGTACACTCAAGTTAAAACCACTTTTTTTTGATTTATTAAACCTATTTAATTGCTGAAACTCGACTTGCGAAAGTTTTTATATTCAAATATTAAAACAAAATTTTGCAGCCAAATTGTAACACAACTACAATAACCGGTTAACTTATAATCGGACATAAGTAAACATGGAAATAGCTACACATTAATCAGAAATAAACATAGCAAGAAGCTCCATGCAACTGTTTAAGATTCGAAAGTATTCTAATATAAGCGCCATGTGCCTCAATTAGTTGCCAAAAATATGTTCTGTATACCCTCTGCTCATAATTTTAGCACCATATCAAATATTGTTTGACTTCGACACCTATATAAGATACGAATCACAACTTGTTTCCAAGTATGATATTATAAACGAAGGAACATCTCACTCCAGAAAAGTCGTTCATCTTTGAGAGCGTTTAAAGGTTAAAAAGTACATTTAAAGACAAATCGTAATATTTTATGTACAAATCTATAAGAATAGTTGTATTAAGATATAAACATTTAGAAAGGAACAACGTCTGATTCAGTTGTATTTTTTAATTGAGTAAATCCTATACTTTCTGTCTCAAAATCAAGAGCGATGTACATGTACCTGAAAAAATGAGCACCCAAGAAAGATGAATCACCACTATAGATTTCAAGATCACAATGGTCACCACTTGCAGTAGGAGAAACAATTGATTTCAATGGTAAAGTAAGTTCTTTGCCATTGATAGAATAAGTAATAGTTTTACCTTCTAACAAAGCACAATCAATTTGTCCACTATCTTTCTTATTTTTTGGATCCTCTGGAAGTGCATCAATAAACTGGTTGTAAATATCAGATGGTAAATACCCTGGAGGCGCACCAGTATCAACTGTATAAGTTTGATTAATTGTGATATTGTGTCCATTGATAATCATGTAGTTAGATAAAGCGTGAACATTTTCACCTTTAATTGAGGTCCAACTAAAATCTCCATCAACTTTGGCTTGATCATAACCTCCTAAATGGAATTTACCAGCACCGGTGTAATCAGCCAAATAAAATGAGTAAGCAGGTTTACTGATTAATCCTTGTTTGTATGAAGCTTTGGTCAAAGATCTTTCTTCTGGACCAAGCAGACTCATACCAAGAAGACTTTGATCGACACCCTTCATTTCAAGCGTATCAATAAAGGTAAAATTTTTGAGATTGATACCACCTACTGAAAATTGATCTTTGACAATTTCTCCTTTAAGATAGTAAGGATAAGAACCACCTCCATAATTATCAGTGTCATTTTTCCCTGTTCTAATTATTGTAGTAGATTCGTTTGATTTGAAAAATCCAAGACCTTGAACCGGTGGACAGCTTTCTAAACAATTTATATTCTGATCAAATATTTGAGCATTCCATGATCCAGTATCAAATGCAGCGTATACTACTTGTTGGTTCGAGCCTACCTTTACAGGAATAGTATAATAATTGTGAAGCGAGAAGTCTGAGTCTGTAACTGCGTTGGCTCTTTTCTGATTTGCTTGATATGTCAAATCAAACAGCTCTACTTGAAAACTATCTTTCTTGTTTAGTGTAGCAGCGTTTGTGGAAACCAAAAAAACTGCAATTGAAGCCAATAAGCTGTGAATCATTTCTTGGAATTTTTGAAGTTGGATACATTGGTTTACTTGAAGAGCTTTTATAATCTTCAAATAATCAAAGTCAATTTTGTTGGAATTCAGCTTTTATTGTGGATTCTGACCCCTGCGTATTGTCTAAAAGTTGAGTCTTATACTATGGAACAGATTTTCACATTGATTTTTATTGTGAACAGTTTCTCTCAAAATTCTTATTGTTATTTTGATTATTCTAACAGCAAATGATTAATTTTTTTAGGTTTTTCCAACGGGTTATTTAGTCATTTTTTGACATTTATCCATCTTCTTTAAGATCTGTCCATTCTCAAGCTAAAGTGAATCTAATATCAGTGGTCTTCTTATATAGTGTCATGACAAAAGTGTTGTATCTTTAGATTTTCTTGTAACATTCTGTATCATCGATCTTACAAAATAATATCACAAAGTTGAATTCGAACACCTTTCACTCATGTGGCCAACCTCTTCATTACCTAGCATTTATATTTGTTTATAAAATGTGTGGCGCTCAAGCCCTGCGAGGCTACCTTGATTGTTATAAATTGTTGCTAAAAATATAATCTCCTGAGATTTGATGTCAATTTAGAGTCATTTATCAAGTTACGAGTCAAAAGAATATACACTCATCACAACTCTTCAGAGTTAATCTATTAATTTTATTTCGCAAATTTTGATTTTGCTTTAATTTTAAACCATTCAATTAAAATAAAACTATTATCAACATCGTCACCATCGTAACTAATGCAAAAACTAATGGATTCCAACCAATTGAGAATCTATAGATTGATGAGTTATTGACAATAAGTGATTCAAATAATAGGATGTCTTTTATTGCTGATGTAAACAAAAAAAATCGGCCGATGATCAGAAATACCCGAAATAATTATCTTAGTTTTGGAAAAATCAAACTTATTTTTTTGTAATAGTAATGACAAAATTCATAGATCAGTTTAATTTAAACCTCGTACATTATAACCTTTGGAACAGCACAAGCATACACAATGACCATATAATATCAGGCTATCCGCCCACGAAACTAGATCCCACAGACGTCAAAATAGAATTGGAATGGATAATATGTGTAAAAATTTTTAACAAACTATCGATAAATTTGATCAATTCTTGGTTCAAAGAAGTTGAGAATTTAAATAACAAAAGACCGAAAAGAATTACAATAGGGATTATGAATGACGATGGTACTATTGTTTACTATTTTATACATGACGGAATAACAAAACCTAGACAAAATTAAGATGTAAGAATTCAATAAATCTGTTCAGGTTGATATTGACCAAATTATGGTTCGTCAAAAATGTGATCATTAAGCTTTGAGTTACTAAGCAAAGAATTTTAAACGTTAACTTCAAGTCTAGCAATTATTTCGGAATTTAGACTTCAAACGAAGTGATTGATAAAAATGGTATATATTAATCAATACTGGTCTTAACTACACTTTCCAAACTTTCCTGAAAAAGTAAGTTTTGATTTTGTGGATTTCTTTCAAATGTATAGATATGGTCTTCTATACTTTCATCATCAAATTGCTCTTGTTCGTTTCTTGACTTCTGTACTACAATGTGCTCTTCTTGCTCATCGTCGATTTCATGTTCTGAATCAGTGATATACCCCGATTTAGGTCTGTTCAACGAAGACCTACTATTCAAGGCAAGTTTGCTTCTTATGACAGACCTAGATGAATTGGAACTATTTTTTCTCAACATAAATCTTTTCACTGATTTTTCTTCACCTTCGTATTCACCAATGTTGTGGAAATATTTGTTCTCAACCCTCTTATGATGAAACGATCTTTCGGAACTCAGGTCCATGGTTGTTGATGAAAAATCATGATCATCATAATCATCATTCGAATCTTCCAAGAACACATTACTACTATAATAATTAAATTCATTAGTTGTGTTATCATCGAATAATTTTTTGTTCGTTTTCATTGGTAATTGTGTCACATAGTCATGCTGACATAGGGATGCGAATTTATCAAACTGTAGCATAAACTCAAATAAATCTAGTTCAGTAATTAATTTGGAACTGAATCTGCATCTTTCATAAATTTGTATTAATTTGTGAATATTGGACATGGACTCTTCGTATTGTGAACTCGATTGGATGAATAGTTTCGAAATATATAAAATGATTTCTCGAAACGATAGATTTATGGGCATTTCAATTTCAGTTAGAATTTTACCAGTATAAAACTTATCACTCAAGCTGGTTACGACATCTTCGTACTGAATATTTGGTGGTAACAAATTTTGTATTTTATTTCTTTGTTGAATATATTTAGGTGGTGACAACCCTGGATGATTAATATTTAGTAATTTTTGATTCAATGGACAAGCTAATTCATTCACACTTAGACATCTTTTGAATTCATTCTCAATATATTTGAATACCACTTTTGGATAATCATTTTCAAATGGAATATAAACTGACTTGCTTGGTATATCGTTCATCATTACTTTAAACTGATAAACTCTTGCAAAATAGATAATGATTGAAAATAGAATGAAAACAACACAAACAGCAATCACAATAAACGTTTTGATTGCAATTGCATTTGTCGTGTTCAAGGTTTGTATGATCACATCTATTGGAGTAACACTTATGAAAGCTAACATGATCAATATAATGATAACTAATGAAATTGAATAGATCCAATGAAAGATTCTTTGTGGCCATCTCAAAACGGAATTATTTGGATACGCTGTTTGATTCAAAGTGTACTTAGTTTGATGTTTAGATAGTATTTTCTCTGGTTGATTTGAAAAAACCTGGTGAATACCATTTTCTTGTGGTAGATTTGTACTCGAACTAATCAGTAGATTATTGAATGTTTTTGTTGATGGATTTCGATTTACCAACGTTTCCAATCGTAGAAACAAAGAATTTTGCTGTCGATCAATATCATTTGGTTGATCCATTATATCAGATTTTTGTCATATATTTACCATTAAGTGAAATGTGAGTTGAAAGTGCTTGGTAACGTTTTGGAATACAGGGTCAATTTTTCTCCTACAATATTTTTTCTACTTGCACATTACAATAATTGTAAAACGAACCAAGTAAGAAAAGCTTTGTGACCGGTTGTAATGGATGGTACTTATCGCCACATGAATTTGATATCAATGTATTCTAAACATCTTCAAATTGAATTAAATAAGTGGATTACATTCTTAAATACTTTAACCTGTTGAATCTAATACAACTTGTACTTCTTTCATCAAGTGTTTAACATCTCTTTCTAACTGTTGTCAATGATCTAATAGCTCGACATTTGGTTGTTAGGTTATTAGTAGATGGTTGATAATTTGGTTGTAAAGTTGTAGGTAGTGTGGGCTGGTTTGCTTTTCGTAGATTTACTTTACTATCGCAATCTTAAATCTTGTCCAACAATCGAACCATATACAATCAAGACCCAGTCACTGTATAATGTCAATTGAAGATCAATTGAAAACATTCCCCGGCTCTATTGTATCACCAAAAGATTATGAATCGGGCTCAAAAATCAAATTATCCGGTAGGATATTAAACGTCATGACATCGATACCGACTAAAATCATAAGTAATTACGACAATTCAACCAAAAAGTACTTTTGGGATGTAGAGATGGTAAGAGGTAACAGTGCCTTGTATTCCTCACAAGCCTTTTTAGATCAGCATTCAGATTGGGAATCTCATTTAATTGCATGGACAGGAGAGCTTGTTAATAAGAAGAAAAATACAAGTAATCTCACGTCTGAAAATATGAGAGATGATCCATTGTATTTGGATGAGGATGACAAGTTGAAGATTGAAGAGAAGTTAAGAATTGCAAATAATTCTCAAAACATTCATCCTGTTTGGTTATTAAGAAAAGATCAAAGCAGATGGAGACAATACGCTGAGAACGTTTTGTGGCCCGTATTTCATTATATTCAAAGTCCAACCGATGATATACAAGCTTGGCATGACTATGTTAAATTTAATGAAAGTTATTTACAAAAAATAAAACAGATATATAAACCCGGAGATATTATTTGGATCCACGATTATTATCTTTTGTTATTACCACAATTGATCAGAATGGAGTTACCCGACGCTTATATTGGATTATATTTACATATCCCATTTCCAAGTTCTGAATATTTCAGGTGTATATCGAAAAGATCCCAATTACTAGACGGTATGTTGGGGGCTGATAAAATCGGTTTTCAAAATGAATCATTCCAAAGACACTTTAGATCATGTTGTAGTAGAATTTTGGGTTGTGAAACTAATAAAAACAGTGTTTACGCTTATGGAACAACAATATCAATTGAAACTTTACCAATTGGTATTGATACAAAGAAAATCGAGATTGAAGTTGAACAGAAAAGCGTAATTGAAAAAATCAATTTATTTAAAAATATTTATAAAGGTAAGAAGATTATTATTGGTAGAGATAGATTAGATATTGTTCGTGGTGTTGTTCAAAAATTACAAGCATTCCAAAGATTTTTGGATATGTATCCTGAATGGAGAGACAAAGTAGTTTTAATTCAAGTCTCATCTCCAGGTTATTCCCAAGGTAATATTGAAAACAAAGTTACTGACCTTGTAAATCAAATCAACTCGAAATATGGAACTTTCAATCATACACCAGTGTTACATTACCAAATGATGATTGATAAAGAGGAATATTTGGCTTTGCTAACCGTTGCAGATTTATGTTTAATTACATCTGTAAGAGATGGTATGAATACAACTTCTTTAGAATTTGTAATATGTCAAAAAAACAATAGTTCACCGTTGATATTATCTGAATTCACAGGTACATCTACTGTTTTAAACGAAGCAATATTGGTTAACCCGTGGGACTCGGTTGGAATAGCAAAAACAATTAATGAAGCTTTATTATTAAGCGACGAAGATAAACATATATTAGAAACAAAATTATATAATAAAGTTACATCGAATACAATTCAAAAATGGTCATCAGATTTTATACAAGATATCATCAAACATTCAACCGTTACTCATTTGAATCATTATACCCCTGCATTAAACAGACCATTATTATTGAAAAACTATAAAAATTCTCATAGAAGATTATTTTTGTTTGATTATGATGGCACTTTAACTCCAATTGTTCAAGATCCAGCAGCTGCAATTCCTTCAGATAAATTAAATCGTATACTAGATAAATTATCAATGGATCCCAAAAATCAAATATGGGTAATATCAGGTAGAGATCAAATCTTTTTGGAAAAATGGTTAGGGTCGAAAAAAATAGGTTTATCAGCAGAACATGGATGTTTTATGAAAGATTTAGAATCAGAACATTGGTTTAATTTAGCTGAATCTTTTGATATGTCATGGCAATCTAAAGTTACTGAAGTATTTGAAAAATACACCGAGAAAACTCCTGGCTCAAATATAGAATTCAAAAAAGTTGCAATCACTTGGCATTATAGAAGGGCTGACCCAGAATTGGGTAAATTTCAAGCTGAAAAATGTATCGAAGAACTTGGTAATTTAAAAGGCTACGACGTTGAAGTAATGTCGGGTAAGGCAAATATAGAAGTGCGTCCTAAATTTGTAAACAAGGGTGAAATTGTTAAAAAGCTTGTATTACATCCACATGGAGAACAGCAACAAATGACCGGTCAAAGAAACGATATAAATTTTGCAGAGTTGCCTGATTTTGTACTATGTTTAGGAGACGATTTAACCGACGAAGATATGTTTAAATCATTGATGAAAATTGAAAATCAGTGGAAATTGGATGATAATCCGAAGAACGAGTTTGGCACATATGGTATATACCCAGTTGCAGTTGGACCGGCATCGAAGAAGACAATAGCCACTTCTCATTTGAACGAACCAAAACAAGTCTTGGAAACTTTAGGTTTGTTAGCTGGTCAGGTATCTTTGTTTGAAAGTGCTGGTAGTGTAGAGTTAGATGATAGAGGACATTTAAATAACAGTGAAAGTTCAAACAAATCAAAACAAAACATAATTGATGCCAAATCAAAAAGACAAGCAGAAAATAATTAGACTTTATATAAAAAGATTGTACATTTTTTCATAGTTTTCCCAACAAAATATATTGAAATTCACCTATTTTTCTGCATAAGTATTCTTTATTTCATTCTTTTTTTCATTCTTTTTTTTTTGCTAAGTCCGAGGAATCAAAGATTAATACCGGTTACTGTTAAATGTTGTTGAACTGGGGGTTTAGAACCACTATAAACATCCATCAAAAGAAAGATTCTGTCAATTTAACAACCGAAGATGGTGAGTTGAAATTGTCTGATTTCACAAAGGAATTGTCATTGATTGATCCAACAAAAAAAGTATGGCTAAACCCTTTACTATTCAATGGATCTTTGCAAACTTTGTATTACACTTCAATGGATTCTTCAAAAAAGTTTCAAATTTATTATGGTAGACAAACCTTTACTTATAAGGATGGTGGTATTTGTTCGTTAGATTGGGTTATCCCAAAACACGATGATTTCAAAGAATTATACAATCAAACTTTGCCAGAAGATTCACCAAGATTACACCCTAGATCTAGGTTTTTGACTACCTCCGAACTTGAGGATTTATATAATAAGAAATTGAATACTCCAATTGTTGTCATTTGTCATGGTTTGGCAGGTGGATCTCATGAATCTTTAATTCGTAACTTTGCCGAGAAAATTCAACAAAATACAAAGGATTGGGATATTGTTGTCATTAATAATAGAGGTTGTTGTAGAACGAAATTGACAACAGGTAAACTATTCAATGCCGGTGCAACAGATGATATCAGAGAAGTTTTGCATCACATCAAAGAAAAATACCCAACTAGACCAATTTATTTAACTGGGTTTTCATTTGGTGCGGCATTGGTAGCCAACTTTTTAGGTGAAGAAGGTGAGTCTAATTTAGTCAAAGCTGCTTGTGCAATCGGGTGTCCTTGGGATTTTGTCGAAAGTGCTTACCATATTCAACAATCATTCACTGGTAAATACTTGTTGAGTCCTGCGTTAACCCAGTTTTTATCCAAATTAGTATTCAATAACAAAAAAGAATTATTACAACATGGAGATTTAATAGACGATGAAAAATTGAGCAAACTTAAAACCATTAAAAAGACTTATGAATTCGATGATTTGATCACTTGCAAAACAACTCCGTACAAGAATGCATTTGAATATTATAGAGAGTTATCACCAATAAGACAAATTTTGAACATCAAAACTCCATTTTTAATATTAAACTCGACTGATGATCCGGCTGTTGGGTGTAGATTACCAATTTATGATGCAAATACAAACCCATACTTGATTTTGGTCGAGACTAATTTAGGTGGACATTTAGGTTATGTCAAGAGCAATGGTGAATTTTGGTGCGTTGAAGTTATAGAAGAGTTTTTTCAGAAGTTTGAACAACTAATCAAATAGATATAATGTATAGACAATAAAAGTGTTTTAGCCGCGAGCGATTGAAATTCTTTTTGCGCCCTACCACCTGATTTTTAGCTTTTATTTTTGCTCTTTTGACGTATTATTTTCTGCCCTGGTTCTAAACTTTTTCAACCCAGCAACCAAAGTTTATTAGTCAATAATGAAGCATATCTCGTTGTTCGACATAAAATTGAAGTCACAGCACAAAAATCTATTATTGATCAAAGGCAATGAGTTTGAAGTTGAAAACATTCCTTTTGAAGGTTCTGTCAAACTATCATTAACAGAAGATATTCATATCAAGAGAATCAACTTATCATTGATCGGAGAGTTTTACTACGAATATTCACATAAACTCACTCATGAACAGTTTTTGGATAGACTATGTGTTTTAAAAATCGACTGGAATAATTTGTTATGCAATGAAGATGGAATTGTCAAATTTGGCAACTATGGAGATTCAACAATCCCAATGCATAAAATGAAGAAGAAAAGTGTATCTGGTGCATCAACTCCTAGTGAAAGACCAGCTCATAATAGAACTAAATCAACTCCGTTGTTCAAAGAGAAAGAAAACTCAAAAATTTTGATTCCTAAATCTGGTATTGATGGAACCCCTTTCAAAAATTTGGATTCATCTTCTCATTCTTTCTTGCTACCAAAAGGAAATTACAGTTTACCTTTCAAAATATACTTACCTGCAAACATTGGTGAAACTATTGAAGGATTACCCATTGGTACGTTGCTATATAAGTTACAATGTAATATTGAAAGAGGTAGGTTTGAAAAAAATATTTCCATTAGCAAGCATATCAGAGTCATAAGAACTTTGCATCCACAAAACTTGAACTTATGTGATTCGATAGATGTTGAAAATACTTGGGTTGGCAAATTGCAATATAAAGTTAGTATGCCTAAAAAGGGCGTGGCTATAGGCTCTACAATTCCAATTTACATTACAATAATTCCAATTGCAAAAGGATTGAGTTTGAAAGCTATAAATGGATGCATTGTCGAACACTATCATATAAATGCTGGTGAAAAGTCCCCTGAATATGAAAGATTGATAGGAAAACAAGATCTTGCAGTTCCTGATGAAGATTATCCTTACGATAGATGGCAAATCAAAACTAGTTTTAAAGTACCAGATCATTTGAAGCAACTAACTCAAAGCTGTGATGTTAAGAATAGTATGATTGTTGTTAAACATAGGTTGAGAGTAGCTATACAATTAAGAAATAAAGAAGGCCATGTTAGTGAGCTAAGAGCAAACTTACCAATATTTGTTTATATCAGCGCAAACTCGGGTCATGTTGTGGGTAGACATTATGACGTTGATAATCATAATGGTGTTTTCCAATTAGATTATCAAAAGGAAGATCTTATTTTCAAAGGACAAGATGAAGATGAAGATGACGAAGAAGATTTAGATAGGAAAGAATCGGCACCTCCATTATATAGTAAACACGTATTTGATAAAATCTATGACATGAACTTACCACAAACTCCTTTAGAACAGTATAGATCTCAGCAAGGAACACCATTACATTCAAATAATAATTCATCGGTGAATATATCTGGCTATTTTGAAATCCCAATAGATAAAGCGATTGAGAATAATAAAAAGAAGAAAGCAAAAACTCCAATGTTAGACGTTGATTATTTACATATACCTTCATATAATGAAGCATTAGATGAAGATGAAGATGATAGTTATTTGCAAAATGATTTTGCTCCTAGTTATTCTGGGAGTGATGCAAGTAGTATAAGTTCATCCAATCCGATACAAATCAATATACCTAAAAATAGTAGTACTGGTCATTTCAAATTTCAATTGAAGAGTAGCTCGTTGCCTCAAACAAGATCAAACTCAAGTTTGAAACTAGATAGATTGGTTGACTCAGTTTCGCCAAAACCAAAGAAATTTTTCCATAAAAAATAGAATAGATAGGCTTATAGATTATTACACATTATTTATTGATTTTTACATAAAGAAATATGAAAAAAAAAAATAGTCCTTGATATCATGTAAAGAGGCTCGAAACTTGAAACTACTGCAACTAAAATTCTAATATCATTAAACTCAAATTGTACTATAATGAATACAATCTAAATTCAGTGTTTTGTGGTTGCAGATTTGCACCAGATCTTTTGCAGTTGTCGCGATTGCAACCAAAAAAAGCTCTCAAAAACCTCCTAAACCGAGTAGAAAGAACTTAATCAAACAACATCACAAGCTGTAACTACAATGTGATCTGCTTTTATCTATTCTTCTTCATCAAAAGTGTAATTTTTGTTCTAACAATTTTCAGTTTGTTTCTCTGTTTCAACCGCCAGTATTCATTATCACACCATGAGAATAGAATAAGTCATTATACATCAGAGGTTCATTTGTATAAGTACTAGGGTGACCAAGAAGAATGCAATAAAAATTTGAAAGATAATTATAGAATTGAAAAATAAATTAGTGTGATATATATTGATAAAAGAAATAAAAATAAACCAAAATTTATATTGATTAGAAATCAAAACCGAAGACGAGTGTAGACCCAAAAAATATCACACTATAACAACAACTTACCATTGTTTTCC
>JAJMBB010000034.1:0-116063 GCA_030565145.1 Insectozyma parachauliodis | reverse complement strand
TAATAGGTTTTTTCACATTTGGTATAGTTATTTGTAATTGATTAATTCTATTGCTATAATTCAAAATCATCAATTCACCATGCAAATTTTTTTGTTTTAAATTTGGCTTTGTTGAATATGTTTTAGAGTTAACTGAGCTATTTAAAGCTTTAAGTAGCCTATATATATAAAGGCTACAGCTGTTGATTGTGGATATAAATTTTTCTGTTAAATTTTGCAGCATAAAGGACAATAGTTTGCTATGTAAGCATACAGAAGGAGGAGAGAACAACTAGAGAGTTCCTGATCAATTATACTTGCTGTCTGATCACAGACTATCAAAACTAGTAGACTTCAACTATGATTTTGTTCTTAGTACTGAAGCTCGAACTAACGTAAAACATATTGTTGCATTTTAAATATCATTGGGTCTTGTTTCCATATATCTCAATAGCTTTCAAATACTAGTACTGAAGGTTTTTAATATACTTGAACAGTATAATCGGATTTTGTTAAGGCTAAAATCAGTCTATCATAGTTTTGGCCTTTTCCGACCTAATAATAGCACAAAATAAGAATTGAATCACCTTGAAATATATCAAATAATGCATTTAATTTGTATCAAAGATCAAACCTTAACGACTGATGTTTTCTTCAAATCAGTATGTAGAAGCATTTCTAGGATTTTGTTGTGTGGAATTGATGCTGAGATTAAAATATTAGACAAACAAAATTTTGTTTCGAATTTCAAAACTCTACAAATATGTCAGAGTTCACATACATCACTAATGAAGTACTAGAAGACTTTAACAATGGACTGGCACTATTGATCGAACACATAGAAAGTTTTGAAGAGTCTAATCTTGAATCCGAACTGATTGTAGCTCAAATTTTCACTGAATCATTAATATGTTATGAAAGCGACCAACTTGAGCAAACCAGTATTCTTGAATTCCTTTCATCAGCAATAAAAAACGACAGTGTGGCTAGAATATTTAGCCAGGTTTTGAATTCGTTTCCAGTTGTTGAAAAATATGTAAATTTGCTACATGTTCTTTCATCCAAAACCAAAATACTCAAGCCTGAAACATTAGGTAATTATATAGGAATCGATTTTTTGAAAGAGTCGAAATTAGTAGATGCTCAAGCATTCACAAAGAAGATAAATAATACAATTAGAAGTGAATTCGTCACTCAAAAAAAGTTCAATTTGTTCTACGAAGAGACTGAAGGTTATTCAAAATTCAGCATTGAGATTTCTTACTTATACAAAGATGAAGGAGCTGGGGATCAAGTTGATTATATTTTACAAGTGATAGAGAAATTGATTGGTCATTATAATCTAGATCCAAATAGATGTTTGGAATTGTTATTTGAAATTTTTTCAGATGTGATTATAGAGAACGATAAATCAGTGATTCAGTTATTGAAAAAGAGTCGATGGTGGCCATTGGAATCAAGTGATATATCTTCGATAAATTCATTATCCAAAGGGGGAAGTGATACCGCAGCCAAAATAATTGGCTTAAGATTATTAAAATGCGTAAAAGATAAGGATCTACCTGAAACTTACAAGATAATGATAGCTTTACTTATAAAAGAGGGTTTTATTAGTTTTGGCTCAATATTTAAATATCTTCGACCAGATGATGAAGGTATGAAAATTCTAGAAGCAGAATATAATAAGAATTTGAATGAGCAAGTTAATAAAGCAGGCGCAAATGCTTTGGCTCTTGCTGCACCACTAGAAGATGACGAGGATGAAGAAGCTTCATCAAAGAAAAAGAAAGAAGGAAATGAAATCACAAAGCCAAAAACTTTACTGGAGCTTTTACCTGGTAATCAAATATATCAATTTTTACGTGTATTTATAAGCAATGGGCTTTATTATCCAGCAATTGCTATCTTATCAAAATATCCATTTTTGGCTAAAGTTGATCTTGAAATTTCTGTACTCATTTATAGAATGTTTGAAAAATGTTTAGAGCCATTCTATAACAGGGTGAGAACTATCACCGATATAGATTTTTGTGATTTGCGAAATAGCAAGAAAACAGCGTGGGCTTTGCCAAGTAATCTAGTCAAATACGAGGATGTTGAAGTAGTACGACTTTCAAGTTTTAAACCTACCATGAAAGGTTTTGCCAATAAAAAATATCATTATTTTTACGAAGGATGGTCTCACAAGTTACCATTAATTGATAATTTCAGCAATTTGAAAAAAGTTTCGATCGAATTATTGAATTTCAGTGAACCTGATTTATCTTGCAATCTCGGGTTGTTTCAAAAAATTTGTGATTGTGTGCTAGATCATGTTAAAACCGATCCAGAGGACAAACAAGAAGTATTCAATTATTTCAGAAATTTTATCTACCCAGTTATGCCATTAATTGAAGAAAATCCTGTTGTTATTGACAAGGCATATTCGATATTAGCCTGTTTTTCATTGGAAGAAAGATTCAGTCTTTACGGAGATCTATATAATAATTTACGTAAAAACAATCCATATATAAAGATGGCCTATAGCAAAGCTGAAAAATCGACTAAAGATGTTTTGAAAAGGTTGTCTAAAGAAAATGTCCGTCCAATGATGAGACGATTAGCAAAAATCAGTTACTCCAATCCTTTACCTTGTTTATTGACAATGTTGCAACAAATTGAAAGTTATGATAATTTGATTACTTTGGTGATTGAAACAGCAAGGTATTTTAATGATTATGGTTGGGATAACTTGACAGCGGCTATACTAATCAGACTTTCCTCAAGTAGAAGTAGTACACAACATCATGGAATGGTTGAACGTCAATGGATTCAATCATTGGCAACGTTTATTGGTAAAATATGTCAAAGATATCCAAAAGCTATTGATATAAAGACAATTTTGACATATCTTTTAAATGGCTTTGAAAATGGTGATAACATTGGAGTGTTAGTATTGAGAGAAATGCTAATATCTATGGGTGGTATTCAAGCAATAACAAATTTGACAATCAATCAAATCGATATGATCAATTCAGGCTTGTCATTGCAGAAAATCATATATCACAACATCGATGATTTGAGATATGAACGTATTGGCTCAGGTAAAATTCTTTTAAAAGTTTTAATCGAAATTGATGCAGTTGAGAAAATATTGGTATCATTTTGTTCCATAGCCAATAATTTGATTTTTAACAGTGATGAAAATCATTTAAAAATTTTGTCCAGTAAAAGCGATGATTTAACAGCAGTTATAAGATTGTTTACTACCTTAGTTGGCTTTTTTAATGACCCAAACGATAATTATCAACTAAACTCCATAAATGGATTAGAGCTTAAAGGCGTACCCATAACTTGGGGTTTTGAAATATGGAGAAATTTGTCAAATGATATTGAAGGAATCAAATATATCAAACCTCAGGAAATTGGTTCAGCTGAGTTGTTCGGTTATTTCTGGAAGTTGAAATTATACAATATAAATTATTCGGATATACTATATGATTCGGAAACTGAAAAATTAAAAGGCAGTATAAGAAGTTTAAAAGAGAACATAGCATTCAATTCAAGGAAAAATTATGATTTAACTAGGGATAAAGTTGATCAATTGAAATTTCAATTGGACCAAAATGAAAAGCTATTAGATAGTATTTCAACCGATAGAGAAAATCATAAATCAGACAATGAAAAGATAAATCAAGAAATTAAGGATGTTTCTTCGACTTGGTTTGAAAACACAAAAGTTAATCAATTCATTCAATTTTGTTTATTACCTAGAGCTATTCATTCATCATTTGATGCTGTATACGCTTCAAGATTTTTATTCAAGTTACATCTCTTGAAAGTGGAAAATTATTCAATCATATCAATTTTGGACAATCTCATCAAGTCTAAAATATTATTTGGTTATTTGTACTCGTCAACTTCAACAGAAGCTGAAAATTTAGGGTTATTGCTCGCTGATATGTTGAGAATTTTACAACAATGGACTGACAAAGAATATTTCGAAAAAAGTGTTGGATTACCAAATTTTGAATCATTTAGAACTTTATTGAACGAATACCATTCGATACTTTTGGAAGAGATTGAATCATCACTTGTATCAAAAGAATATATGTCTCGTGCGACAGCAATCACGTTCACAAAAAATTTATTAGGTGTGTATCCAATAGTTGATGACCATTGTAACAAACTAGTAAAATTGATGGAGAATATTTCACAAACTGAAACAAGAGAAGATTTGAAATTGGCTTCATCAGCATTGTTGGGACAAGTTAAACTAAAAGCTAAAGACTCAAAGCCAATTTGGGAAGTTATTTCAATTAGCGATGAAGAAAAGAATACTATAATCCAAGAGAAAGAATTACTCAAAAAGAGAAAAGAAGCAAAAGAAAGGGCAAAGATTTTGAAAGAAGAAAAGGCTAAAAAGTTGAAAGCAGAACAATTAGCTAAAGAGAAACAAGAAAGAGAAGAAATGTTAGTAAGGCTAGAAAAAGAGAAAAAAGAAAAAGAAAGAGAGGAATTGATCAAAAAGCGAGCAGCTTCAAATCTATATTATACTTCTTCATCAGCATCAGGATCACGACCCGAATCCAGAAAGTCCTTGCCTTCAACTAAGATAGGAAAATACGACAATTATGCACCATCAATAACTAATAGTATTAGTAGACCATCTGGGCCATCTTCTCACAAGGAATCAAATTTGAAACAAAAACTATCAGCTTTGAAAGAAAGTCATTTAAGAAATAAAATACAAGCAGCTGAGTTTGAGAAACAGTCTACACCAGAGTTATCTAAATTGAGTCCACCAAATTCTATAGAACTGGAATTTAAACCTGAACTTTTATCCAAAGAAAACATTGAAGAAAACATAAATGAAAAACCTGATGGTAAATCCGAGGCTAAATCTGAAAGTTTATCTATAGAAAAGCATGGTATGGACGTGACTATCACGAACGATCAAAAAAACATTTTCAAAGATTCTTCTACGAAAATGGAGAGTTCTGAAACCATTAATAAAAAAGATGTGTCTTCTTCAAAAGGACAAGTCATTGCTGAACCATATACTCCACGAAACAGACTTCCTTTGGAACCTCAAAAAGAAGAATTGATTGCAAAAACCTCAGCGGTTAACAAACCACCGTCAGCGACACCTGGTAAGCGTGAACCATTGCCACCACAGAAATTGGTCATGACAAAAGACATCGAGCAAACGAAAACACTTATTGATTATCATAAAGAGAAGACATTACAGAAAGAGCAAAAAGGATCCAATAATCACGAAAATGGGAAATCAAGTACGAAAAAATCATCTGACAATAGTAGGTTATTGAATTTACCACAAAGAGATGTTTTGACTTCTCAAAGAGCACCACCACCACCTCCACCTCCGCCTCTTCAAAAACCGTTCTACTCGAGATCACACAATTATAGCAGTAATAGACCCACAAATAATTCCTTTGGTCAACCATATAAGAATAATCATAATAATTATCAAAATGACGCAGACACCAGAAGCAAATATTCTAAATCGACATTTGACAATAGGGAAAATAGGGAAAATAGGGCTGGTTATGACACTAGGGGTGGACTTTACAAGTCTGATTCTAATTATCAGAATAACACAAAGAGGCAAAACGATTATAATGATAAAAATTTCCAAAAACGCCCAAGGCATTGATCCTTGTATTTATACTATTTAATTTATAAAATTTGGTACCGCCTTATAGAATAATTTTTTGTTTTTTAACAAAAGTTTCATCTTGAGTATCTTGTTCTATGTCATTCAAGTATAGCTCAATTCTTTGTAAATTTTCATCATGCCATTTTAGATGACGCTGTAGATCATAATCTCTTGCAAAAAAACGATCACATTTTGATTTAGGACACTTTAATTTCTTTGTTCCATGATTCAGAATTAATTTTATGATATCGAATTTGCTATCTAGCAATGAAGTATTTAAGGAATTCAAAGATTTTTGAGCTTGATGGGTGTCAGATTTGATACTATTTTCTTCTTGTTCCAGTTCGTCTTCCTCTAAATCATTCAAAGTTGATAGCTCAGAACCACCATCCAACAAAGTATGTAGTTTTTGAACCTGATTCGGTCTCAACAATTCCAAAGGGATATTGCCGTCATGTAGCTCGTTATAATGAGAAAACAAGTCATTTTTTTTGGAAAATTTACCAATGTCACAATAGTTGCATTGCCATAATTTAATAGTGCCAACTTCATCTTCTTTATGAACCAACATATGTGATTTTAACCCCTTTTGACCAACACAACCTTTACCACACAATTTACACTTTACTTTGGGATGTTTCTGTTTAATATGTAATTGCAAAGCGGACCATGTCTTAAAATTAGTGAAGCAACCAGAATAATCACACTGATACGTCGGAGAGTTCTCATGATACTTTAAATTATGATTAGCTAGTTTAATTGGTCTTGAAAAGGTCTTGTTACATTTTTTACAAGTTAACGTTTTCTCATGTGTAGATAAAATATGATGTCTCAAAGATTGATGTTTATAAAATGATTCAGAACATCCTTCCCAATCGCAAATGAATGATTTTGTATGAGTTTTCTCATGACGTTTTAAATGCTGAGCTGTGTTGACACCTTTCCCACACGTTGAACATTGAAACGGTTTATTTTCAGCATGAGATATCAAATGAGTTCCAAGATGAGATTTTCGTAGAAATGTACTTTCGCAATTTGGAACGGTGCATGCAAACTTTCGCTCATTTGAATGGGACCTTAGATGTTGCTCTAGCAAAGAAGGTCGATTATATGCTTTTCCACAGCCTGATACTGAGCAAACATACTTTTTAGGTCGTACTGATGTGTTGGAGGTGCTAGACGAAATAGATTTTGTATCGTCTTCACTCATTAATAAAATGATGAAATGATGTTCTAGACATCTTCCGGAAATAAATTCTACACACTCAAAAAGTAGTGGCGAATAAAAAAAAAAAATTAAAACTAAGAAAAAGTAGTCTAAATCGCAGTCTAATCTTCATGATAATAAGTTATTTTTTGGTTTATTCTAAATTGTAATTACTGTATATTATAAATTCTAATTTTAATTATCAAATATTGTAGATCCTAGTTGATTTCAAATCAGTGATGTACTCCTCTAGACTTAGAACAATAAACCAACTGCAACAGCGGCAGCAGCAACAACTGAACCAGCACCAACAGCGCTTGCACCAGCTTCGAATGAAGAAACAGCGACAGTTGAGCTAGCAGCGGCACTTGATGTGGTAGTTGAGTTAGAAGTGTCATTGCTGGCTGGTTTAGCGTAAAGAGTGATTGGAATAGCACCGTCACCGTTTTGAGAAACAATAGCATATGATTGTTTGGAGTATTGATATGGATCATTGATATCTTTTTTAGCGTATAATGAATCAGATCCATCAAAAACAACGGAACCATCATCTTTAATAGTAACTTGTTTGGCGCTATCTTCTGAACCACCGAGTGCTAAGATTCCATTATCGAGACCGAAATCTAATGCAACATTAGAACCACCATCATTGACTTCAGTTTCCTTGAAGATTTCATGAGCTCTGTCATCATAACCTAAGCTTTCAGCGGATGATCCCAATAAGAAATAGTTGAGACCAGCACCTTCATGGATTGATTGTAAACCTTTGTTGTTGACTTCTGGATTGTCTGATTTAGCGTATAATTGAATTTCGCTGACAATAGCGAAAGCTGAAGATGATAAAGATAATAAAGCAGCAGTTGAAGTGAATTTCATTTTTAAGGTATAAAGTTAAAGTTTATTGATTATAATAAAGAATTAAGAAAAATATCTGAAGATTTCTTGACCATTTTATACTTCAAATGTAACATCAGTTTTTGGTGTCGTTTTAGCCAATTACAGAATTCAAACCTAGAATAAAGTGTGGATAGTCAATGAAGTCAAAGAACAATAGCACCGAATGCAAATAGAAACAAAAACATAAACATAGAAGGTAAACATAAACAGTTAAGAAATAATAGAAAATCTAAAAATAGAACAAATATCTACACCCACAGAAGTTTTAGCCACACAAAATGCCTCCACAAAAAAAAATCAGTAGTAAATTGTGCTTTTGTTTTACTTGCTCGCAAACCCAAAACGTGTAATTGTGTAATAGAATCTTTTATTCCGAAAATAATATTGAGCCGTGATTGGATGTAAAGCTGTTTTTTTTAAATAATATTTTGTATCTATAGCAAAAAAGTGAATTATTATTCAAGGCAGATTTGTCGCTTGAACATTTAGTTCTCGTAGATGTGCGACACCTCGCCGCGAGGTAAAGATGGCTTTGCAGATTCTATGTCTAAAAATCCGTAAATAAGCATCACACAGACTATTTTATTTTAGATCGAAGGGTCCCTTTTTGTAAAAGTAAAAAACATATTACATGCTAAAGAAAAAACGATGAACAAACTTTGTTCTGCGTTTGATCCTTGTTCACCACAATTACCCACAGTTTTGCTTACATCTCTTGATGCTGGTTATGAAATATTTTCACTTGAGCTCAAGTATTTTCTTTTTTCTGCAAGTATATATTTTTAAGGTCTTGTGACGTGAGGGGGATTAATCTAAAAAAAGGCAATTACGTGCTCGATTGGTGTAAGATTCGACGTTGTTTTAACGTCAAAACAAGTAAAAGCCTCTCAGCTGTTTTTGGGAAATAAAGTGCGTACCATTCAACAGCCACTACACTCAGCAGCCAAATTAGTGCATTCAGGCAAAAAAATATTGGAAAATGTTTCACATTGTTGTACTTTAGAGCAATTGCAAAAAGTAGATCTTCTAAGTATGAGAGTATAAACAAACCATATATTTCAAAGTATGGACAAGTACAAAATTAGCTGAACTCAGAATTTCTCTATTTTAGTGATAATTGTATGAAAATATGATTTGAGGTGATACTTCTTGAATATTTTTTGCCTAATTGCACCAATTTGGCTGCTGAGCGGGATGGCTGTTGGATGGTACGCACTTTATATTCCTTGTTCTGGTTTTTTTTTATATATATTACGTCATATGCACTACTTTTTTGTAACAATTCTGCATTCAACTTTATTTTTTAACTGATTTTTAAAGTCGCGCTTCAAAGTTAATGCGTAATCGCTTTCTTATCGTCTCCGCGCATTCCCCCCACGATTTCCAGCAATCCAACCTTTGCGCAAATTT
The DNA here is from genome assembly GCA_030565145.1 of Insectozyma parachauliodis. Lineage (NCBI taxonomy): Eukaryota > Fungi > Ascomycota > Pichiomycetes > Serinales > Debaryomycetaceae > Insectozyma > Insectozyma parachauliodis. Next base: position 106,911 of record JAJMBB010000034.1, on the reverse strand, counting down.
TGTTGTATCTTCTTAAGGGAATTACATATCACCTTGTAGCATACTCCCTCTCAATATATTCAATGATATTGTATAAATCATAATAACACATTTTAAGTGATCAGATTTAGCTAGCTTAAGCAATAAATTAACAAACTAGCAAGAAAGTTCAAAGTTAAACTTATTGAGGGACGCAGAGCATGTTATATTTCATGTGAACAAAGTCATTTTTACATTGCTTGTAATTTTGACTCTTTCGACTCTACTTAGCTGGTCGATTAAATAACGGAGAATCCAAAAATTATGAAAATTATTTTATTAATCTACACAACAATTAGTTAAAATTATTGGTGTTAAAAGCAAGAGCATATAGTTAGTTATTTAGGATCATAACATCAAACCAACAGCAGCAGCACCCATAGCAAATATAGATCCAACGTGAATAGAGCTGGCACCCCCTTCGTATGAGCTAACAGATGCAGCAGTTGTTTCAGCTGAGGTAGTAACTTTAGATGTAGCAGCTTTAGTCGTAGTTGATCGTTCAGTAGAACTTTCAATAGTTGTAGTTTCGTTCTTTTCACCCAATCCTTTGGCTGTGATTTGAATAGCGACACCATCAGCTCCTCCATCAGTAACTACAGCATATTGCTCTTCAGAATATCTGTAAGGATCATTAATATTTTTTTTGGCATACAATTGAGCCCCATCAAAGGAAACTACTCCATTATCGTCAATTGTAACCTTTGGACTAGATGTAAAACTAACCGAAGCTTGTAAAATACCAGCATCAACACCAACTGGTAATTCAATATTTTGGGATGTGTCTTTTAAAAATAAAACAAATTTAGAATCATCATATAATAACGTTTGGGCTGCAGAACCTAAAAAGAAATAATTAATGCCAGCACCTTCATGACGTGCAGCTAATCCCTGATTGTCAATTTCCTTGTTCTCGGAGTTTGCAAACAACTGAACTTCTTTTACAGCAGCTAAAGCAGTTGATGATAATGTTAATAAGGAAGCGATTGATAAAAATTTCATTTTTTTAGTAACGATTGTGATATTTTTGAAGTAATTTGAAGAAAAATAAAGGGGGATATTGTACCTTGTGATAATATTGGGAGATTATAAGACCTTTTATAGTTTCCATTAGTAGAATTTTAGTTTTAATTGAAAGGCATGTTCATGTTCAAAAAAGTCTTGTCATTTTTTAAACTTTCCTAAACAAAATTAAATTGTTACCACAACTAAGATTTATAAAATAATCAAAAATTAGGTAACACCTTTCATTACTCAAACAAGACCATTCTTAACATTTTTTAAAAATAAATTCATTAGATGATTGAGTTATTATGATCAATGTAGCAAGTAAAGCTATTACTTAAGTTTCCAATAAGAGCGACTATTTTTTTGCTACAAGAAAATAGATTTACTTTACTTTAGTTATTTCATCCCCAGTTGTTCTTGTTGCAATTTCAATTTCTCGTGTCCACACTTGTTTTTGTTTTCGCTAATTCAGCTTTATTATAAATTTATATTTGTTACCTCGTTTTCTGCGACCAAAAACTTGTAAATCAAAAAAAGTTTATACATAATGTACTGACAAAAGTGGGTTAAAAGTTTCCTTGTTTAGCTGCGAAGATAAACACATTAATTAGTAAGATTTTTCTTTATAAAATTTTATATATTAACATGAATTTTTTTTTTTTTTCGTATGTATAAAACCTAAGGGAACTTAGTTCAAAGTATAATTTGTATTCTTGATTGTTTGGTATTGCATCGTGTATTTTTTCTTACGGACTTTGTTAGCAATTATTGAAGTGGGAGTTATTTAGTTTTCGATCGTTTAGATGATTTGTGCAATTTGATTAGGCCTTATTGGTCTAATCAAATTACTTTGATCACGTCGTCGTCTCCAAAGTTGCGCAATAACTTGAAGGGAGCAATTGATTTCTTTTGTATTCAGTGGCGTTGTACCTGGTATTAGTCAACACCTTCCTAATTTCAAATATATGATGGTCATTACAGTAATATTCTGCCAAATTAGCTGGGTTGTATGACATTCATGGTAAATATGAGAGAATTTGGCTCCAAGTTGACGACAAAATAAACAATCTGTGAAATATTTATTTGATTTCGACTCTGTGTGCGTAGTGGAAGGATGGTGTATGTGACTTCTGTGTCCATAATAGAAACGACGTAATTCTTCAAATTTGCCTGGAATTGTAAGCTTTAGCTTTTTTAGCTTAATCCAAAACCTTGCCCAGTCTCTTGTTAAGCTAGCCAAATCACTAATACAATTCATGAAGATTTTTTTGCAAATCTAATGTTAAATCAAATTCTTTTAAAACTAAATGAAAAATAAAGTAAGATTAAGATTGCAAAAAGTCCAACTTGGTCTTTCAAGTCACTGGTTGGTGATTTTTCATGATTTTTAACGAACAATATTTTGCATTCAAAACCGCTCATTCCATAAATGCAAAGTGGGGTTCAAGACTTAATTTTCAGGGCTATCAGTGAGCCATCTAAATCCAGACAAATCATCATTTTATTTGCCAGATTTTAAATTGATAATGACGAGTACAAACAAAATTCAAGTAAACTAATTAAAGGTTAATTCCTTTCCTTTTGAAACTTCCTAATTTATCAATGAAACCCAAACATTTATGCATCATTTTGTCACGGTGCTTATCAATATTTTTCACTATGAATTGACCTCTGAGTTCCTCTGGTAGCAGTCCTCATCATTCTGCTCATGGAACTTAAAACCATTTGACCGCCACTTAGCACTGCATTCTCACGCTTCAACTTTTTGACAAAAGATTAATACTAAAGTTGGGTTCAAAACCATCTATCCCCAATAGTTAATCTCAAATTTAAATACTTCTCATACAAGATCACGATTCAATAGACAAATTGCCAATTGATTTTCATCAAAGATCCAAAAAACTACCAGAAAACAAATGCAATCATAGCTCTCAAATAATATAATCATTAGTTCCTCTCATTTAAAACATATATTTTATATCAGAAAAAATACCTGGAAATTCAAAACAAATAATTTAAATAGATTGCAGATATTCTGGTCAATGACGTTTGCATTACCATTATAAATATGAGTGTCTGCACTCCGGACCATTGGTTGATCATATTCTATAATTAACATTTGTCTATATATATCTACCCAAACCTTATTTTTTTTATTCCGGTAGAATGAGCCTAGCATTGCACGCAATTCCAAAATTAAAACTTGTACTCAGCCTAAACATAATAGCAAAAATGGTCTCTTTGATAGCTCATCATAACTCATTTCAACAATTGTCTGTAGAAGTGAAAATTGTTGAAATCAAAATTCTTCAGCATCTATCGGTTTGAAAATTCTCCGGAGAGTAAAAAAAAAAAGTGATCACCCTAGACATTTAAGAATTATCTCAATTTCTTGACCTTTTTTCCATTCTACACAATTTCCAACAAAATTGGAAGTCTAAGAATAGATAACCTTTTAACAGTTTTCAATTAAAAAACGTTTTAACTACAATGGGTATCAACAATCCTATTCCTAGAAGTTTGAGAAGTGAATCAAAGTATGTTTAATCATAATTCCGTTGTTACCTCGATACTAACAAAAATTATTTTTTCAGAAAAGCTGCCAAAGTTTTATCATCCTTCATTAAGCCTAATCAAGTAGCAGGGCCTGATCAAATTATCCCTCCTAGAATTTTGAAAAATGCAAAAGGATTAGCCATTATAACTGTTTTGAAAGCAGGCTTTTTGTTTTCAGGTAGAGCGGGATCAGGGGTAATAGTTGCTAGGTTACCAGATGGGTCATGGTCAGGACCTTCAGCAATAGTCACTGCAGGAGCGGGAGCAGGTGGACAAATAGGAGCAGAATTGACTGATTTTGTATTTGTATTGAATTCTAAATCTGCCGTTGATTCATTTGCTCAATTAGGATCAGTGACTTTGGGTACAAATATATCTGTAGCTGCTGGTCCTTTAGGTAGAAGTGCCGAAGCCGCAGGAACAGCATCATTAAGTTCTGTATCCGCCGTGTTTGCATATTCTAAAACCAAAGGATTATATGCTGGGGTTTCTTTGGAAGGTTCCGCTATTCTTGAAAGAAGAGAGGCAAATCGAAAATTTTATGGTAGTAATTGCAAAGCAAGAAATATTTTAGCTGGTCAAGTTGAAGTTCCGCCAGCCTGTGACTCGTTAATGAGAGTATTAAATTCAAGAGTTTTTAGCAAGAACTTACCTTACGACGATGAAGATTTTTATAACGATGAATATTATGATGATATTCCAGATGATTTTTCTGATTCAACATCCAATTATTCAAGAAGTCGTCGTAATACCACCACTAGTGGTGGTGGTGGTGGTGGATACTACAGAAATAATAACAGAAAACACGTTGATGACCACTCAGACGATGACGATTATTATGCAGATGATTATAACGATTATGGATCGCGAAGAAGAGCCAATTCAACAAGAAACAGTAGTTACACAAATGATAAAAAACCAAGCTCATGGGAAGATGATGTATATGACTCGAAATATAATACAAGATCACGTGGAAACAGTGACGTTGATAGATTAAGTTCAAGATTAGGTAATTCAAGACTTTCACCCAATAAAAACAACTCATCATCAGCGCCATCACGACCACCAACTTCTTCAAAACCGAATTTTGGAGGTGAACAAAAAACGAATGCAAATCAGGCTATCGCTTTGTATACTTTTAAAGGTGAGCAAAGTGGTGATTTACCATTTAAAAAAGGTGATGTGATTGATATTCTCAAGAAAACAAATACTATTGACGACTGGTGGACTGGTCGAAGCAATGGATTAACAGGAATATTTCCAGCCAATTATGTAGAGTTGATTTAATTAAATATAATTCTCAAAAAAATGTACATTTTGTATACTATTGTGATTAACTTGATTTAAAAACTTGATTTATAAAATGAGAAACCACAACCTTGCCCTCATCGAAACTGGGGTCTCTATGCCTAACAATAGCACCAGCATGAGTAGCAATAGTATTCCTCAAAATTATTGGGTATTTTTTCCAATTTATAGTGTTTAATTTTTCAACTATATACTCTTGATTTGAGTCCAATTTAATCGGAACTATATTTTTTGAATGTAAGCCTTTATAATTCATTGCTGAGTACATATCTTCAACAATAGTATCTTGTTCATCTTGTACTTTCTCAGTAAAGTCTGTAAAGTAAGATGACACTTCGTCATCTGAGGTTTTTGGCTCATCATGCGGTTGATACAAATGTAACAAATCATTCGATTTTTTTTTATAAAATTCTGTAATCCTTTTATTCATTCTAACTCTTTGGTATATGGAAGATACTATGAATGAGAGCCCCCAAATAGGGGTATATACAATCACTGTGCTGATAACTTTGATCCAATTTAAAGTTTTCCATAAAAATCGTGTTTTCGATTTATCATCATAAGTAGTAATTGATTCATCGTTTCTTTTGAAATAAAATGGTTTACTACCATCTATAACCGTTGGTTCATATCCTGTAACATACTTGTCAACAACAATATTTTTAAACAGTTTGTTGTACATGGAATTCACAGGGTCTTGATTCGATATTGAAGCAGTGTACCACGAACATCTCTTATCGTTGACAACATTTGCATACAATGATTTATATTTAAATTTGTTCAAACTTTGATAGAATTTCGAATTTGGATCAGCCATCCAGACTAACAATGGCTTATCGAATTTGCCTACCTTGTCTTGTAAAAAGAATTGATAACCTGTATTGGCTAAAAAATGAGGAGCTATTCTATTGTATAATCTTACTGATAAATTATGAGTTTGAGGATTTGAAACTCCAACATGTGGAGTACAGAAGGTTGTAAAATTGATTGGATCGACATTTTCGAAATAGCCCAGAGAGTTTAAAATCCCAATAGCATATCTTGATATTAATCCACCTAAAGAATAGCCAATAATCGAAAATTTAGTAACTTTGTTCCCAGGTGTTGATTCAATTAGGTCGGTTTGCTCTATAACTTCATCGCTAATTCTCTTCCCATTAACATCTATCCCATCATAAGTTAGATATCCAGAATGTGATCCTGTCTTGTGAACAAATAACTTGACATCATCTTTTGGAACAAGCTCCTCATTCAATTGTTTCTCAATGTACAGAAGATGTGATGAATTACCCCATACACTAGTATTCGTCAGTACATAGTCTCCAATGCAATTTGAAAAACATACCCATGAACCAATACAACCAAGTGATAATCAACCATTTCTATATAAATTAAAAACAACCACTGTTATTCACCCTTTGTATGATATCACAGTCACAGAACAGGATTTTTTTTTTGGGTCCCCTCGTGTTTTTTGGTGCCAACCAGATTTGGAACTAGATATAAAATTCATATGATTTCCAAACGAGAAACAACCGAATCTTGATCAACACTCCGAATAAAGATCATATCCACAATAAATCAAACATGCGAAATTTTTCCATGAAATCGGAAAGTAAAGATTTAAGTTTCATGCTAATGCAATAAGTGACACTATCTTCAAATATTTGTATTCTGCATTTCTGAATGGAGTCAGTCGGTAAATTGTTGTATTTTTAATTTTTTTCTAATAGAAATGAGATGTGGTCTACCAGAAAATGGTTGCAAAGTATAATATATTAAAATTTCCATCCGAGTTTCTGAAGCGATGGCTACAATCACATAAAACAAAATTACCCGAGTTTATGTAACTTTTTATAAACACCGTGAGATCTCATAAAAAATAAAGTAATTATGACCAATAAATGTTCGTAGTTTGACTTTTCTTATGACCGGGTCAAACTTTATTTTTTTCAATTTAACTCTGAAGTGCTAATAAAAGATTTTTTTTCTCTTTACTCGAATTTTAACGGATTTGAATAAAACCAGTGAAAATGAACGGCTTTAACTTGAAGCAATAAATAATTGAAAATTCGCATCGATGATCTTTTTCGGTAACATCCACATACAAAATGATTTGTAATTTTCCGAAGCTAGACAATCGAAGTAATGATTTATATATAATTCATTATTCCTGCTTTTGAACTACTTTTTAACATTCAAATACTTATCTATATAGTTTGACTCAATGACTAGCTCGGAACTTAACAGGCCATCACCACTTAAGCTGATTCAAACGAATTCTGATCAAACTTTGAATGATTTAGAATTAGCCCCAAAAGAAAAAAAAATAGAACAACCAGATGCTGATATAGATGGCGGGTACGCTTGGGTGATTTGCTTCGCTGTAATGCTATATAACTTTAACACTGTATGTACTTTTGACTTTTTTAGCGATTTTATTACTAACATTTGTTCTAGTGGGGTGGAAACAGTGGCTTTTCAATTTATTTATCAACTTATCTTCAAGACAATAAATATGAAGGTGCTAGCAAAATGGATTTTGCTTACATAGGTGGTATTGCATTTGGTGTAGGTGTTGCATTTTCTCCATTAATTACAGTTTTAATCGGGCTAATAGGATTTAGACCGGTTCTCATGATTGGTAATTGTTTACAATTTACAGCTTTGATGTTGGCTAGTTTTACTACAAAACTTTGGCAGTTATACTTGACTCAAGGTTTAATGAATAGTTTCGGTCTAGCATTTATTTCCCTTCCTGCAATGACAATACTCCCACAGTATTTTCAAAAGAAAAGAGTTTTAGCTATGGGTTTAGGTGCCGCTGGGTCAGGATTGGGTGGTATCGTCTACAATTTGGCGATGCAAAAAATAGTAGATACAAAAGGAGTGTCATGGGCTTTGAGAGCTCAAAGTATTATGGAATTTGGAATGGTTTGGATAGCAATATCGTTAACAAAAAGTAAAGCCAGTAGCCATGGAATTCAATTTAAACTTTTTGACATTCTTATCATTAAATCAATGGCTTTCTGGTTTTTTGTTTTATTTATAATTACTTGCATTTTTGGTTATGTCATTTTATTATATACATTAGTTAATTTTACAACTAGTTTGGGGTATACTGAGCATCAAGGGTCAATTGTGTCCGCTATGGTGCAGGTGGGTTCATGTTTTGGTAGACCAACTGTGGGATATTTATCAGACAGATATGGAGCATCTACCGTTGGAGCTTGTTGCTACATATTGTGTGGTATCTTTGCCTTAGCTATGTGGATTCCAGCTAGAAACTATGCTACAGTAATCATATTTGCTTTAATTGAGGGCTCTTTAATGGGATCTGTTTATGCCATCATTGCCCCATTGATAGCAAGAACTTTTGGACTCAAAAAAATGAACATCGCTTTTGGCAAAATTTGGGCCGTTATGGGAATCTCAGGGATATTTTCACCTGTAATTGGTATTAAATTGACAAAAGGTTCAGGAACAGGTTTGGATCCAACTAGGTACGTTAACTGTTCTATTTTCACTGGTGTTGTGTTTCTAGCAGCTGGTGTGTTTTTGTTGTTGATTAGGGGGTATTTGACAGCTAGAGACCACATTTATCATGAAAAGCAAGATTCAAATGAAGCAGATGTGACTACCATTTCGGTACTGATAAATGAAATAATTTCAAATGTTTTCGCTAAAAGTCTCCAGCCAGTTTAAAAAATTTTGTATATAGAGGTCATTAAATATATAATGATTCAAGTTTAATCTAAGATTAGTGAAATTGCTAAATTTACGCCGTGATGGTGATTAAGCGTATATAAATGAAAAATAATACACAGTTATTTATAAAACATATTATAATACAATTTAGTAGTTGTTGTCTATATTGTTTTTTCATTTTTGAAATTTGTTACAGTTTTTACAATAATACATAAGATTTTACAAAATATCAACGGCTATGATTTGTTAGTAATAGGAAACTCTATGCGTTCGAAAATTACGGTCTAAATAATTCTAAATATGATACAACCGAGAACTTAAAATGTACAATAGAACTCTACTCACAATCATATCTAGATTTTTGTCAATATGTTGCAAGCTTGACTGATATATGTTTCGCATACGAAGACCGTTTGAGGTTCAAGATTTATTTCCGTTTAGAGTGGTATAATTTAATCAAATTTGAACCCGAAATGAACTACATATTTATGCATATGCATGTACCAACCATTTAAACTCTACATTCCCCAGATTTACAAACCTTAAATTTGATTTACATTAAAGTAGTTCCTGTTGGGTTTTAAAATGATTAGCAAAGGTCTACCTCAATCTAGTGAATGCTCTAAAGAGGTTGCCTTAGAAAATAATCTTCAATTAATGGTGATACCGCTAGACGGTAAATTATTTCCATTAGAAACGATGGCTTTTGAACAAGATCCCAATATTGATAGGGGGTATGCTTGGATAATTTGTTTTGCTGTTGTTTTATACAATTTTAATACAGTACGTAAATCACTTTTAATAAATTGTCATATTACTAACAGGTATAAGTGGGGTGGTAATTGTGGGTTTTCGGTTTATTTAGCAAAATACTTACAAGATAATCAATTTGAAGGAGCAACTAAAATAGATTATGCTTTAATTGGGGGTATAGCGTTTGGCGCTGGGATTATTTTCTCACCCGTGATTACAGTCTTGATTGGAATTATAGGATTCAAACCTGTATTAATTTTAGGCAATTGTCTACAATTCATAGGTTTAATGTTGGCAAGTTTTTCAACCAAACTTTGGCAATTGTATTTAACCCAGGGCTTGATTAATAGTTTTGGTTTAGCGATAATCACTATACCGGCAATTACGTTGCTTCCACAATATTTTGAGCAAAAAAGAGTTTTGGCAATGGGAATTGCTACTGCAGGCTCTGGCTTGGGTGGCATTGTATACAATCTAGCCATGCAAAGTATAATCGACGCAAGAAGCGTTGCATGGGCTTTAAGAGCTCAAAGTATTATGCAGTTTGGTATGATTTGGATAGCAATAGGATTAACTAAAAGCAAAGCTCAAACTCATGCTATACAGTTTAAATTATATGACATGCCTATTATCAAAACATTACTCTTCTGGCTTTTAGCGTTATTTATCATCACATGTATATTTGGTTATGTCATTTTGATATACACTTTAGCTAATTTTACTTATAGTTTAGGGTATACCGAATATCACGGATCCATTGTTTCTGCAATGGTTCAAGTGGGCTCATGCGTTGGTCGACCATTTGTTGGGCATTTATCTGACAAATATGGATCATCCACCATTGGAAGCATCTGTTATGTTATAGTTGGTATACTCGCGCTAGCTATGTGGATACCAGCAAGAAAATTCTCAACTGTTATAATATTTGCATTAATACAAGGTTGTTTGATGGGAACCGTTTATGTAATAGTTGCCCCTTTGATAGCTAGAGCGTTTGGCATAAGAAAAATGAATATTGTTTTTGCACAAATTTGGACCATCATGGGTATTGCAGGTCTTTTTTCTCCTGTGATTGGTCTCAAATTAATACGAGGCTCGGGCGCAGGTCGAGATCCTACTCGATACGTCAACTGTGCAATTTTTACTGGTATTGTATATTTAGCATCTGCCGTTTTTTTGCTATTAATAAGAGGATATTTGACAGCTAGAGATCATATAATCCACAAGAGAGATGGTGTTGATTCAATTGAAGATCTCGCAAGTGTATCGGTGCCGATTCGTGATATGTTTTCTAGTATTTTTTTGAAAAGCATTGAACCAGCGTGAAAAGAAGCATATTTCAAATAATATAATGTAAATTTGACTCAACCATGTTATCAAAGAAATTCACAAGCTAAAAAATCAAATAAAAAGAAACTTGCTTTTGTACTTAAATCAAGATCAGGAATAAATTAATATTAATCTTAGTTTATATACGAGTGTACGAAATTATATACGAAATTCTCTCAATTATTCAACACAATTTTCTATTATAATGCCGGTCGCAACACCAACATTTAAAGAGTCAACAATTTCATCATTTTCTCTATATTTGGGTATACTTACCAAATAATCTGATTTCAACTTTAAATTATTGCTTACTCCCTTGTTTTCACTACCTAAAATCAACATAACGGGACTCGATTTTAAAATAGTTCTTAAATCTTTAACATCAATATGTCTGTTTTGCAAATGCATGTCGACTCTTTGGTTCTTATCTAGCACCTCATTTTCATTGATTGTAATTTTCCCAGCCGCCGAAATGATATGCCAACCCTTTGATTTGATGTTATCGATAAAATTCATAGTGTCACTTGTTTTATAGATACTTGTATGATCCAATGAGCCAACGGAAGCTTTATTAGCTGCAGGGCCCAATTTTGCACTTGCATTGTCAGGTAAGACAATAAAATCCACTCCAAAAAAGTAAGATGACCTTAAAATCGATCCCATATTTTGAGGATCTGTAACACCATCCACATATATTGCCAATGGATGTAATTCTTGTTGATTTGAGTTTTTTCTGACAACATAATTAGTTATCTCTCGGTCTGCGTCCTCTGCAACATTTTCATACTTTATAGTGTACTGACTATTCTGCGACATACCTATTTCTTTTATGTAAACCGTTGGTAATGGTTTAGTTTTCAAAACCACACCATTGTGAACACCATTGTTACATAAAATATTCAAAGCATTTTTGTTTTCAACAGCTCGTATTTTTATGTTCATGTCTTTAGCCAATCTCAAAATTTCTGGGTCTTCCAAATTATGTGTATATAGTTGAAATACCGGTCTTTTTCTAGCTTTCAAAACTGATTTGACCGAGTGAGTACCGTAGATGTACTCAAAAAAAGAATCAGATCTAGAGCTGAATGAATGTCTATCAGTATACCCAGTGATACCCATACTTTCCAAATTATTAACTTTTGATCTTTCTCTCAACTTTTGTCTTTCTTCACGTTCTTTATCTCTTATCGAGTTTTCATGATCAATTCTCATTTGTCTAAATTTTCGCTGTCTCTCAACCTTTCGATTCAATTTTTCCCTTTCTTCTTTACTAATGTCACCATATTTTCTTTTGAAAAAGGTATCTTTAGGGATACCTTGAATTTCCCAAATTTTCTTCGGTTTAGAACGATTTGGCAAAAATTGTTCAACCGATTTGAATTTATTTTCTTTCGGCTTTAAAAAATTAGATCGAACACTCAGCTTTGAATAATCAGGTCTAGAATCAGATTTTGATTTACCACTATACTTTAGAATTCTTGATAGAATAGAAAACTGTCTACTCTGCACATAAGACATAATAAATATTGTGTATTGATTGAAATCAGATATTAAATAATTTAATTTTTCAATGCGATGTTTCTCAGCTCAATACACCTTTTGTACTTGGAACATCGTTTCTACCAGTTTTCGTAGTAGCCTCTTTTATAGCAATGGCCAAAGCTTTAAAAGCTGATTCAGCTCTATGATGATCATTAAACCCTCTTAAACAATCCACATGCAATGTGATACTAGCCAGTTGAGCAAAACTTTCCAACACATGAGGGATCATTTCACAGCTCAAATCACCAATTTTTTCCCTTTTCAAGCCCAACTCAATGACCAGGAATGGTCTGTTTGATAAATCGACAACTGCTCTACTCAAAGCTTCATCCAAAGGTGCAAAACCATGCCCAAACCTTTTGACACCTTTTATTTGACCCAAAGCTTTGTTGAAAGCTAAACCTAAGGCAATGCCCACGTCTTCGCTAGTATGATGATCATCTATATGCAAATCTCCAATACATTCAACTATCAACGACCAGCCCGAATGTTTAGCTAAGGCATGTAACATGTGATCTAAAAATCCAATACCTGTTTGCACATTGATATATTGTGTACCAGATACCTGCTTTGCATGTTCATCGGTGGTTGCTAATATAGAAGAACCAATAAAAACGTCACCTCCATCAAGATTTAGTGCAATTTGTATCTTGGTCTCATTTGTATCTCTTTTAATTGTTGCCTCTCTTGACATTGTGACTCAATCTTAGAGGATCTGAAAAAATGAAAAATCAAAGATATAAACAGTGAGGTCCGGAAATAATGTATACATACATGGAGTACTTGCAAAAATGTTTTTACAAATCTACAAGCTGGAATGAAGATAACATATACTCAAACATAACGGCTACGTCACAGGCTTTACTAGAGTTTTCAATACCAAATGGGATAAAAATTGATTCTTCATCGAAAACAACAGATTACCTGGCTAGCTCATTCACATTATCAAATCGTCATCAGATCAATGGCTCCTTAGCTTATTTGTACACTTCTATACCGTTGATCAATACTATGGGAACCAAAGAAATTTCCTTACAAGATGCAATTGCGGGATTTAGAATCATCGAACCCATGATTTTAAACTCCCAACAACAACCTCACATTAATAACAGAAAAAGCAGCTTAATCTATGGACGAATGTACTTTCCAGGATCCGCACTTGAAGCAATGATAATCAAGAGAATCACCTATAACACTCAGATGTTGATCAAATGTATAAGTAATCCACATTTAGAGAAAAACGGCACCATGATCATATACTTGCAGAATAATACCACTAAATATCTGAGAGAACTTATCTATTCAACTAATGAATCACTAATAGGGATACGATGTTTGTATAATTTGGGGTCATCGTTAAATTCTACCTTGAATCCCAACCTAATACCAAAATTTGACAATTCGGTAGTTTCAATAGGTACCGAATTATGGTACGCGGCAAGAACAATGAGCCCCGGCTTGTCAACAGCATTGAGATATTCAACAAGATCGACATCCACTGGTAAACCATTGACCATGACCTTAGCCATTAATCCAATATTAGGACACGTTTCATCTACATACACAGTCAAAACATCCGTCGCATCAACATTTTGTTCAAAGTATGATTTCAATTTTTTTTCATATGCAAGTAATTTATCACTTGGATTTGAGTTGTATAACTATGCAAAAAAAAACAACAAAAACCTTCAATCAAACGTCAAAAGCGGACTTCGAAATAAAGCATACAATTCTGATGATTTCAATCCAATACGAAATGTGGAAAACATCTACCAAATAAATCCAGAGCTAGTAAATCAAAATATGAATCCAAAAGTTACTACTGCTTTCCAAAATTTAGTCAATGAAAGTGATTTTTCATCAGTAGTGAAAGTCTCCGCAAGTCTTAATGAAAAAATGATAAATCTATTGTGGGAGGGCAGATGTAAAGAAATCTTAGTTAGCACCGGTGCTAAAATTGCTCTAAACCCAATAACAAATACACCAGAATTAAACAAATTTGGAGTATCTTTTTCCTATGCATTTTAAGTACACACATTATAATTACCCATGATGAAAACCACAAAAATTAATAATAAGTTAAAATGTTTGTAATACGATATAACATCTTTTTATATCTTCGATTTCCTGATTATCTCTGGCTAAAATTCATATTATTAAAAACACTTTTTTGGTTGCAAAAATCACGTGATACGTTTTAATTTCTCTGTAAATAAATAAATGAATAGAAATACCGGTCTTAACATGTAACTCACATGATTTTAATTGTAATAGTCTTCTTCGTTGATAAGTGACGATTGCAAATATTCTTGTGTCTTTGTTGATATCAAACTCCATGATGTTGGTTCAAAACTATTACAATTACGCGAATTATATTCTTTTCAAAATTAGAGAACTCAGATTATTCTAGCATGCACTCATGATATTAAACATACAAATACACAAATTAAATCATGTCCTCTTTACTCGTGGAAACAAATCAGATGGTAAATTTTTGTATTACATTCATAGTGATTCAAATTTGTAGGTTTCTTTGGTTCAAGTATTAATTTATGTAACAATTGAGTTTATCGCACGTCCGCAAAAAATTTTTACGATAAATTCTACGTTTTACTTCAACAGCTATGTCTAGCAGGGAATTGTTCGATTTGATAAGGAATTCAAGATTGTCTCAAGTGGCTAAACCTAAACTGAAAACAAGAATACGTAACGTAAGGTCGTCAGTTCCAACTCATCAAATAATATTCACACCGGCTGAAAACGCAAGCAGATCTAACTATGGTTTAAAAACCACATTGCCTAATAAGATAGGTGTTTCACATATTTCATACAATGATTTAGATAACAAGTATAGTATGCCTGATGTCGAAAAAAATTCTGGTCATCATTATAATCAATTGATTTTCCAAGAATTGGGATTACAATTAAAGAATCATCATTCATCAGTAAATTCACTTTTTCCAAATGAATTAAACAAGAGTTTTAAATCAGACAAAGATAATATAGGAAAAAATTTAATTAATTTTTTGAATTTACCAATTAAATCAAAGGTAACGGATGTATTGAAAATCTTGAAAAAAAATCCAGCTTTGTATAATCAGTTCAAACACTATTTGGTTGAAAACCATCCTAAAATAGGCTTATCATCAACTTCAGTGAATTCAGAAAGTGAAATAATACAAATTTTGAAGCAATTTTTGAATGAGAATCACGAGGTTATTAAAAATCCAATAACTTTGAAAAATTTCTCGAATATTCAATCGAAGTACTCTACAAATTTTACCTCAATACAAGGAAACGGAGGGTTCTCGTATAATCAAAAAGGTAGATTAAATATTACTCCAAATGGTATCAAGAATACCATCATTGCTCCAGGTAGAATTGTTGGACCTAAGGAAGCAGCTATCGGTGGTTATATTTCGAATGTAACTGATAGATCTGTTTCCTTACAATTAAACTACAGTAGAAATTCACCTGGTAAACATTCAAGGCAATTTAAAGTACCTTTCAAAATAAGCGAAGCTGAAATTGCTGAAGATGGCTCAATCAGAATGTTTTCAGAAGGTATCAAATTAGGTAAATGGATGGAAACAGATAATAGATTTACTCCTACAGCAATTGACTTTGGTAGTCCAATGGAAAGAAATCAGGATAATAGTGAAACTATGAAACAATTATTGAATTTAGTACTTCCAGAAAAAAAAACAAAATAAGGTGGTCTTGTATATACAGTTAATACTATTTTATTTATTAATTTGTTCCTTCTTCAATTGTTTTTCTTTTTTTAGATTTTTTTTGGTATCAGTTTGTTCGTGGATACTTGGAACACCGACCATTCTTTTTTCTTCTGAAACCAATTCTGATCTTATGTTTTCAGCAATAGGCTCATCTAATCTTCCATCCACCTGATACCATAGATAGAACGATGAAGATCTTGTACCAACTTGCAAAATATGTTTCATTCGAGTTTGTACTTGTTCAACAGAATTAACACTATTAAGAAAGATTGGTATCAATTTTGAAGGCACACCTTGCAATTGAAATGACACACTAGTAAACCTATATTCTGGCTCGCTTGGGGGTACTAATTCCTTTGAGGTTTGTTTTCTGGGAGGTGGACCCTTTCTTTTTTTCTTACCTCTACGACCAATACCACCTCTTCTTTTCGCAGGTAAAGATACAACTTCATCTTCATCGTCATTTTTAGCATCCATATTGTCCATATTGTCAGCTTCGTCTACCTCATGTTCGATTTTTATTGCATTATTTTCTAAACTTTTAACTTCTGATTTTTCAACTGTAACTTGGGTTGCTTCATTACTATCTGGATCAAGTTCTTGTATAGTTTCTTTATTGTCACAATCAGTGGTTTGAATCTGATATTCAGAGCCTGCTTGAACTTTGACTTCTGTCTCATCTTTCATTAGTGTATCTACGTTTTGGTCATCATGAGATTGTTCTTCTTCATTTTGCTCTACAATTTGTTCTTTGATTTGCTCTTCATTTTGCTCCTCCTCTTGCTTTTCATTTCGCTCTACATTTTGCTCATTGTTTTTTTCTCCCTCCCTTTGATTCTGTTCTTCTTCCTTCTTAATCACTTCAAGTTTTTTTTCTTCTTCTAATTTCTTTTGTTCTTCTTCTTTTTTCAAATTATATTCTTTCAAATCTTTTTCGTATTGATTTATTTCTTCTTGATTATGTAGCCATAAAAAACTGATAAGTATATCTTTATTATCAGAAACATCTCCATTTTCAGCATTTATCATTGTTGACGGTTCAAGTACTTCACAAATAGCATCCTTTGGAATCATGAATCTTGTATTTGAATTTTCAACAAATTCGAACAAAAGTGTTGCGTCGTGTAAGTATAGCTCTTGAAATGCAGTTAATTTTTGCTCTCTTGGTACAACTTCTTTTGGAATCTTTTGTTTCTTCTCTTTAGGTTTCTTTTCAATTTTCACATCTGACTTTTGGTTTATTTCTGGTTTCATAAAATTTATGTTGTTCAAATGTTCGATGATTATTTCGTCTTCATGAGGAGGTGGACCTAGCTCTTTTGCATATTTGATGTAGTGCTGGAATTCGGTTATTTGATTAGTATCAGCTTGTCCACTTGCAACAACTTTCATCAATACGTTCAAACTTGATTTCAAGGATGCAATATAATTCAAATTATTTATCATGATTTGATTTTCATTGGACTGCATATCATTTTGATTAATAGACGAGCCTTCTATTGACTTTTTCTTGGGTTTTTTCTTTGATTCTTTTGAAACTTGAGCAACCTGTTTAGTTTGTTCTGATTCATTCTTCTTTGATTTCTTTTTGTCAATCTTTTTTTCATCTTCCTTCCTCTGAGCTTCTTCTAGTTTTGATTTCTCTTTAAGCTCCTTCTCCCGTTCCTTTTCTAGTTTTCTCTTTTTTCTTTCTTCTTCCAAGGTTGCTTTTTCCTGTTCTCTAATTCTCTTCTTTTCTTCTTTTTCCTTCTTTTTGATTAATTTTTCCTCTTTTGTGTCTGATCTGGAATCTTTTGCAATAAATATCCTTACTTCGAATGAATGTGGACCTATATTTAAACCACAATCCACAAGCTTCACCATTATGTCTCTTGCATTGACATCATTACCTAATATAGTTTTTCTATCACTAACCATATCATCTTTCTTTAAATTCTTTGGAACTGGTTTACCTTCATCTAATAATTTCTTAATATATGAAGACTGCTTCACCCAATATAATTGAAACATAGGACATGTTTGTATATATGTCAATCTCGATTTTAAAAGTGATCTGTACAAAACTCCGGAATCTTTGATAGTCAAAGGTTGTTTCAACACTGATACATTTGGCTGAGAATATGTGACTGGCAATTCGTGAGACACTTCGAAAGGTCGAACTACTTCTTTAAACAATAATTCTTGTTCTTTTTCGATTTCTTCTCTTCTTGAGGATGTGATCCTTCTTCGTATTCTAGGTGGCATAAAGAAGTGCGATTTATTTTCACTCTATAAATAATTATATTTTTTTTTTTTACTGTCTATAAATTTCCCTCCAAAACTTCTAAACCTTGAGTGAAGGTTTTAATCATAGAATCCAATGCATTAATTAATTTGCTTCTATTTGTTGATGAATCAGTGAAGAATTCATTGTTTAAACTTGGAATGTTTGGAAATTCTTTTTGGAATTGTGTTGACTGAGATACAGGTAGACTTTGCTGCAGCTGTTGTTGTTGTTGTTGTTGTTGATGTTGTTGTTGTTGTTGATTTCTTTGGTAGATATTATTCGATAAGCTCACGGCTGAAGAGTTGGCGGATAAAAGTTTCTTTTGAGCCAGTAAGCTATTTTGATGTGGTCTCGTTGTTGTAGTTGTCGACTCTTTGATTTTCTCATCAATTTCATCTTTGGTGGTTGGAAAGGTTAATGGTTCTTTTTCAGTCACTGGGGTCATTGAGATTGACATTTGTGCAGCCTGGGCCGGATTAATTCCAAATTGATTCACATTCTCTTGTTGAGCTGATAAATCAGTCAAAACACTCAACGAATTTAGATTTGAAGGTGTTGGCATTTGGATGAACCCAGGTTTATTGCGTTTTGGTTTCGAAGCTGTCGTCAATGATGATGATGATGCCGTTGATGTTGTTGTAGGAATGTTTGGCATTGACTGTTGTGTGATTAGCATTGGCGGTGCTTGAGTTGGTGGGTTAGATGTTATAGATGAGGCCGATGGTACTGCTGACGGTGAAATTTGTTTTGCATCGCTTTTTAAATTTATTGGTTGCAATAACGGATTCAAATTCGATTGTAGAGCTTTCATCTTTGAGGGGGAACTTGATTTAGTCCCCAAAGTAGCATTCAATAAATTTGTGTTTGAAGTTTGTAATTTTGGTGAAGGAGTTCGAGCACTTGTTGGTCCTATGAATGGTGGAGTATTTGGTGGATTAATAGATACATTTGTATTTGAGTTAATTGTATTTGAAATTGTCTTTTTCCTTGTTCTTGATTCTACTGGTGATGTGTTCAAGGAAATGAATCGATTTTCTAAGTTCCCGGATGCTGATTGTGAGTGTAATAAAGTAGGAGGTTTGTTTAAATGGGAAGAAGTATCTTTTGATCGTACTGATGGAAAGTTATTCAATGTGTCCATATCTGGTATTTCAATAGTTGGGGACTCCACTCTTCTTGACGATGAAAATTTAGGCGGGGGAGGCTGATGTATTTCTTGAATCTCATGTATACTATTTCCATCTTCAGAAGATTCTTCAAACAACATCTGTAAAGATTTGGGAACGATACTTTTAGTATTCATTGAACTTGTTGAACCTGAAAACAAGGAGCTAGACATATCAGGTTTCAAAGTTGGCAATGTTGAAAAATTATTTGTATTATCATTATCATTGTCGTCATAATCATAATCTTCATACTCATATTTTTCATTGACATAATTCAAATCGATATCATTTTCTATAATATATTCTCTACTTTCCAATGAATCGAAATCCCATCTAACCTGAATTTGGCTATTACTATTATTGTCATGTTTGCAATTGAAATTTTGTAAGTCTTCAACTGTTTTATCAATTTGATGTTCAGGTTCATCCTCTAAATCTATAAATACTGAATCTCTTGAGCTGTTTCGATCTCTCCATAATAAATATCTTGTTATAACTTCTTTAAGTACACTTGTGGATAATGTACGATATACTTTTATCAATTTACATTTCAATAATTCCTCCGCATTCGGCCTTTCGTTTGGATTTTCATCTAAACATAAAGCAATGAATTCTTTCAAAGGTTGAGGATATTCTCTACCATCTAATCTTGGTGGAGTTTTACTTGATATCATCTGCATTGCCCAAGAAGGATCTTTATCACAATATGGCGGATTGCCGGTGGCTATCTCATAGATTGTTATACCTAAAGACCAAATATCGGCTTTACTATTATATGATTCACCCGTTTTTATAACTTCTGGTGCCATCCAGTACGGAGTCCCAACCATGGTGTTTCTTTTCGAGTTAGAATTGGTCATTTTGGCTGCAACACCAAAGTCACAAATCTGAACTTGACCATCTTTTGATATCAAAATATTAGCAGCTTTCAAATCTCGATGTAATACCCCAGACTTATGAACAGAATTTAATGTAGTCAATACTTCTCTAGCTATAACACCAATATATTTCTCTTCCAATACACCTGCTTTCAAAATAGTTCTCAACGAACCTCCAGCACAATAATCCATTATAATCCATAATTTCGTATCATTTAATATTGAGCCATAATAATGAGTGATGTTGGGAATATTTCGTAATTCGGTAAGAAATTGAATCTCCTTTTGAACGTCTAAAATTTCTTCATCTTGATTGTCTAGATTCAATACTTTGATTGCAACAATATCCTTTGTTTGTTTGTTCTGTGCTTTATATACAACTCCAAACTTTCCTCTACCTATAACTTCAATTCTTTTGTAAGATTTAGTAGAAAGCATCACAAAAACATGAATAACAGAAGATCTCCAATTAATCAAATAAGTGTGAGAATATTAGTTTAAATTGTGGTGATATTATATGAAACAAAATATAATATTTCAATGAGAAAAAATAAAAAAAAAATAAATTAAAAGGGAAACGATTTTAGGCAAAACAAACACCAATATCAGATTTGAGATACTAAAGTAATAAAAAACATATTCATTCTCTAACTTAATATAACCACCCCAAATAAAACCCCAGATAGACCGAATAAAACCCAAACCAATTGTATTATTGACATTTTTCCCTCCGTCAACAATGAATTAAAAATTAAATCATTAATCAAATTGATTAAATTGTAAATCAAGAAACATAAAGGATATAAAACTGCCGTTGTGATTTCTTTCAACCCTAAGTTGAAAGCTGTCAATTGTAAGCCAACGATACTCAACATCAATAGTAGTAACCCGTAAGGTAATGGACTTTTTAGAAAATCTCTAACTGAATGATTTCTTATCAATTCTTCAGTTATGACATCAATGATTGATTTCGCAAATAAGAATGTATGCGCAGTTAAAGTTCCGCTTATTATTCCATAATTAATACCTTTGAAAAATTGATGACGATTAAAACTAAACCATTCACATGTGTTTGTAACTGTTGTATCGTTTTTAATTTTTTTGTTCAAATAGAACTTGTTCACTAATAATAAACAAAACATAAAGATAAAAGTTGCAATAAACCAAAACAAAAATGGTTTATTTAGTAATCTGTTTGATAATTCTTGTAACCTCTCATCTATGTTCGGTAATTTTGTAGGTGGTGTTTGATCTGGTATGTTCCCGTTGTACGCGATAATAAAAGCCCCTATACTTATAATTATCGTCCCATACCATAATTTTTTAGTAAAAACATCACCAGGAATCAAAAGACAGCTTAAAATACTGTTGAATATTAATCCTATACTTTGCAATGGTGATAATATAATTAAAGGTAAAGTCGTAATTTGTATAATTGAGCCCAAGATATTTGCAAATATAAATAATGAAAACCCAAATAACCACAAATTTCTTTTATTCTTCTGTTGCAGGTGGTTCAAATGTAAGTAAGTATTTTCATTTGCATTACTTGCGGATGTGGAATATATGTTGGGTAGTAGGTGTGATTTTCTTTGTAATGTAATGCCCAAAGATTGGATAGCTGAAGATACTACGGCGACTGAGCAGCCTAGTATTATCGATGAGGTTGAAGAGCTTGGCATAAGTCTGATAGGTAGCGAGTGTAAAGAAAGTAGTTGATGGTTAGAATAACTTGATATTATTATCTTTATAAATAGTTTCAATAGTGTGTTAAGTGTCTACTTTCCCAAAACAGGAGAAATAGGTGTAGTTGTACCATGGGCACGACACAAATCAACGTTACAGCCTTGTTTGGGTTGCATTCACATTTATCGCGTATCATTTAATGCCAACGTCGCATGAATTTAAATAATTTATTGTCGTGTCTCTACTCTTATAGTGTCGCTGCTCACTCAAATAGAAAATACTTGATGGAATCTGAAATCATTTCCATCATAGAATTGCTAGATTCGAGAAATGTCAGTCAAATAGATAGTGGGTTGACCAGATTACATACATTTTTTCAAAACGAATTAATGTCAGATATTCAAAAATTCAACCATACTAGATTATATTCATCAAAATTGGATCAATTTGTTAGGTTGCAGTCAAATTTTCAATACAACTTGTTGATTTACATAATACCAATTTTAGAATTAAATAATGCATCAGTGAGAGTAACACTACTTTGTCATGAATTAGCTCAAGGTATATTACTTTTACACACAAAGTCCAAACATTTGTTACACAGGAGTAGAAATATGAATATATTGATATCCAATTTGAAATCCGACAATTTAGTTATCAAAATCAATACAATCACTACTTTGATTCATGTTTTACTCAAAGATTTTCAAAGTTATAGGAGTTTCGAGCTGTGTAACGGTTGTTCAGCATTAATTTCGAATTTCAAATTAAATTCGATGGACCTAATTGACGATATACAATCAAAAGACTTAAAAAGCTCAAATTCTTTGCAACAAAAATTGAATTTTAAAATAATCGAATTTTTATTGTTTTATTTATCTGATGAAACCGATAATTTAAACCCAAAAGACATTCAAGATAAGTCTAAATTGTTCCGAGATGAATTTCCTGAAATAGATAATTTGATCGAAAACTTAAATCAATTAAAATAAGTATATTATTATTAAAGCTATAATGTTAAGATAGGAATTATTGATAGAATTAAGGTTGATTTCCTTACCTGTTTTTATCAGATATATAAAGAACAATTTCTTCACTATTGATTTGAACAATAGAAATATGAAAAAATAAATTACACTTTTTAGTATTCCCCTTGTCCGTAATCTCCAATTGATTGGTTTTACTGTTGTAATTGGAGTTGGCTCTATGATATCTTCAATTTCATCAGTATCATCTATATTGATCTGAGACGAATCTTTTTCATATACCTTCATAAAAGGAATTTTATTTCCAGATTTAAAACCCCCTAGTGTAACATTGGGGGGTAAATGATCTTTGATGCCATAATAGTTATTAGTTTCAAAATTTATATTTGTACTCGGTGGTTTATAATATATTGGCGAGTCTAATTTTTTTATATCCTCAATCTGTCTCTGTTTTTCTTGCTTCAAAAGATTTGACGATAGTTTAGATTGTAGAATTTTAAAAGAAGCATCTGAAAGAATAGACGATGATGAAGTGGGTGGTGATTGTATCACATCATCGATTTGTTGTTTTTCATATTGTTTAAATTCAACTCTTGACAGTGAATTATCTGGTAATTTAATTAGATTTGAAACTAAATTTCTATTGCTAGGTGTTCCATCTAGCTCTGGATAAGTTTTGCTATATGGATGTTGAAAACTAACTGCATCTTCATATATTGTATCTTCGAATTTGGCTTGTGGCATAAATCAAGGTGTGTAAATATGTACAAAATTTGGTATAAATAGTTAAATCAAATGAGATGAAAATAATTTTTCAAAAAACACTTTTTCAATTGTATGTTTTCTACCTGAATAATTTTAATGATGAATAAAATGTTTACACAGACCTGTACTGAGTGTTGAACTGCGGTTCTTCTACTTTGAAGGATAATGACATGCCTCTTCTGATTTCAATCGATAAAAATATCAATACTAACTATCTTAAAGACTATTTACTGCAAATTCGATTTGTAAAGTATAGTTCACCTTTGATGGACAAACAAAAGCTCGCTTTTTACATGACGCCATGCCCTTTATTGCGGCAATGCCACAAATATTAGAGTATTTTAATTGTTGGTTTGAAGATATAAGTGCAAACATAATTTATTCGGTTACTTGATTTGTAAAAACTTTGAAGTAAAAGTCATCCTCGAGCTGCCATCTTGGTGCATTTCTCTAAACTATCCAGGAATAGAAAAACAAAGGTTATGTTTTAATCTTTATACAGTGTTGCCAGCGATTTTTTTTCTTCGGTTGGCTCTTTCAATTCAGTTTGGAATAGAACTGGCCTTAGAAGTCGCGTTATACTATTGCAAAGTATCGAAGCCGCCGAAAGTTTTTGGCTGCGGTATTTTATGATTAATTTGATTTTCCTTTTAACTGACATGTATATAATGTAGTGGTCTTAATTGTTTGGTAGGTTGATTCAAATCCGTCCTCGGCTGTTATTTTAAATCAAGTTTTAAAATTGATAAACACGGTAATGATAAGGCATCAAAAGTGAATAAATTAGCAAATCAGTGAATGATACAACATCCGTATCTACACAAGCTCAATCAAGTGTCATTATTGCATCAATTTCCTTGAAATTTCTTCAATTCTCGTTTACAGCCGGCTACTTCCTCATTTGCAATAAAAGACTTGGTTCCAATTCAGTCAATATCATCTAGAAACAAGTTGAAGAGAATTTGTAAGAATCAGTAAATTAGCCAATATTAATCAAATTGGTTACGACAAAGGCAATGACGTTTGTCAAGGGATTTTGATTTTAGGGGCATATTTTTACTGGTGAAAATAAGGGTTAACCCGATGCTAGAACGGATAATCCTTAATTCCAAGTTTCAGCATCTAGCTAAACAAATGATTTAGTTGACAGTTATTCACTTTTGTTATAGTTTTTTAAATTTCGGGTAACAATTGGACGTAACAATTGGGATCGAAAAGTTGAAGTCTGAATTTGCTTAATTTGATGAGCTTTAGCATTTGATTTTTTCCTCTTGCATTTTGAAGATGCCAATGTAAAATGCATTTGTTGCGATGGTTGTTTTGATTATATTTGGCTCATATTACTCAAGAATACTTGGATGAGTTTTAATTAAAGGGTATTGTGCTTAAAATATTAAATTTTACATATTATGAGTTGAAGGTTATGCTTTGTTGAATTAGATGCAGACTCAACTTGAATTCACAAATTGATCCTGGCTCCGAATGTTTTACTCGAGATGTTTCCACGTTGATCGAACAATAGCTTTAGATAGGGGTAGAAATTTTGACATTTTGTATCCACTCATAACCCCCTAAACTTCCAAATGTTCTCCTGACGGGAGAGATGCAAGAAACTGGTGCATTTTTATTCATTTAATTTTAAAATTTCAGATCTTGATATTTGAAACCTTTCAAGAAAAACTGTTTAAAGTGCTTTTTTATGACATGTATTTCAGACGTCAATGAAGTACTTGTATTTTCAAATCCAGAATTTATAATTAAATTTGACAATTTGACAAGTACCTTGTATTTATAAAAACGATGCTTAAAGCTGGTTATTTTTAGAATCGGAATTGATCATGGGTTATATTTAAAGATAATTGCAGTTATTTTTAAATTTGCAGCACATACAAAATTCACAATATAAACTCAAGGGTTATATTTTCCATTGTCAATGGAATGAAAATTTTATAAAGCCCGCTATTGCAAACATGTGTTATTTGGTCTCAAGGTTATATAAATAGAACGCTTGTTTTGGAAAGCTTAAAATCATTAAAACGAATTTGATGGTTGCAATCTCATTAAAAAACGCTTTAATTGCAGTTGCTTCTGCTTTAGTTGCTCAAGGTGTCGCTATATCGAATGATACTTTCCAAGATTCAGGGTTAGGTTATGTCTTTTTGGATTTTGATGTAGTTCCAAAACAGTCAAATTCCACAAATCATAAAAGAAGTCCTGTTTCAGCACCTTTATCACACGAGTCGTCTTATGATTATCTCGCTACTATAAAAGTTGGTTCCAATCATCAAAGTATACAAGTTAACATTGATACCGGTTCAGAACACTTATGGGTTGTTGATGCCAATGCTGAATGTCAAGGAGAGGAGAAGCAATGTAAAAGCGAAGGTAGTTATAAGCCATCATCTTCATCAACCTCAGAAAATTTAAAAGCAGCTTTCGAAATCACTTATGGAGATAAGACTTCTTCAACCGGTACTTTTTATCAAGATTCGGTCTCAATTGGAGGAGTTACCATTAAAAATCAAATTTTTGCAGATGTTACATTAACTTCTGTTTCTGAAGGTATTTTAGGAATTGGTCCAGGTGCAGTTATGAACGATAAGCCTTATAATAATCTTCCAGCACAATTGAAAAAACAAGGAACAATTGCAAAGAATGCTTACAGTTTATATTTGAATTCGCCAACTGCCAAATCTGGTACTTTGTTATTTGGAGGTATTGATAATGCCAAATATAGTGGTAAGTTGATCGAATTACCAATACTTGATAAAGATATGTTGACAGTTCAATTAGGATCGATAAAAATTGCTGGCCAAACCATCAACGTTAATAAGCCTATTCTTTTAGACTCTGGTACATCAATGACTTTATTATCAAAAAAAATTGCTGATCAGATTGCAGGTCTTTACAATGGTAAATGGTCAACTGACACTGATGGTTTTAAATACTATTCGGTCTCTTGTTCAAAGTCAAGCAGCAAAACTTTTACCTATGTTTTCAGTAATGGTGCAACTATAGATGTTCCTCTTTCATCATTATTTATGAAGCAAGATGATGGTACTTGTCAATTTGGTATCACCGTTGGAGATGATCCAATGATTCTAGGTGTCAATTTCTTACGTTATGCTTATGCTGTTTTCAATCTAGATGATAACGTAATTTCATTAGCTCAAGCTAAGTTTACGACTTCTTCAAGTATTGTCGCTATCAAATAGATGATTATAATTTCGAGATTAAAATTAATTTGTGATATGTTAATCTTCTTTTAAAATAGAGCTATGTTTTAAATAAGAATGTTTAAATCAATGTTGAATATCTTTAAGTAATACTACCAATTTAAAGTGATTTCTTTTTTTCTATGTTAACTCTGTACATTGATCGTTTGTGAGATGCTCAGAAAGTTTTTTGCAGCCAAATTTTGCTCAAATTTTCTACAAACTAGAAGCAAAAAGTACTCACTAATCTTGACACTTTATAGTCAATGAGCTAATATATTTTGTGTGATTAGGTTTACATCAGTTTCTTTATCTTAAAATATATTGGGTGTCCAATTTGACCTGGTATATTTTTCATTGATTGTAGGCTAGATACTCAGCAGAGGTTCTGGTCAATCTATAAATTGCTTTCGATTATTAATCAACAGTAGTGAGATATAAAACTTTACTTTACGAGGTGACAAAACTCCAAATAAATTCTATAGATTCCTGAACCCCAAAAAAGTTTTGCTCACAGACTTGTGAATCAACATAAAACTTTTTTATTTTCAAGAATTCGGGAAATTATTTTAATACTTTTAATATACATGTATTTTTATCCTATTTTATTGTTTTATATATTAGTAGATACTTAATTATTTTTTAGCGGTTAATCTTCTGAGGTAGAAAGCGAGTTCTTCACCTTCTAAAACGTAACCATCACATCTTCCACTTTGACCTGGTCTTGATGAGATGACGGCATATAATCTACCAGCACCGAATTGAGAGTCAACAGCAGATTCAATTGCAGCAGCACCTGATCTACCAGCCAATTTTCTTTCTAATTTTCTTGATTTTTTGACATCTGATTCTTCTTGTGGTTGGTTCTTCTTTTTACCTAAAGTTGAACCGTAATGATTTTCGTACCATTGTCTGAATGGAGTAGCATCAATTTGAACAACAGCAGATTTGGTTAAAGTATTAGTTCTGACTAATTCATTATTTGATGGATGGTAAACAACACCAGCAATTCTGGTTTTTCTACTGATACCTTCTGAACCCCATGAAAAGTTACCGGTTTCAATTCTTAATGCTCTGAATTTTTGGTTACCACCTCTGGTTCTAACTGTGTGAATTCTTTTAGATCCAATTTTAGTGTTGGCTGATTGTCTACCTAATTCAAACTTTCTCTTCTTTCTGAATTGAGCTCTTTTAGCACCAGTGGCTGCTCTTTTATGACGTGAATCTCTAGAAATACCCATAATAACCTAAAATATTCTGTTAGTACTTGAAATTGATTTTAATGTGTTTGTATTCTTATAATTAAAATAGCCTCTGACAATAATTATAGTTGATTTGGTTTTCAATGACTTGTTTAATGATGTTGTAGATATTAGTTGCTTTTAATTATATATATGTATTGGATAAATCTTTTATAAACATACTCTTCAGTATCACTGTTTAAATTAAAAAAGGAAAAATCTTATTTGAAAATTTTTTTGTATACGTGAGAAAAGCTAATAGAAAAAATTAACTGTGTGTAACTTTGATGTGCGAGTGATACCAATACTGGACTACCAAGTGTAGTGGACGGACCTAGGCATTCTGATTTTGGGGAGAGAAAAGGTAGTACAATTACACTAAAAAAATTCTACATCTCATAAACACGTGATTAAAAATAGGGCTTAGGGCCATAGCAGAGATGAGCTAACATATTGAAATTAAACGACAATAAAGTAAATCAAATATACATCGACAGATCATATGGAATCTATTTATGACGAGATAGAGATTGAAGATTTTACATTTGACCCTGTTCAACAAATATTTCAATATCCATGCCCTTGCGGAGACAGATTTGCCATATCATTAGATGATTTGAAAGACGGAGAAGATATTGCTGTGTGCCCATCATGTTCATTGATGGTAAAAGTCATTTTTGAACAAGAAGATTTGGATGAATTTATTGAATAGTTTTTTAATAATTTTCTCAAATGGAATAGAAAAGAAGATTAAAGAGAAAAGTAGGAACTGTGAACAGCATAGCTAAGCTAATCACGAGTTAAAATTAAAAGACTGAGTCGTTACGTTGGCACTACAGCTTTTAAGGTTAGGGCAAAAACTGATAAAAAAAAAGACGTGTCACCAATCTTATAAAGTTTAGAGCTACAACTAAAGTGAATCAATGTGAATCTTATTTTCATTTGGATCATGGATTAAATTTATCTATTGAAATATCCGTTCAGTGTCAAATAATCAAAATTTTCATCAATATTATAGACTCGCTTCATAGTTACACGGCATACAGTTTTATTACTAAAATATATTGATTTGAAGAATGTGAACTAAGCAGTTCAACATTAGAAAACAAATAGGGTAGCTTTATTCATTATACAAGTTAACATATTTCTTAGTAATTTATTATTAATTTGAAGACAATCTCTTTTTTCGATCTCTATTATATAGCCGATTGCATTTGAAAACGGGGTAAATTAAACTTCAAAGCAATATGACCAAAATTGGAAGATAAGTTTTTAATTTTAGCAATATGTTTAGATGCAAAAGGCAAAAAGAAAGACGGACTTTCACTTAATGTTTTTAAAAACTTCGGAATATAGGGATTTTTTGTATTATTGATCCGATGTTACGTTGTATTAGATGAAATATTTCAAATGTTTACTTAAGACATAGATGAAACGTCTAAGCTGTTTTGACAATTATAAGCGGTAGTGAAGATAAAACAAATTAAATGTTTAGTGTTACCAATCAGTACAAAAGCCAATCAGGTAAAAGTCAGAATAAGATAATCATACATGATTAGCAAAGTTTATATTAACATACATAGCCTTACAAACAACTTGGACATCGATACAAACGGTTGTTTAAACATGATTAAAAAGCTTAATATAATTCTAGCTTTTGGACCGGAGTAAGTCAAGGGCTACACAATAAAGCAGCACAAAAATTACTAGAAGCTGGATGTCAAAATTGTTTTTGACTTCAAAAAGCGCAAAAGAAGTTTTTTTTTTCAGTGCATACAAAATCAAAGATTTATGACATGAACGGAACTATTCATCTGTTTTAAATGCGATATAAGTTTAAATTAGTATAAATCTACTACTAATCCAAACAAAATTCTTTGTTGTCAAAAGTTCAATAACAGATGTCAAATTCTGCATGATGAATGTTTATAGTAAATATTGAGCGGTAGATGTAGCATGACCAACAAATAATCCGTTGGAGTATATTTTCAAATTTGAAAGCATATTAAGGTACCCTGGAGAATAGAAGTATACACAAAATATTTTAAGGCACTTTTTTGTGTTTGTCGATTTTTCTACTGGTAAATCTCTACAGCTGATAATCAATAAACAAACGGACGATCTTATTTCATTGCAAATTACTAAGACGTGATTCTTATTTAATTTACATAAATGAAAAGAGTTAAAATAAACTAAACTTTAAACTTGATCAGTGAACAGTCAAAACGCACTAGTGTCAATTATAAAACAATCAATGTATAACTAGGTTGAATTTTAATCTACGTCTCTAAAAAATCTCAGGAAGCAAAACTCTAACATTTTTTTTTTTCATTAGGCTTCATATCACGTTTGATTTACCTACTTTCTTATGATATTTATAAGAATTTTAGAATTTATACTTTTTAATTTATTTGTTTGATTAATGCAAACATTACCCACACATGGCGGTATATACAATAACCGTACTGTTTTTCTAATTGAAAAATAAACAAAACAAGTACAGTATTGATTTTTGGTTGTAAAAAGAAAATCAGTATTGATTATTGTTGATGTTGTTGTTCATTAGCATTAAAAATTAGTGATTGAGTAAAAGAGAAGAACAAATGGTAAATTATTCAAATATTCTTTACTTTAATTTCAGAGACTATATTAAAAGGGATACTATTAAATCTTGAATTTCTTGATGTTAATATATTATTCTAGAATGACTGAATACATTTATTTTTATTTTTTAAGAGTCCAAACTTGAAATTAGGAATTTTGCAGCAAAATATTATAAGCCATTTACCCTCACTAAAAATAAAAATTCTTCGCAAGTTCGGTTAATTTTGTTTATCCGTTAAATCTTGAAATGGTATTTCTTGTGCACGATACATCTGTTATAAGCTCAACTTTGCCGTTGACTCTATTTCTGTTGCTGCCGTTTCTATTTTTGTTGCCGTTTGCTTATTACCTGTAGTTGAAGGTCAATAGACTTCGAGAGTACACGAGTTCTTTAATATTTTTTAAAAATTTTGTAGACTATTTTAGTATTTTATTCTTGATTCCTATTCACATCCACTGTCTCAATAACTTAATTTCTATATTTGACTATATCACGTTCGTTGACTGCTACTTTGTTTTTTTCATCTATTCTATTGATACCTCCATTATGACAAATAAATAATATTTCTGTTGCTACTTTAACGTTGATTAAAAAAAAAAGTATAGTCACAAGGTTCAATTAAAACGATTTTGGTTTTTAAAGTTGTTACACATTCTTCCCGGTTATTATTATTATCAAAAGTTTATAAGAAAACGCAAATTTCGATCACAATTAATTGAAGTGAAGTAAAATAATTCGTCTTGACTAGTTCTTATTCATTCCAATTTGACTGGTGCCTGTGGACATGGAAGATACAATAGACGTAAAGACGATAACGTCAATCTCTCATGTAATGCCTTCCTCTTATTTTTTTGCATAAAATTCAATTATCATCCTAAATTCAAATCATAACTAATCTAATTTTTAATGTTAGTTACATTAAGTAAATTAAGCAAAATCCAATCAATATGTAATGTTATGTATACATGTATTGTATGAACGTTTGAAGGTTTAAAAAAAAAATTATGATTATAGTTATTACATGTTTACATGTAACATGACTTAAATTAGATTTTATCAAGTAAAATTTTGTAGTTTTCTTTGTAAAGTTATATTAACTTTTGATTCGAATGTCGGGACTCTACTTTATTCGACATGAGTATTTCATGATTTTGGTAATTTAATTTTTTTTTATTCATGTAATTTTATTGAAAACTTTTATTGTGTTGTATTTATATCAATTCAAATGTCAATTTTATAGACATTTATTTCATTTACCAATTTTCAAGTCATTAATATCTACCACAACCTGAACTTAAAAGTTTTGATATCAACTATCAACTTCTCATAATCAACCAACTCCAATCAGTCTTCAGCATTAATATCATTGTTATTCTTTTACTTCACTCTGTTTTCACATATTCCAAATTCATCCTCTGTTTCTCCTCAGCTCCCAATTCAATTTGAGTCTTACCACACTTTCATCCTGTTAAAATCTAATTTAATTTGTTTTTGATATTGTATTTATTTTATATCAACCTAATATCAATTTGATTTATATAAGTATTTTCAACAGAGGCTCACAAAATTTAGCTTTCAAACAATAAGATCTTTAAACTATTTTTGCCCTACTAAAAATTATATTCACTACCATTCATTAATTACACAAGGAAAAAAAAAAGCTACAATACAAACATTTATATTTGATTTTTTTACATTTGTTTTTCCATATTCATTAAGCCGAAGATTATTTCTAATCATTCTTGATTGATTTATTCAACATAAATTCATAACTTTACATTTGTTCATTTATAAATCTTAGTACAAAAGAGCTGGTATCTTTTAAGACGAAGAAGAAAAAGGAGAAGCAGCATTAAAAGTTTTAATCATGTTTAACAACAAACCTCCTGAAAATTATTATAATTCTACAATTCCTCCTCATAATCCAAGTTCCAATCAATATGTTTATCTTTCATCAAACACCCAACCATCACAGGCACCTTCATTACAGAAGGTATCATCGCACCCTCACCCTTATCCTCCGCATTTACAACGTACTTCTTCAAACTCGTCAATATCAATTGAATCGTTTCATCCCATGCGACCACCTCCCCAACAAGTTTATCAATATTCCCAACCTCCTATCAATATGACCATGTCACTTCGACAATCACAAACCCAATCACAACCTAGCCCCACTTCTTGCTCCTATGATCATAATTCCATAGACATGCGACAACATTCTGAGCCCAATGAAAAATCATTAAATAAAAGTCCAAATTCAAACCGAAGGGGTCCATGGTCTCCGCTTGAAGACAAGAAATTAATGGATTTAATTTCAATCTATGGTCCAACAAATTGGGTGCGAATTTCAAACTCTTTGGAAACTAGAACCCCTAAACAATGTCGTGAAAGATATCACCAAAACCTAAAGCCCTCGTTAAATAGAACTCCAATCACATCAGAGGAGGGTGAATTGATTGAAAAATTGGTTTTGAAATATGGTAAAAAATGGGCTGAGATATCTCGACACTTGAATGGTAGATCAGATAATGCAATAAAAAATTGGTGGAATGGCGGTGCTAATCGTAGAAGAAGAGCAAGTTTGGCAGGTGCGGGCGGTAGTATTAGTAGCAGTAATAGTAGCTTTAGTAAAAGAAAATCGTCTGATTCAGAAGATAATGAAGGATCAAAAGAATCTGATTTTGAAAGTACACCACCACCAGTGAATAAACAGCAGCAAATCCACCAATCACACCAAAAGGAGCAAGAACAAATTCAACAACCGAAGCAACAGCAACAGCAACAGCAACCACATCCTCAACCACAGCCCCAGCAACATATCAAGCATCAACAGTTACCTCAAATTTCATTCAATACATCAATGTTTGGTAAAAATGATGAAAAAATCAATTTGCCAAGTTTAATAAATAATCAAAATCAACCTCAGCATCCACCTCACCCTGATCCACACAATCAAATTTCTAATAACAGATCAGCAAGTTTTGATGTCAACTCACCGATGATCAATGTTTCATCTACTTTACCACCAATTTCTCAAACGAACAAAAGAAGATTGATAGATGATTCATTTGGTCGCAGACACTCAAGTGCTACTTCTATGTTGATACATGCTCATTCGAATAATAATTCGCATTCAAATTTAAGCAAACATTTTTCAAATACAAATGGTAATACATCAGGTAATGTATCGCCTCATTTTGGTTCTCCATTACTTATGGGTTCATTAAATTCTAGGAACAATTCTATCACATTGTTTGAATTGAATAATCATAATCATAATAATCATAATAATAATAGTAATAATAACAATAATCATATTAATAACAGTAATTCCAATAATAATACTCATAATACTAATCATCATGTCAATTTTTCAGATACTTTTTCCAGAAGGTCAAGTTCGATCGCACCAGACTTTTTCCCTAACCCATTGAATCATCAAAAGAGAAACGTATCACAAAATTCGTCATTTAATTCTCCTTTGTTGACTCCACTGACTAGATTTTCCGTATCTTCAGCTAACTCGGGATTTTTACAAAATTCGTCATCGGTTACATCTCCTGCACATTCATATAAAAATGATTTTGCAGTTAGTAGTACTTCATTAAACAAAAAAGATGAAGAGAAGGAAATACCAAAAAGAAATTCTGAATCGAAAGTTAAAATGTCAGTATCTTCATTAGTTGACTGATAATTTTTGCATATTTATTATAGAGAAATATCATTATTTTAATATTCTTATTTATATTGATGTTTTGGTCTTTGTACTTGTGTATTATTTCCTCTCACTTTATCTCGAGCTAATTTTCAACTTTTATCAACCGAAAATAATATAAAATTAGCATGCAGCCAAGTACCAATGAACAAAAATTGGTGCTAAAATCATGTATGAACAATATAAACCATCAATCGAGTTTGATGAAACACAATCTTAATGAAAACAAACTATTACAAGCTTTAAAACATTGTTCAAACTTTCTAAGCGAATTGAGAACAAATAATTTAACACCAAAACAATATTATGAAATTTATATGATGGTATTTGATTCATTGGAAATACTATCATCATTCTTACTTCTGAATAATAATAACGACAATGAGAAAGGATCATTCTTGGCCGATTTATATGAAATTGTTCAATATTCTGGGAACATCATACCCCGATTATACATGATGATAAATATTGGTAGTACTTACATGAGTATAAAAGGATCTCCAGTTAAAGATTTAATGAAAGATATGATTGAGATGTGTCATGGAGTACAAAACCCAATAAGGGGATTATTTTTAAGGTATTACTTATCACAGAGAACAAAAAACATCTTACCTTTTAGTAATGAAGTTGATTTCAATCAAACTATTGAATTTTTAATATCAAATTTTATTGAAATGAACAAACTATGGGTAAGATTGCAACATCAAGGTCATTCAAGTGAAAGAGAAATTAGGTATATGGAACGTAAAGAATTGAAAATTTTAGTTGGCTCAAATTTAGTTCAATTGTCACAAATAATCGATGATTATAATGATCAAGATTCAAAATTTTCTTCCATTGAATATTATAAATCTAAAGTCTTTCCGGTAATTACTGATCAAATTATACAATGTAAAGATCATTTGGCACAGAGTTATTTGATTGACGTTATCATACAGATATTTCCAAACGAATTTCATATTGGAACTCTCAAACAATTACTTGAAGTTTTTTTAAGTTTGCATCCATTGTTGAAAAAGAGTGAACTTGTACAATCATTAATCGAAAAAATTTCAACCAACGAACAAACTAGTGACACCACTATTTCATCTGGATTGTTTGAAACATTTTGGTCGTTTTATTTAAATCTTAATGAATCCGATCCAACTATCTCCATTGACGAGCATTCAAATCTACTAAAATCATTTATAAACTTATCATTGATTTTGAATCATGATGATAGTTTCAAAGATTTAAACATAATTTACAAGCATGCTCATGAAAATTTAACCACTACAAGTAGTGAAGATGAAGAAATGTGGTTTCAATTACTTTATGCCCCAATTGATCATTTAAAACTGATTTTAGATATTTTCAAATTGACTGATTATTATACTTTTTATCAAAAATTGGGTAATCAGCATTTTCAAAAAAAAATCTCTTTGATTTTGATCGACAAAATATTGTCAACTAACTATGAAATACAAGAACAAAAAGAGATTGATTTGATTTTTAAATATTTTTTAATTTTAATTAAAGAGGATCCTAATAAATTGGATACTGCAAAAAATCTAGGCATTACGAAATCAATCAAAATTAATAATGATGAAAAACTTGTAAGCCTCGAATTCATCGAAACTCAAGAGAAATTATGTAAAATCATTCAATTAATAGAAAACAAAAACGATCCACTAAAAAATATAACAAACTTATTCTATGTTCGAAAAAGATTTTTCAATAAAAACCTTGAAAATATTATATTCACATATCCAACATTGATTTCAAAAATTTTATTCAAATTGAAGATTTATGGATTCTACAAAAAAGTCGACAAACAGAATCTAACATCAAATTTTAGAAATTTATCAATTATAGTGGATGAACTTTATACAAATCATCAAGAATTTTCTTCAATTTCAATACTCAAATACTATTTAGATATAGCTAATATAGCAGATCAATCAAAACTAGGACAGATTATTGTTGAAATTTATGATCAAGCTTTTATAGTCTATGAAGAAAATTTGTCAACAAAAACAAAATTTAAAAATCCACATGACTATTTGAATGGTGGTAGTATATCATATGAAGCTATAATATTGATTATAAATAGTTTGATTAAAACTAGACATTTGAAGAAAGAAGATTATGAAACATTGATTACAAGAATAACCATTCATGGATCTAAATTATCCAAAAAGCAAGAACAGTGTCGAGCAGTGTATTCTTGTTCTAACTTATGGTGGTGGAATGAGTTGTTATTACCAAAGGGCGAAAAATCAACAACAATGGAAGAGGTTCAAGAGAAGATAGAAGAAGAAAGAGAGATTGAAGAAACAGAAAAAGAAAAAGAAAAGTCACAAGAAAAGTCGGATGCTGAAAAGAATGTCGAAGAGGACGAAAAATTGTTATTATATCGTGACAACAAAAGAGTATTGGAATGTTTACAGAAATCCTTAAGAATAGCTGACTCGTGCATGGATCCGTACTTGTCTTTAAGGTTATTCATCGAAATATTAAACAAATGTATGAATTTCTACATTTACGGTAACGAATTGGTCGATATCACATATATAAATG
This sequence comes from Insectozyma parachauliodis, assembly GCA_030565145.1. NCBI lineage: Eukaryota > Fungi > Ascomycota > Pichiomycetes > Serinales > Debaryomycetaceae > Insectozyma > Insectozyma parachauliodis. The sequence continues at coordinate 69,867 of JAJMBB010000034.1, read as the reverse complement.
GATTAATTGAATTGATAAAGACTAGTATTGTCAATTTAGAAGAAACCAATAAGAATGAGGATTATGAAAACGAAGTTGAAGGAGAAGATGAAAAAGAAGCAGTTTTATTGAAACAAGCCATTGCATATTTTCAACGTACATTAGCTTATGTCGAAGAGAATATCAATAAGTAAATAAATAACGTGTGAATTTATCATTCGTCTTAATTGTATCTACATATTTAATGATGTAATGAGCAAATACCGAACTAAAAGTAGATGAATTTAAAGATGATTTTCGACCAATCAAGTATGAAACTACCTGTTACAAAAAACGCCTTGCAGGTAGTGCGAATTGAAATACCGGCAAAACAACTAAATGCAAGAGAACTGGTGATTTTTTTTTTTGAACTACACCGGGGTGGTGGAGCCTAATAGTGGTGGTAATTCTATTTTCTGATAAGCCTTGTTGCGAATTTTTAAATCGGGAAACCACACTACATAAGCCGCAATCCACACTCCTTAACTTTTGTCTTTATTTTTCTATATTGTCTTGTTTCTTCTTTCTCTTCGTTGCTGCATAATATAATTTTATATTTGAATAGTTAGGTTGCCACTTCTTTTCTGAAGAAATCCCTTATTCAATAATGACTAAAGACCAATCTTATCAAGTTGGTTTTGATAATAATTCAGATACAGAGCTTTCAACACCTTCAGAAACTCCTCCTTTGTACAGTGATGAGGATGAATTAGACCTGGATTTCCAATATTTGGACGAAAAGAAACCATTTTTAGATTTGGAGAATCAACCACCCACTCAAAAATATTCAGGAAATATTTCAAGACGATTCTTCAACTATTTAGCTTTTTTTGGTATTTTCATACTTTCAGGATTTTTTGTTGCCAATCATTATGGTATTGTTAGTCAGGAAAAACAGATTGAAAACCTCAGAGGTACTTTTAAACATAACTCATTGAAGAATTTAATTGATATTGTTGATGTGACTACGAATAATAATCAAGGTAAAGAAATCATTGAAGTTTCTTATCCATACATTCCAAATGCATTTTACGGAGAATCCAAATTTCATACTACTTTAATCAAACATACTTTTGGTAATTCATATAATAGTCCAGCTGTTTATAATTTTACTCCACCTTCGAATCTTTCGTTTAATGCTGTTGTGTTGACTTTACATACTGAGGTTGCCGGGGTTCAATATGATAGATTAGCTAATTTATTTATTAACGGCGCTCAAGTTTGGAGAACCTCAACTATTGAACCAAGCGGTGGCAAAGTTTACAGTGAGTTTAAAAAAGATATCAGTGCTTATTCTAATTTGTTCAAACATGATGCAAATGAGATTTTATTCCAATTAGATAATATTGTTAATGATAAATTAACCGGTGCTTTCAATATCACTTTAGTTGCTGATTTTTATGAGAAGAAATTACCACATCATCCTCATAAGCATAACAAAACTGAACATCATAACGAACATGAACAAAAAAATGTTGAAGTCTTGAAGAACAAGAAAATTGGTTGTGATGATAAAAAGCAAGATCCTGAATCTAAACAAGAACATGGTCATTTTGATAAAGGCTTCAAGCATGGAAAACATGTAAAAGAGTATAATTTGGATTTCAATTCTGATTCTGATTCAGACTCAGATTCAGATTTAGAAAAAGATGTATCGATCAAACATGGATTCAAAACTCATAAGGACAATAAAAAATCTGAAAAACAAGAAAAACATTCAAAGGAACCAAAAGAACCAAAGGAACCAAAAGAACCAAAGGAACCAAAGGAACCAAAGGAACCAAAGGAACCAAAGGAACCAAAGGAACCAAAGGAACCAAAGGAACCAAAGGAACCAAAGGAACCAAAAGAACCAAAAGAACCAAAAGAACCAAAAGAACCAAAAGAACCAAAAGAACCAAAAGAACCAAAAGAACCAAAAGAACCAAAAGAACCAAAGGAACCAAAGGAACCAAAGGAACCAAAGGAACCAAAGCATCCAAAGGAACCAAAACATCCAAAGCATCCTAAGCATCCAAAGCATCCAAAACACCCAAAAGGACCACATCCACCAACACCGCCATCCCCACATCAAAAATTGTTTCTCACTTCAAAGCCTGCTGATAAAGTTTTTCCATTAACGTTTAATTCAAATCCTGATCAAGCCCCAGTTGAATATCTTTCTACTCAGAAAGTCAAGGTTCAATTACCACAAGTTTTAAAAAATACTACTCGTTTGACCGTTACAGTTTTCACATCAGGCAATTCAGCTGAAGAATTTTGGTACACCAATGTTATTGATAAATATACTGAAATTTTCAAAAGTGAAGGTAATGAATTTATTGGTAAAGGACCACTTAGATTTTTGAATCTTTATTTCAATAATGAAAAAATTGGTACTCAAACTCCTCAGCCTGTTATTTATACCGGTGGAATTTCCCCTGCTTTATGGTCACCAGTTGTTTCAATCTCGGCCTTTGATGTACCTGCTATCAATATTGACGTTACTGGGTTATTACCTTATTTATGGCAAGGTGAATCTTTTGAGGACAGATATTTAGAAATTGAAGTTAGTAACGGATTGGGTGAAACTGGTCATGCCGAAGATAATTCAGTCAATGAAAATTGGATAACTTCAGCAAATTTATTGACTTATGAATCTTCCAAAGTTGTTGATGCAAAAGGTGAAGTATTAAACATTGATCATCGTGATAGAGGCTCAGTTGTTGCTTTTGCTCCACCATTCACTCATTCCTACCAACAAATTATCAATGGTATCTTACAAGCTCAATTAATAAGTAACATCAATTTCACATTATCTAATGGTGAGATTTTAAATACAACAATCAGTTCTTACACAAAAGGGGAGATTTCAAATGTTCAAAACTATGCTAATTATGGTAATGTTCAAAAATTGGTTCATGTTGGACACTCTTCAAGCTCCGTTTTAATTCAAAATAATGATATACCTGAATTACCACCTCATGATGGTTCGAAATCACCAGATCATCAAAAGCATCATGGAAAACACCATAAACATGAGAAATTACCTTTTAATACGATCTATGGTTATAATAACTCAGAAAGTTATCCTTTGGTTCTTTCATTGACTCAGCACGAAAAAAACGTTGGCGAAGAAGATTTCTTAGTTGATTACGAAGTCAAAATTGTTTATACCACCGTTATTGACATGCTTATTCATAAATTAGGTAGAATTTTCCAACATACATCACAAAATGGTACCTCGAATTTCGTATTATCAAACAAAGGAAATCATGGTTATGGTGATTTAACAACAAAATATAAATCGGACATCCATTTTGGTCCATTTGAACAGAACTATAAAAGAAGAGTTGATGCTGTCAATGGTACAATTGTAAATGATGTTGTGTACGACAAAAAGCCTAAGCATCATAAACCAAGACTTCACAACTCGATTGACCACGATTTGAAAAATTTTGGACATGAAAGTTTAAAAGTATTAAAATCCAAAACTTGTGATAATGGAATTTTGAATTGGTTTAAAAAAAATTTGAATTTTCAGAAAATTGAAGCTACAAAAAAATTCAAACATGGTGTTCATGGTTTAGCTAGAGGTCGTAATTAGAAGTTATAAGTTTGCTATTTAATAAATATTTCAAGTCGTTGATGTTACCATATCTATCCAAAACCTGCCCATTCGATTGAGAAAGTAAGGGGATTTTCGGTATTTAGTAGTTCACTTACAAAATCATCATCAACTTCATTAAATTCGTTTTCCGATTCTTGCTCATACCCAATCAACACCATATTTTTCTTGACACCAGTTGCCAACCTTCCTCCAACTATGATCTCTCCCATGTCTACAACATTAAATTTTATTGTTGAATAAGAGTGATACCTCAATGGGTCACCAGGATATATAACTAAATCTCCACCAAACTTTATTCCTGGGTTTATGAAATACCCTTGGTTCTGCAAATACTTGTAATACTTATAATTTGAGATAAATTTTGAATGATGTAAACTGCAATTATTTAAATACTTAGAAATATAATCTTTTAAGTTGATTCGATTTTGATCTATAAGGTCTTGATCTATATTCTTATCTGTATCGTATATGAACACCATATTATCCTTGTGAGTTAAATTTCGCGGACTTGATCGCATCATTTTCGAAGTTCGATATTTCATGGAATCAATTAAAATTGCATTTTGAGTTTCAACTAGCCATATGGCTTCCCAAACTGTCAACCTCAAAGGTACTGATAAGAAAATGTTCTGCTGTGGAAAATTTTGTAGTGTTCCTGAGAGGACCCCAATTATATGATAGTCTGTTCTCAATTGTTTAATAACATCTATATTGAATAGTAAAATTTCTGGATCATTATCTAGATTAATCACGGGTAGAATAATTGAAGTCATCAAAGATCAAAAAAAATTATAATTGGTAGCTTTTCGAATGTGAGATCTCTTGTGCATGCTTGAATGTTCGATATAAAAATAGGTGTATATTGAACTACTCTTTTTATTTGAATTCAATTTTCACTTAAATTATTCACCTTCATTTTGTTTTCCATTTAACCTAATTTAATCTTTTTTTTCTATCTCATTTCGTGCATTTACATATCGAGTCATGAGAATTCCATAAAATAGCATTCAATTTGTGATTGTGACACACTTGAGATTAGATTTCTTAACTTTTTCTTTTTTTGACTGCAAAATTAGTGAATAATTATGAAGCTGTTTATATTCTTTGTGTTTGAAATGAAGCGTGATAAAGTGCAAATTATACTATCATACAAGAATTTATATTATACAACTAACATCTATAAATTAAATCTACCTAAATCGTGCATAATCATTCCTGCAAAAGCAGCAGACAATAAAGTTGCAATTGATCCACAAAACAAAGCAGAAATAATACACAGGGAAATATCATTAGACCTTGAGTAATTTGTCAAGGTATTCAAAACAGAAATCGTTATACCCAAAGAACCCAAATTTGAAAAACCACATACACTAAAAGTGGCAATCAAAATACCTCTTTTTGACATATCTTTGTAAGGTGATTCGTTCATAAGTAAATTATAGGCAACGTACTCATTTTGAACAAATTTGTAAGCAATCAATTTTGAAACATGAAGAATTTCACTTCTTGGAGTACCCAATAAAAAGCCAACAGGGTATAATAGATAAGATAACATCAATTCCAAAGTTAAATGGTCGATATTCCAATAATTACCAAACCAAGTTAAAATTCCGTTAGCTAAAGCAACAACAGCAATAATACACATACACTGAATCATCATAGTACCTGCAATTTTTAAACCGAGGGTGGCACCATTCGAAAATGCCTGTAAGACATTATGTGGTTTGTCTTTCTCGTCTTCTTTTTTGTCACCTTTTGGTATCATAACTTTCCCACTACTAATTGGATTCTCTGTTTCTGGATATCTTAATTTAGATACTGCCAATGAGGCTGGAATAGACATGACACAAGAACTAACTAAAGCTTGTGGATTAAGACCCAAACCAATATAACCGACCAAAACAGCACCTGATATAGTTGAAAATCCAGATGTCATAACTTGATGTAATTCTGCTTTTGTCAAATAAGGCATCAAATCTTTAATCAAAATTGCGGATTCACCTATACCAATAAATGGTGAGGCAGCAGCAGTTACACATTCAGCACCAGAACAACGTAATGACCAATAAAAAAAATATGCAAATTTTCCAATTGCCCATTGAATTACACCATAATAATACCAAATATGAACAAATGCTACAAAAAATGCAACACTTGGAAGAACTGTGAAAAAAAAGTATGGTTGATGAGCCCAAGTGTCGTTGGCTAAGAACGCAACTCCATCTTTTGCAAATCCTAATAATTCTCTAGCTAAAGTTGAAATGAAATTGAAAACATCAAAACCACATTTAGTTCTTAGAACAAACAATGCAACAATATACTGCATTAATAATCCACCGATGACTGTGTTCCATTGAATTTTTTTGGGATTTTTGGAAGTTATGAATAATGCAAACACCGCTACAACTAATCCAAAGAATGAAATTGCTCTATCTGGTCTTTTTGAAAATTCTGTTTCAGTTGGAATAAAAGTTCCCAACAAAATACTTATAACTGTGATTACGGCACCTGCAATCAATCTTTGATATCTTTGAGGAAACAATTTGCTATAAATTATGTCTGTAAAAAAGTCCCAAACAATCTTAACTTTTGACAATATCCAATTTAAAATTCTACAATGCCATGAAATTAATCTAACCATGATCATTCCCCATATGACTGTTGGAATTAACCATTGATGTCTATGTTTGTCTTGAATTATAATTGATAACCACCAAGATGTGAAGAAACACCCTAAAAAAATGTGGAACGCTAATTTATAATAAGGGAATTTAAGTTTAAAATTTCTCCATAACTTGTCTTTTTTGGACTCTGATGGTTCATTTGTGGTGTCAATTGATACTTCTTGAGACAAAGTTTCATCTTCAGTAGTTGCAACTTTTTTTCCATAATCCAAGTCAGAAATTGAAGCATTAAATGTATTCAGTAATTCATTTTTTTCTGTATCAACTTCCTTTATGGAATCATTTGACTTGAAATTGTGAGACATTGAATTCGAATATACAAGCTAGTTAATGAACTGATTGAAGATAATCTTTAGGTTTATAAGTCAACAAGTAATGGAACATGAGGGTTGGATATACTTATATCTACAGAAGAAAAGAGGAAAGAGAAGAAAGAAACAGAAACAACAATAAAAAGAGATGAACTTGAAAAATTCTAAGTAAGCTATTATATAGTAACAAAACTAATTTTCTATCGTAGAGAGTTTTTGCCTTATCTATTGAAAGATCTTTTTTCTTTTTAACACTTTGCAGCTAAAATTTTTCACTTGAAAAAATGTAACTTCTTATCTTGAATTGCGTGAAATAATATAATAAATTCGACTGCCTGATGAAGCCAAACTGATGATATATCTATTGTAATTATAGAAGAAAGTGTATTCTTTTTTATTATTAGCTTCTATTCTCTAAGAAAAATGGGGTTGGTTCATATTTTACTTGTCACTCTTTTTATTAGCCCTACTGATTAAGCTGCAATGGTGATGATTGAAATCATCGTGTGATGAAATGGTAGGGCATTCCTTGTTTTGTGCTGCTGCTGTCAACTACCTTAATCGAAAATTTCTTTTTTTTGTAAATGTGCCTTACAAATGGATGTCTAAGATTTTTATTCTCCGCGACACATAGAAAGTATATGGGGTAATTAACAAATTTCGATAAATGGTGGTATCAGCATCAATTATTACATAATATACAATTAGCAGACAAATTTGAACAAAAATATATATAATTATTCGCTTAGAAAGCTATTCAAGAAAACAAATACCGTGTGAAATTTAAGAAGATCTCAGGTTCATAGAGCATACAATTCAATTTGTGGTGAATTTAAATAGGAGTTCTTTATCATATTACTTTTACAAACGTTATGTTATATAAGACATCATTTAGATCCTACTTATTTAGTATTCATCAGTATCATCAATTCTATACTTATCTCTATTTTCAATGATATTTTTTGTATCGATTTTATTACTCAACCCCATCAAAGTTTTAGACAATGCTTCTGTTGTTCCAATCATTGGTCTGATTATTATAATTGGCGAGTTCTTGAGTATCGTTATGAATGATTCTTGTATAGTTTCTGAGGCATCTAAATCTTGTTTTAGTTTTTTCAACTGTTGCTTTGTTAAATTCAAATTGTTTCCAAATGATTTGTACGCTAATTTTAATCCCTGTTCAATTGTTTCTGGTTGATTCGAATACGGACTGATTAATTTTTCTTCTATTTCTTCTTCATTCATTCCTTTAAAACTACTGATCTTTTCATTTGGTGATAATAAGAAGATAGATTTACTCAAAATGTCTCGATTCAAATTGACATCCTCTTCATCAATTTCTAAATTTGAGTATAATTGTTTTTGACCATTTATATACTTGATTGATTTTTGGTTTAAAATCTTTGAACTGACCAATAAATTAGAATTTGTTTTAAAATTTTCAGATTCGGCACTTTGTTCCTCATCTGAATTTCTTCTAAATTTCTTTGGAGTTCTTGCTGAAGACCCTTTACCTCCAAGCATTTCTTCACCTTGCTCGAGCAATACTTGTGTTCCAGATGCCAATTTAACACCTAAATTTAAGATTTCATAACTTGTAGTCTTTGCAAACGAAGTGGTTCCTTTCTGTATACTTCTCCAAAATCTTCCGTCTTTACTGTATTCATTCAATGGTATAGTTATTAAATCCTTAAAACCACCACCAATGTTAGCCACCGATCTCAAAGATGATACTCCTGATATTATGCCTATAAGCTGTGCCAGTTGAAAAATTGGAACATATGAATTACCTAGTTGTTTTCCCAAGTTTGGAAATCCCAATATTCCAAACAATTTGACTTTTGGTAAAGTTATATTTGAGCCATCTAAGGTGAATAAATTTGCAAATTCAACTGATTTACCAGATTTCAAGCCTGTATAATCTACTTTTTTCGGCTTATAATCAATTTTTAATTTTACTGAACCCATTTCGAATTTTTGCAAATAAATAATTTCATCAGGTGGTAAATCAAATCTTTTATCTTTAAATTCGAAAAACCTAGTCAAGAACTCTAGTGTGTCTTGATCAATATGTAGTCTTAATGGTAAAATAGAAACATTCATCACCGACTCGCTAGATACAAGCGAAGGTTCAGGTCTAACATTGATTATTGATAATTTGAGCATACTTGTTCCTATTTCCCTTTCTCCTAGAATATTCATATAACTTAAGAATTTATTCCAAGTTGAAGTTGACACATTGTCGTACATGTCAATAGTTCCCAATCTCACTTCAATTGAATTTAAAAGTTCATGAGACATATCAAGATTTGTCAGATCTCTTCTTGGATCTCTAGTTGAAAAAACGTTCACACTAACTTCAGTATTTTTCATATCAACCATTACTTTGTGAGTTAGTGATCTTTTTAGTTTCAAATTTTTGTATTGTTTTCTATGATCTGATGTCTCCTCAGAAGAGTTATCTGATTGTATTTTGAAATTGATATTTTGTGTTAAATCTTGAAGATTTGTAGATTTAGGAGCACTAACATGAATTGATTGAAACAATGTATCTTCAAATATTTCCTCTTCAGCATCGATACTTGAATCATTTTGCTCATTCTCAAATTTTTTAATTGATCTTCTTATTTCTTTTCTGGTATCCTTCCAATCATACCCATCGTAGAGATAAATCTTTATTTTTGATAAGTTGATGTTCACTCTGATTGGGTCAACACTTCGATCAGTTAGTACCGATCTGGTTTTATCGAAATGCTCATCATCAAAATTTAATGAAGCCTCTTGCGAGCTAATTTCACTAGGTATACCATCTTCGTCAATTGTTAATTCAGTGAATTCTTCCTCCAAATCTTTGAAAATATTTTTATCTACATTATTTAATAAACCGAGTTCTTTATCAAGCTGCACCTTCATTTTATCTGAGTCCTTAAAATTCAAAGGTAGTTTTAAGTCATTAATCATTTGAATTAAAGTGTTTGTGGAATCAGCACATAAGTCAAATTGATGTTCATCAGAATTGATTTTAAAATCTAAAACGGATAAGTTATCTTTAATGCCCAACCTTTCGTTTCTTTTTCTAAGTTCTTCAATTTCAGTATTAAATGTGATTCCAATGTGAGCTAAATTTATAAATCCAATTTGAATGAAACCTCGCTTTACATAATAATCAATTGGATTTACTATTCTTATGGGTAATAATTTTTTATCTAATTTTTCATCGTCATTCTCAGTTTGTATATTTTTCAAATCGTCAATAAGCAATAATGAAATGTTCTTCAATGAACACTTTGTATAAAATTGATTTATACCAAAAGTAAAGTCTATATGTCCTTTATTTACAATCAAATAACCTTTACAATTCAATCTTCCTGGATTAAGTCCAATCAAACAATCGTTCAATATGTATTTGATATCAAATCGATTTGAGCTTGATGACGATTTCGAAGGAGTCACTTTTTCGATAATCTCTTCTTCAACAGTTTCAATCAAAGATTCATCATTATTCAATAATTCTAGCCAATTAACATAGTATTCAAGTAATAAATGTCTTGCAACGATCTCAATGTTATTGATTTTTTCATGAAATTTAAGTTTCACCAAAATCAATGGGGATTGATATAGTTCTAAAGGTATATTTTGATATTGATAAATAAACTGTTGTGATATATCATCTTTTTCACGAACAACTACAAAAGATAAAATTGATCCTAAAAATTCTTGATTGGATTTATGTATACATATATCAGTTATTGTGCTTTGTAAATTACCAAATTTGGGTAGAACATTTGAAATGTTGATTGAAATTAATTTAATTTGCAAACAAAAATCAACAATGATTTTATTATTCAAGTTCAAAAAACCTGAATTAATTACACTAAATCCTATTTTTCTTCCATTTCGTCTTGTATTGTTTAATGGAGACATATATAGTGTGTCAACTTTTGCATTCTTGGTTTTATCGGTGAATGATTTTTGCAAATTTTTTGATTGTTGTGAATCATTAAAAAAATCAAGAAATGACTTAATATCTGCAATTATCAATTTTAGGGTTTTCAAGGGTAAGTTTATCGAAATCTTCTGCAATAATAACACCAATTTAGATTTATAAGTCACTGGTTTTGGAGGTGTCAGGTTTGAGTTTGCATAATTATGAAGAAAAGTCTCAAATTCTTGAAGTTTAATTATCAATTTTACGTCAGATATAGTCATGATTCGTTCCAAATTATTTGAAACTATACTGTTAAGTAAAATGGTTGGAATTGTCAATTGGTTTTGTAAATGATTATATTTTATAGGAAAGATCATGAACTGTAAATTCAATTGATCAGAAATCTTATTATTGACAGTGATAGATGCAGTTTGAATAACAAATTGATTTTTAAGCAATTTTTTTGATTTTTTATCCAGTTCGACCTTGGATATAGTTTCCAAAACTGACATGAAGCTATTAATTTTATTTGAAATCTGGTTTAATCCAGTAATAAAATTGGTAAACACTATCAAGCTGTTCAAGTCGAAATCAAATTGTGCCGTTTTTGCTAGTAAAATAGTGAATTCTATAATTGAGTTTACCTCCGATTTTTGAAAAACCTCAAACCGTAAGTCTGCTTTGGATGTGATATTTGTACTTATTGGCAATGAAGAAACATTAGTTTCTTGTGGCGGTTCAAAGTGGAATATATCATAATCCAGATTATCAACATTCCTAACAATTTTTAAAACTTCGATACCCCCAAATAATAAAAGCTCATTTTTTTGTTTGATATTGATATTCTTTGAAATGATGCTGATGCAATCTTTAGACAAAAAGTCACCTTGTTCATCCAATGCAGATGTTAAATTAATTGTAAAATTATTAATTTTTAATTTATTAAACAAAGGTTCTTCTTCACTTGATAAATCCGAATCACTGTTATCTTCAATCTCATCATCGTCATTGGCATATTGTGGAAATTTACCATTTTGATGACGCTTGGTTTTATTCTTTTGATAGCTTCTTATCTTTAAATTTTTAGTAATATCATTGAATAGTGAAATTATTGTAGGCGTCAAAGGTGTAAACGCTAATTTGATGTTATCAACTTCAATTTCTACATTTGAAATACTTGATAATCCATCAAATTCCAAGTTACAAGAATTAGCGTGTAATATTATTGGAGGATCAAATGATTCAGATTCTGATTTGTTATCAATATTTATCTTTGATTTTTCAAATGATTGTGAAGTAGCACTCATATATATCGAGCTTGCCTCTTCATGAGTAAACACCATACTATCCATCAAAGATTCTTCTCCATAACCATCATTATCATCAACGTCTTCGTCTTCTGATTCTTCTTCATTTGTTGGTTGTTGATTATCATCGCACGAGTCTCCTTTATCCACATTTGGCTTTAAAGTTTTCAATTTAATGTTTTTAATCGCTAGTTTTCTTGTTCCGTTAATTGTATTGACTTTTATCTCTTCAATCTCCAATAGTAGATCAGTTAAATCCGAAACTATTTTGATCCGCAAACGATTAATTTTTATTTGTAATCTCAGCAAAGCCATCTCAACTGCTCGCTGCATGACACCACCTAAAGTTGAAGGTTTTTGAGAAGAAGTTGAGCTTTTTCTTGTTGGTTTTTGAGCATGTTCTTCATCGTCTTCAATATCGTCTTCTTTTGCTTGTTGCTGTAATTCATCTTCATCTAACATAATGGTATTTGCTAGATTTGCAGTACTTTGAGCTATCAGTAAAGATAAATTATTAGCTGCATCCTCATCTATATCGAAATTAGGAGATATCACTAATTCAACATCATTTGCATCAATATTAACTCCACTTATTCCAGATGTTGTAGTCAATTCCAAGGATCCAATTTTTCCAAATCTAAAATTGCAACCAGGCAATTTGTCAACTTTTTCTGGATCTATTAGCACATCTTTCAATACGATATTGTTCAATGAAACTTCTTCTAGATTAGGTAGATCGATCTTTGAAAACAATGAAAGTTGCTGTAAAACGTATAATAGTAACCTCTTCTGTATGTTCTGTGGTATCCATTGAAGACTCATCAGGCAGTGATCATGTGGTTCAAATGTTAATTATATGAATATTGTTTGTGATGCAACGTCTCTAAAACTGTGGAACAACGGTAATCTAGTCAAATTAGTCGTTTGAACAATTATAATTCACTTTGTTCAAATTCTGGAAAGTATTGTTTATGAATCAACAGTGTGATTGATTAGTTCTAGGTATATACTTAAAACTTGTCTCTTGAAACCAAGAATATATAGATTGCGTGGAGTGACATAAAAAAAAAAATGATTGATTCACCGATAAGAGATCAATACAAAAATAAATTACTCGTGAATCATAACAATACTTTATACATTAATACCAAATGGCGTTGGCTTCCATTTACTAATTGGTTCTAAACAAAACAGTTTTTTGTGCTTCTTATTTGAGTCTTGATTGAGATCAATTGAATTTCTCCTTTTCATTGGTGATGCCAATAAGTCATCTAATGAAGGTGGAATATCCAATAAATCACGATCTATCAGTTTGATTAATTGATCTAATTTCTCCTTCATCTCAATGTTTTTCATACAACTCTGGAACTCCAATAATGCAGATTTATATTCAGGATATAATGATTTTGGTAGAGCCTGATTTATTTTGAGTAAGCTTTCCATCAATTTTATACACGATTCCTCATCATTTTGTAAGTAAACAGAAATATCCTTTGCTAAAAATGATAGCCATTTTAACAATTGAATTATTTCATCAGTGTTTTTAATAAATGTAAACCCAAATTTTTTGAAAATTTGCATTTTAATAACATCATCACTTGATTCTAAATCCTCTATTGTTGAGCAAATATGGAAAATCAAATCTTGTTTGAAATCAAAGCCTAAGTTATCAAATAGAGGCCTGTATAAATCTATGATCAACGAATTGAATTTCCCCTTCCGGTTTTTTACCTTCTCGTTATTATAAATGATATAGAATTTTTGAGTCAAGATGGTCAAGAACAATTCAGAATCATATAGGTAAGCTGATTTCAATTCATCAATATAATCGTATCCATTTTCATTAGGTTTCTCTTTTCTGATTTTCTTGTATCTCTTCAAATTCTTATAAATCTCAAATTTTTCAATCGTCTCTTCCATCTCCTTTGCTCTCAAAGTTACATAATCAAATGAGGATATTTTTCTTGCAATGTCTGGCAACTTCAAAGTGCTCCAATAATGCTTATACAACCATTGTAAACCTTCTTGACAAGCTAGTCGTAAAAATTCCAAGCTGGGTAAATTTTCGTGAGTTCCCATATGTCTTAGCTCTACAAAAAAGATGGGTAAGTCTAATTGTTTTGCTATCAAGTGCATTGGTACTGCAAAGTTTGATTGTTGAAAAGGGTCAATCAACCCATTGACAAATCTAATTAAAGCCATAGTATAAGATAATTGCAAAAGATTTGAGTCAATCGGCAAACAATTGTTGTTAAAATTGAAATCAGAAAGCACAATAGATGTCAATAATGAGGTTGATTCAACACCATGAGGTAATCTACCTCTTGATGATAAGCTTTTAACTTTCAAAACAGCTTTTCGTCTATTATCACTTTGATCATCATAGTTATAAAACCACTTTTTCAACGTGGTTAAATCTTCCAGAGATCTAAATACCGTGACCGTTGGATGCTTCATTAAATACTGATAGCATCGATTCTAAACGAAAAAAAAAAGATGAAAAAAATTTAACATGAAAAGATAACTTTCTACCAACGAGTAAGTGACAATAGCATGTAAACTTCTTAATTATTTGGAGTACAATTTAAACAACTTTTGCATTGATGTATATTGTAATTATTGAAATTGTAATTCGTACTCTTTTTCAGTATGGAGATATAAGGAGCTGTAATTGACACAAAAAGCTGATATAAACTCCGAATCACTATATATTATTGTTTCCAGAATTGGATAAATTCAACTTACTGGTGAGTTCATATTGTCACATGTAACGATAAGTTAAGCTATCAATTTTAGTAGTGGAGCTAAAAAAAAAATTCGATTTTTGTACTGGAGCCAAATCTAATGCACCGGTTCAGTGTAAAAAAATTAATCAGAGCTCAACTGTGGGGTATAAAAGTCACATTTATATATCTTGATACCCACTACCCATGATCACAAATCTTATTTAATATAAACTTTACCATTATTATATGCTCGAACTTTCTGCTGGAGAAAATCCAATACCGGACTTTGAAGAGGCTTTAAGAGTCATAAAAATCAATGAAACCAATTATGTGGGTGCACATTCTTTACGATTGCCTGTGACTCTCGGAAGAGGCGTATACGGAGGTCACATGATTGCCCAATCATTGTTAGTTGGAATAGAATCCACCAAGAATGAAACCACAAATGAATTCTTTATACCCGATTCTTACCATTCATACTTCATAAATGCAGGAAATTGGAGGTGCCCTATGGAGTACAAGGTTACCAAATTGTTTGATGACGAATTTTTGGCTAAAAGATACATTGAGGTTGTTCAAAGAGGTAAAACAAGGCTAACTTGCTTAATTACGTTAAGAAAACAAGGTACTAAGTCTTTACATAGTCCAAATGATCTAGATATAAGTATTGAACCACCCACATTAAAAGAAAAATATCCTGATCCAGACAAATTACACCAAGTACAACATACTGATTTTGTTAGAAACGCTTTTGGACCCGAATTAATGGATTATAAATTATGTCCGGAAGAAAATTTGATACCCGCATCCGAAACTTGGTTAACTGTATTCACAGGGTTGAGAAATATACCTAAACCTGATTCAGGTTATGAAACTATAGTTGAGGATTTTCCTGATGCCATAGGAAACATTCATAGTGTGCAAAAGACCATATTGAGGCCAAAAAATTCAAAATCCATGAGTAACCCAATTTTTAATATTGTTGGTCTTGCTGAAATATCTGACAGTGCATTCTTAACAACTATGGCAAGAATATTGCACATACCCTGGTCACCATCCTTAGAAAGAGGTCAAGAGTATGATCCTGAGACTGATGCAACATATATTATGAGGAGTACATTAAACGCTATGCATATTTTACATTATAATGCAATGTCGCTAGATCATCATATTTATTTTCATAATAGTGAGTATACTCCGGAAAATCAAACAGCTTTCGACGTGTGTAAGGATTGGTTAAGTTTTACATATCAAATGAAAAGATTGAGTAACAATCGTACATTATGTCGAGGATTTATTTTTAATGAAAATCAAAAATGTATAGCTACAGTTATACAAGAAGGTTTAACCATATTATTCAACGGAGTAGGTAGCTCTGCCGATAAATCACGATTATAGTATATACATTCTATAGATAATTAATAATGATAACCAAATGATAATCTTAAAACTATTATTATTGTCGATAATCTTTTCTGTAACAAGTTCAAAATTATCAAATTGGGATCGATATGAAATTGATAACCGATTGTCAATGCATGTTAGGTATGATTAGAATAATTATTAAAATTATCCTTTTGTGCTCCTTCAACTCGCATCGTTACATCAAAGAAATAATTCTGCTGATACGTTATTGACCGAATCTTTGCTTGACATATTAAAATGTTTTATGGCTTGTAGTGTATTAAAACTTGCTCGTGTACTTTTGGTAAATTATGTCAAGCGGATTTACGATTATGTATACGGGAATACGAGCATAAACCTGAGTGAGAATAACAAAATAAAAGTTAATGATACAGAAATTATACTATAAGGGCGCAGGGCCTTTACTATCTCTTGTTAAGATTTCTTACTTGTTTACCTTAATGGGTTATCATTATTGGACTCTTATTTGTTGATGCTCGAAAAGAAATTATCAGAAGAATTTCTCCTCATGGATTATGATCAAAACAAACTATTGCGACTACAAAGTAAAAATTCTAGAAGGAGCTTATTTCAAAGTATAATTAGATATTTAAGTAGTATTTATCATTGCGATACTGAGCTGCACGGATGTTATTATCTGATCACAAGAAGCTTTTAGGATAGTAAATTAGTCAAGTCTATTGTCTTTAAACCTGGCTAGATTAAAGTGACAGGCTTATTTTTCTATTTTATCTATTGTTAATTTAATTATGAAACTAACCGTTAATTTATTTATCACATGAAATGCTTCAACAAGCCACTTATTTGTAATTAACAAAGTTTGTATGAAATGTGCTATCAGCTTTCAACTTTATTTGATAATTTAAAAAAGTCAAAGGCGGAATGGAACAAGGGAGTACTTA
This sequence comes from Insectozyma parachauliodis, assembly GCA_030565145.1. Lineage (NCBI taxonomy): Eukaryota > Fungi > Ascomycota > Pichiomycetes > Serinales > Debaryomycetaceae > Insectozyma > Insectozyma parachauliodis. Next base: position 52,953 of record JAJMBB010000034.1, on the reverse strand, counting down.
TATATCTGGAATATTGTGGTCAGCGGCAATTGAAATTTAAATCTCAAAAATCTATGCTTGATTTACCTCCTACTGAGAATCCGATACCAGACTTTGAAGAAGCTTTTAGAGTCATAAAAATAAACGAAGAGAATTATGTTGGTGCTCATACCCTAAGGTTACCAGTGGCTGCAGCCAGAGGTGTATATGGAGGGCATGCAATTGCTCAGGCATTGTTGGTTGCAATAGAATCCACAAAAGATGAAACCACAGGTGAATATTTTATACCAGATTCTTATCATTCATATTTCATAAGTGCTGGAACTTGGAGATATCCCATGGAATATAAAGTAACAAAATTGTCGGATGATGATCTCATGGCCAAAAGATATATTCAAGTTGTTCAAAGGGGTATAAATAGATTAACTTGTATGGTAATTTTGAGAAAACAAGGTACAAAGCCGTTTCACGATCCTAATGACCTTGATTTAAGTATTAAACCTCCTTCATTAAAAGAAAAACATCCTGATCCAGAAAAGTTGTATCAAATACATCATACTGATTTTGTTAGAAATGCCTTCGGAGTTGAATTTTTGGACTACAATTCATGTCCAGAGGAAAAATCAACACTTATCGCTGATACTTGGTCAACTCTTTTTGCAGGAGTAAGAAATGTTCCTAAACCCGATTCAGAATGTGATAGTATAGTTGAGGAATTTCCTGATGCCGTAGGTAATCTCCATGAGGTACCAAAGACAATATTGAGACCGAAGAATTCTCAGTCAATGAAAAATCCAATTTTTAATTATGTTGGTTTGGCCGATTTAACTGATAGCGGGTTTTTAACATCAATGGCAAGAGTGTTACATTTACCTTGGTCACCAAGCTTGGAAGGCGGGGGTGAGTATGATTCTCAAGCTGATGCAACTTACATTATGAGATACACCTTGAATCTTATGCATATTTTACACTACAATGCAATGTCGTTAGATCACCATATTTATTTTCATAATGATGAGTATACTCCAAATAATAATAGTGCTTTTGACGTGTGTCAAGATTGGTTAAGTTTTACATTTCAAATGAGAAGATCGAGTAACAATCGTACATTATGCCGTGGATTTATTTTTAATGAGAATCAAAAATGTATAGCCACAGTAGTCCAAGAGGGTTTGACTATATTGTTTGATGAAGTAGGTAGTTCAATTGATCAATCTCGTTTATAGAGTACACAAATTATAGTTAGACGTTATTTATTTTTTTCTATAGTTACACAATATTATTGAAAATCAAATCATAATAAATTATTTTTTTTTTATCACCAGATCCATTTTATCGCCCCATTTGCAGCATGATAAAACGAAATGAGTTGAGAATTTTACAAAACCGAGTTTTACTTTTAAATACAAATTTAAGGTTACGTTCTATCATTAAATTGAACTTGAATTTGCTTATAATGATTGGTAAGAAAACAGCTTCCACAATTAAAGTTATATTTTGGCAACGTTCGTTCATCAAAACCTTTCTATTTGCGTATCTATACGAAATAATACCAAAGACAATTAAACGAATTTTTAAATTAAAAAAATGGAAACAACTACCATCAGATTTACGAAAAATCTTGAGCGATCCATTCAGTGATTCAAGATTTCCTATATTTATGGCTAAATTAGTAGCTACGATGAATTTAGTACATCCAATTTTTGATAAGTTGTTGACCTCAAATGCTTATTTCAAAAAGCAGGACGTTCCATTTTTATCTACTTTTGGTTCTGCTTTGGTTGCCTCATTAATTAATTTCCCTGTATTTCAAACGGAAAAGATCAAATCAAATAGACATTACACCTTGGATTGGACGTTAATTTTGGTAACTCGAGCTTTAGATACGATAATATCTTCAAATTTCAATTCTAAGCATTATATACCAAACGTAATTAAAGGTAATGGAGATGTGTTTTTATTTGTAGTTTCATGTTTTTTTATCATGAATGCATGGTTTTTTAATAGAGATAGATTAGATCCAAATTATTCCAATTGGATATCAAAAGCTTCAATGATTGATGATGAAGTTGTTGAAGGTATAAATCATTTTAGAGACGGGACATTAGATTACAAACCCAATAAATTTCTACCAAATCAAAATCATTTCATCAGTTATTGTATCAAGAAAAATCAAGATCCAATATTAGGAGATCTAACAATACAAGAGAAACTACCATGTCAAGTTCTACATCAGTTTGTAACTCCAAGCTGCTTTCGACATTCTATTCGGAGGTTTTCTAAAGAATTCAAATTTGCATTTAAATTATATTTTTCATTAAATATGTTTATGTACATTTTTATAAGACGATTCAAAGGATCGTTTTTAAAAGTTTTAACCAAAACAATAAGATCATCCTTATTCCTAGGCTCGTTGTCTGGGTTGTATTGGGCAGGGTATTGCTTCATACGAAACAATCATCCGAAATATAAAACTCAAAAGTTCTGGGATATATTAGCGCCTTATTTTGGTAGCGGTATAAGTGGGTTAAGCATATTAGTCGAAAGATCCAATCGGAGAAATGAGTTATCATTATTTCTAACTCCTAAAGCTTTGGCTACTTTTGTAGACCCAACACCTACCGAGAGGAATTTGAATTTAGAAATTGTCGGTTTTAGTTTGAGTTTTGCAACACTTATAGCATATGCTAGATCCAGCCCACATAAATTGAGAGGATTAGTGGGAAAAAGTTTAAGCTACATGGTACAATAACCAAGCCGGGATATAATGCGCGGAATACAAAATTGTGTTAGTAGACTTTATAGAAGAATTACAAATCTGCATAAAAATAAATCGCATGAAAATTCACAATAAGAAGCTTGACTAAATACAAGAAACAATGTTAAATATCCTCTTTTGACGAAATATATGAACATGTGATTTTGCAAAAGCCTCCTTGAGGAAGTTTAAGTATTCGAAAAATCCTTGTTAGTGAATTTATTTCAAATAGAATAGTTCAACTGCTATCAGCATAAACTAATTAAAAATGATCCGTTAGTTGCAGGTAAAATGAGTAAGATAATCGAAATCTGAGTGTGATAAGCACAAAACGAAGTTATTCCGCTGTCAATCAGAACTAAATAAAACTTAAAAAGAAAAAAAAAAAAAGAAAAAAGAAAATCCTCGGTACAGAAGTCATAGGACTTCTATTGTTTTCTACTAGTATTTTTTGCAAGATGTATATAAATCGATTTCATCCCTTGTATTTGAGAATTAATTGAAAAAACATTGATAATATGGAAAGATTGACAAAAGACGTTTACGAAGCTGAAACTCCAGTTGCTAAATTCGAAGCTAAAACACAAGTTGAATTAATTAAGAAAGAAGGTGATAATAAATTAATATTTGAAAGCAAATATCCAGTTGAACCATTTGCACCATATGCCAGAGGTGCTTACGGTGGTGATTTTGTAGCACAAGGATTGAATGCTCTTTGGGAAACTGTTGATGAAGGCTTTTATCCACATTCATTACATACATACTTTCTCAAAGCTGGTTCTGCAGAATCAAACATTCGTTGGGAAGTTACTAAATTAAGTGACGGTAGAACTTTTGCTAATCGATTTGGAATAGCTTATCAAATACATACAAACCAGGTTGCATTTACTATACAAGGTTCGTTTATCAAAGGTAATGATCAATCGAAAAAAATCGAAGCGCATCAAGAAGAAGTCAAATTAGGTAACGAAATCAAGTCTATACCATTTGAATTTACAAGATCACCAAACGAAAGGTTTTTTAAATTAAAAGATAATATCGACGATTTATTTTACATAGAACATACAAATGAAAATATAGCTAATGCTTTGCCACCAGATCTTGTTGACCCTACAGAATCTTTAAATCTTGAAGAACATGGAAGGGAAGAATTCGGATTATTTGTTAAGGCTATAGATGACTACACGTTAGGTAAAGACTTTGTCAAGCAAAGTCATCTTGGTCTTGCATTTATTAGTGATTCACTTTGGCTAGCATCAGTAGTGAAAACACTTGGAAGTACACTTATGGATGAACCTAAGTTTTTTAGAGTAAGTTTAGACCACTCATTATGGTTTCATGATATAAATTTTGATTCGAGTCAATGGCTATTTTTAGATTATAGGTTTTTGAGAATGACTAATAATAGAATATTAGCAGTGATAAGTTGGTTCACAATGGAAGGTAAATTAATTGCAAGTGCATCACAAGAGGCCTACGGGTTCTTAAGACCAAGTATGGTTGCAAGAGCAATGAAATTACAAGCCAAAAACTCATCAAAAGGCGAAGAAAATGCAAAATTATAGATCGGTTATTTTTGTTCATCCATTTTGTTTAATTTTTATACTATTTATTAATATTTTTTGGTATAATGTCAAAGAATCAACTACAAACTTCACTGTAGTGGATTAGCTTAACTTCAGTTTGATTTACCCGAAGAAGATTTTTCTCTTACTTATTTCTGTTCTTTCTTTTTTTTTGTGGAGTATCTCTATTGTTTTTTTTTGTAAGCCACGGATCTCAAGATCAATAAGGTATAAAAAGGTTCTCTTTTTCTTTTCCATACCAACATAAAAGAATGAGCTCAACCGAAAATGCAACAGTAGATGCGAATATTGTTGATGTTGATGAAAGATTTGGTGTTGTTAAGATTGGGGACAATAAATATCAAGGTATCAAACCCATACCTTTACCCGATAAGAAAGCGAGAGGGGCATTCGGTGGGTATATCGTAGCACAAGGTTTATTAGTGGCTATAGAATCTGCACCTCAAGATTTCAAACCAAATTCACTTCATTCATTCTTCATTAAAGCTGTTAATGGTCAACAACCAGTGACATGGGAAGTCGAAGAAATTTCAAAAGGAAAAACTTACATAAAAAAACAGGTTAGAGGTTATCAAAATGATAAAGTTTGTTTTACGGCTAATGTATCTTTGACTAATAAACATACTATTAAGCAATTTGAATTCGAATCTAAACCAAATAAAACATTCGAAAGATATAAAAATGAGATTGATGAATTGCCTGAATTTTATTTACGTGATGTTTATACGACATTAAAATTTTATCCAGAAGATGAAATTCCTGATGCTAACAATTATAGTTTTCTACTTAAATGGGGAGATCAAACGAAAGGGAAGCTAATTAATTTGAAGGAAAAATATAAGTATGTTGAGTTGGCTTCGTTTTCAGATTGGTTGATCATGGATAATTTGTTGCAAAAATTATTAAAAGATGATTTTGAAATAAGTTTTAGTACATCTATAGATCATTCGATATATTTTCATGATCATGATTTTAAATTTCAGAATGACTGGTGTCATTGGGAATTGCATTTAAAAAGGATAGGACAGGATAGGGCATTAGTTAGAGGTGAAATGTTTGATAGACACGGTAAGCATATATTAACAATGTTTCAAGAGCGTTTGTTTGTGTTGGAATTCAAATTGTAATAGATATATCACGTTGGTAATGTAGAATAGAATTATACTCGGTCAATTCAATTCGAAATATAAGAAACCAGTCTTTGTTACCTGAATTTTGTATTGTCTTGATTTTATTTTCAATTATTCGTTTATTTATTCATTATAGATAGCCATGTGTATGTTTGTTTGAACAATAGAAGTTAGTTCGTAAGTTAGTCTATATCTGATATAATTTTTCTGCTGAAAACGGCTTCCACACTTGCATGTGAAACAAACAAGCGATTAGAGGTTTGCAGTTAGAAGCACAAAGATCTGAAGATCTACTAAAATTTTATATAAACAGACTCAGGTATCGCTTTAGAATTTTTTTTTTTAAATAGCCTTCCATTTGATGAATCAAGAAGTTAAACAAACTTCAGTCCAACAACAACCTGAACCAAAGGTTGTCGATATTCAAGACGAGTATGAAGTTATTAAGATAGATGATCACACATATAAAGGGAAACATCCTCTTCGAAAACCAACAAAACAACATAGAGGTGTTTACGGAGGTTGCTTGATTGGACAAGGTTTATTAGTTGCTATGAAGTCGGTTGGGCCTGAGTTTAGACCTCATTCTTTACATTCCTACTTTGTAAGAGCCGTCAATGAGGAATCACCGATAACCTGGCAAGTAGATGATATAACAAATGGAAGAACTTATTCGAATAGATCAATCAAGGGGCTTCAAAAGAATAAAATTGTCTATATTATCAATGTTTCCTTGGTTAAAATTGCAAAAAGTAAAGGTAAACCTTTTGAATTTCATAAGCAACAACAAATAGATTTAAACGAGAAGGATAATTATCGTCTATGGGTAAAAAATCCTCACCTTCATATTGAAAATTGGAAATTGAAAGATGAGTCCAAACTAACAGAGTATTATTCATGGTTAGTGAAGGTCGGTTGTGATGGTCTAGAAGTAATTCAAAACGTTGATAATACCTATAAATACGTATTGTTGAGTGCTATCACCGATTGGATAAATTTAACTAAATTGATGGTTTGTAACACATCTATAAATAATCAAGGTGAACAGTTGGAGGAAAGGCTACTTAATCCAAAATTCAATGTGTCTTTGGATCATTCTTTGTATTTTCATGATGATGACTTCAATCCGTTAGATTTTTTGAATTTTCAACTGAGATGTACAAGAATTAGTCATGATAGAGGGCTAATCATTGGCGAGGTATTCAACAGGGAAGGTAAACATGTAGTATCAATTGTACAAGAAAGGTTGTATGTGATCGGAGAAGAAAATAAAGATGAGAGTAAAGCGAAATTATAGATTTAAGTTTAAATATACACTGTTATGATATAAATCAGCTGCAAAATGAAGGATACGAGTCACGAGGCTTGTTGGTTTATTTCCACTAAATATTTTGATATTTCCGTACCACAATATCGGAATTTTTTTTAGCCTCTGATAAACTTTTTTTTTCTTCAAAAGTGGAGTTAAACTTGGGCAGAGGTTATAAATTTGTGGTACATCGACTCTCTCGGTCTCGTTCCAGACTAACCATTTAAATTTCGATTCTTCTTCCTTTACTTCCCTCTTTTTTTTTTTTGATAACATTATTGACTACATGACTGCTAATAATTCTGAGTTTAATTACAAGCGTGGTGAAACAATCGATGTCCAAGAAGAATTCGGAGTCAATAAAATCTCGGACACAAAATATGTTGGTAAAAAACCTTTGATTCTTCCTAGTCCAAAAGCAAGAGGTGTTTATGGCGGTAGCTTAGCTGGTCAAGCTTTATTAGTGGCTATGGAATCAGCTGGTCCTGATTTCAAACCACATTCTTTACATTCTTATTTTGTTAAAGCTGGAAAACCAGATACACCAGTTGAATGGCAGGTTGAGAATATCAGTACCGGTAAAACATTTTGTAATAGAAATTTAAAAGCTTATCAAAATGGTAATATTGTTTTTATTGCAAGTATTTCATTAACGAAGAAAAATTCCCATAGAGAAGCTCAAGCTAAATATAATGAGTATTATTCAAAAATACAACAAAGTGGCAAAGATGAAGAATCCGATGAAGATGATGATTCTCCCGTCGAACGTGCTCCTGCTAAGCCGTTTGTATTTCAAACTCATCAGCATGAATGGTTAACAAGAAATGACATTGATAAATTACCAGTTAGTGATATTGAATCAAATTTTTTGATTTATCTTAAATTGTTTCCAGAGTTCATTTCTTTAGATAAAACTAAAGACGAAGAAAAATTAAATGTCACAGATAGAAAATTGAGCTTTTTATTGAAATGGGGGATTGAAAATGAGCAAGGTTTTAATCAGCCTTTGAAAGGTGTAGATAGCAGATTTCAATTTGTTGGCTTAGCAAATTTGTCAGATGCTTTGTATTTGAATGCAATCACAAGAATTTTAAGAGTTGAAGATTTCCCAGTTCATGATCATGCAGGTGCATACTTTTCAGTTAGTTTAGATCATATTATATATTTCCATGATGATGATTTTGATGTTACAAAATGGATGGGATTAAGCTTCAAAGCTATAAGATTTGCTCACAATAGAGTGATAATTGAAGGTGAAATATTTAATGATAAAGGTATTCATGTTGCAACTATAATCCAGGAAGGTTTAGTGATGTTGGATGGTAAAATCAAGGGTGCTAAACTATAGAAAAATCCCTCAATATATGATTAACTGCTAGAAAAGTTTTTATGCATTGTTATATTTGCAACAAGCTTCTTTTATTTATTTTGAAAAGTGAGACTTAGAGTTTATTTATAGAATATATATAAACATCTTATTTAAAACTCTTATGAGACAAAATCTTTTGCTCGTATATTTTTGATCAATGGATTCAAATTGCAAATCTCTTCATAAGTAGAAATTGTATTGTTAAATATGATGTTAAAATATATAAGAGAATTGACTTTGATGAAATCAACTCACACTTGACGATAAATTAAAAGAGGATATTTATTTCACTATGGAGATCAGTTGTAACTCTTTTTAGAGAATTTGATAACCCTGATGCTTTTAGATCGTATCTTGATTTGTAGAATGTAACTTTGATTGCTAGGTAGTCACTAGTGCTGGTAGTATACCCGAGTTCTTGTCAAAGAGAAATGCAGTTTCTGACAACAGTGTTTAGAAATAAGTCTCACAACCAAACAGAGAAAAAATAAAATACAGTCTTTAATGACGACTGGTTCTGACTTATATCTACAACACTTCAATGAATTGACTTTAGAGAATTTACTAAATCAACTAAACAAAATTTATACTTCTAATAATCTACTTGTTCTTGATCCTATACTATCACAATGGTTGAACAAATTGACACATTTCCAAAATATAAAAGATTCTTCCAAATGTCAAAATGTTCTATGGTTGAATAATGAGTTGATGAACGTGCTGAAAGACATAATCACAGGATACTCAAGCTTGGTTGTAATTATCACTGAAAGCTTCGACAATTTACTGTTGTTTATCAAACTTTATCAGAGATTCCAATCGGTAAAATTCAATTTAATAGTTAGAAATTTGTCCAAACATTATTTACAACAGCTAAATGATAAATTGAGTGGAATATTAAACTTTGACAAGTTGATCAATTTGAAAGAGATTTCCAATGTGAGTGTTACTTCAAAGGTTAAAGTTTATAACTGGGTTTCGTATCCGATGTTTTTTGACGATATACTCGTGAGTGATATTAATGATTTTCAAGGTATAAATGATTATTTTGAAGTCCCATTGAAACAAGTTGATCAGTTGTCAAACGCAGTACTACATTTACTATTCAAGGGAATAAATGATTCAAATCATGACCATATTTTTAAATTGAGAAACATTTATGGTAAAGGAAACTTTTCAGAAATTTTGATTAACCAATTGCAAAACTCAAAATTAGATCAGTTTTATAATCAGAATTTTTCTTACGGTGAGACTGAATTCTACCTTGATCAATTCAAAAGTAATACCGATTTAATTGTTTTAGAAAGAAATTTGGATTACATGCCAGTACTTTTCAATCAATTGAATTATAATGGGATTTTGAACGATTTGTATGGAATCAATTTTGAAACCATAATGAATTTAGATGATTCTAAAATTAATAAACAATTGTCAAAAGATAAATTGTATAATAAAGATTTAAAGCATTTAAATTTTGCATCAATTGGGTTACGATTGAACAAATTGGCGAGAGTAATACAACAAGAATTCAAAACCTCATCATCAACAAATGATTCAGATTTAAATGAAATTAAAAATCTAGTTTCAAATCTAGGAAATTTGTCACTACAACAAGAGTTAATTAAAAAGCATACTATTATAGGGGAATCTATTTTAGAAAAAGTAAATAACGAATTTAAAGAGTTTATTGATTTTCAAAACAATATATTTGAAATGGATTATAAATTACAGATATCGAAATTAAAATATTTTTTCAATAATAATTATCAAGTAAAGCTCATTTGGTCAGGTATACTATTGATAAGTATAATAAATGATGGAATCTTGGATCAAGATTTAGACTGGATCAGTTTAGAATTGCATGAAAATTATGGTTTCAAAACAATCATTTGTTTAGAAAAATTGATCAAATATAAAATATTGAGAATAATTGAAGATTCTCCTTCAAATGATTTTTTAATGACATTGGGTTTGACCTCGAAAAAACAACAACCACAATCACAAATAGCTGAAGATGAATCTATAACTTCAGGTGGCAAAGACATTTACAAAAGTAATTATACATTAATTAATAAATTCTGGAATTTACATCCATTGGAAGAAAATGAAGAGGATAATGATTCGACAAATAATGAAAATCTGACAAGTTTACTTCAATTGTATTCAAATCCTTCATTTACTTTACCTGGTAATACGGTACCATTAATTTACAGACTTGTTGAATCCTTATATTTCAGAGACTTTTTGAAATATAAACCGATTAATAATTTGCAGAAACGACCAAACTGGGACAATTTAGGTTTGAATACAATGTTTTCTGGTAAAACACTTGATTTGAATTTGGATCAAATAAATGATAATCGATCAAAATATATTATTTTAGTTTTAATAGGAGGCATAACAAGAAGCGAGCTTACCTGTTTCAAATATTTGCAAGAAAAGTTCAGAAGGGCCAATCAGGATAAGCAGATTATAATCATCACAAACGGAATTGTCAACGGTAATAATCTTTGGGACTTCATAAATAAATCATAAGCAAAATCTTATTCGTTGTATATTTAATGCAAATGGGAGTATAAATAATTTGTTCTTTAAGCGTTTTCAGCTTCTTTTTGTTGTTTCAATTGTTTATAATAAGCTTCTCTTTTAGCAACAATTGGTTTATGTTCGAAATTCCAATATAATGTAGCCAAAACGAAACCAACACCAAAACCAATTGATATGTCAGTTATAATTTTTCTTTTTAAAGTACCGGTAATTGGAGCAATAGCCATGGTTGTTAATATACGATTGATGTATATGATTATTTTCGATCAATAACTTTTTTTCAAAACTACAATAGTAGTGTGGTTACCATTTGATTATATCAGCTCATTCTACCAGTTATCCAATGAGATTCTGAACAGTACTAATTTTGAGCAGAAATGCACGCTATTGTATATACATTTTTTTACTAGAGCTTGAGAAATATAATCAGCCAAAGCTATTCCAAATGTTATCAAGATCAGCAATCAGATTACAAAACCCTTCAAAAATTTTGACTCGTTCCATCATACCACAAAGATCATTTCAACAATCTTTAAAATGTTTGAGTGGTGATCACAACAATGAAATGGCTAACATTTACGGTCATCCAAAAGAAGGTGTCTACTCCAATTTACCATTTCAAATCAAAAACAGAAAGTTTATTCCATTTTCATTTTACTACTGGGGAGTTTTAGGTTTCTTCTTTGCTTTTCCAATGATCTCATCATATATTCAATTAAGAAAATCAGGTTCACTCAATACAGAGGAATAATTTAGTTTTTACTCAATTTAAAATAAATTCAGCATATTTATATTTGAAATATATAATTCAACAAAAAGATACAATTTAATTCAATTCTGGTTTGATATTTCAAGTTTCATCGTACTTGGTGGAATTTGAGATTCAAGTGTAACGGTGAATGCTAACAATCGAAAACTGAAAAATACATCTCTCGAATTACGTAAATTAAAACATTTCAGTAATAGCTTTCTCTTCAAACATTTGTTTCATTGAATTACATCAATGGTGCAATTGAAATCTAACTGATTTCGGTGTTGAAGAATGTTTCTTTGTTTTGAGAATTGACTTTAATTTTGATGAACTGGTTTGTAAATGTGCATTTTGAGGATGTAGTTTCGGTTGAGGGTTGGGTGGCGGTGGTGGAATATAACCTTGTTTGAATTTCTTATAATCATCAAGGCTCAATCTTCTTGAATTATATGGAATTGAATGCAATGGGTGATGTTCTGTATTATCATGTTCACTTCTATGAGGTGGGGTAGGAGAACGCACATGTATTATGTCTGTATTTTGAATATCTTCTGAGTCAAATGGGGTCAAATTTGAATGTAAAATTGGTGGTGTATGAACTGGATTCTTGGTATGATTTTCATTTCTGTTCTCTGTGGCCTCTAGAGATCGTGGTGGTGGAAACGGCGGTGAAGGCGGTATGAACCCAGTTGTGTGAGATATTGGATTTAAAGTTGATGGCGGTGGCATATAACCGTGTCTCGGGGGTGGTGCTGATGAAGGAGGTGGGGGAATGTAACCATGTTTTGGCACTGGCAACTCTGATTTATCTACAAAATCCAAGATTGGAAAATCATCAATAGAAGATATTGTTGATTCGAATTCTGATTTGATTTTGATTTCATTTCCATTTGAATCATGAAATTTGTCATCAGCTTTGGAAAGTTGCTCTTGTGATTCAGGAATATCTTCATTGGTAGTTGTGAAATCTCCTGGTCTTGCACTTTCCTCAGCAGCAATTCTTCTTTTCTTAGCTATTGGATCTTGATCAGTTAAAGACGATGATGATTCCTTTCTTTTACTTGACTTCAGTAATGAACTTTGAGATAATTCAGCTTGAGGCTCATTCAGTTCTGGAAAAGTTTCTATTTCAACGGATGATGCATGTGATGTCAAATTGTTAGATTCTTGATTTGATTGTTCCAGTATAGAAGTTTGGTCGATTACTGGTTCGTTAGAGGCTTCTTCTCTGATCATAGTGGTTGAATCATTATTTTGGTCGAGACTCATTTGTATCGGAGAATGAGCTTCAGAATTTGCTTCTAATCCCATTTCTTTTGACTTCATACTTTGATTTTCCGGATCATTATCGTGACCATTCGAATCTTTGCCAAACATTTGGTCATTGCTAGATTTGTTCATTGTAATATTATTGTCTACTGAATCGTCATCATCATCTCCGAACAAGTCAATACCTTCAATTTCAACTTCTTCATCTAAGTCTTCATGATTTTTGTATATTGTTGGCTCTTCAGACAAAGGCTGCTCTTGTGTATCCTTTTCATTTCTAAACTCATCAAACTTGATATCAAACCCTAATGAACTTGAACCAAATTTCATACCACTATCATTTTCATCAAGGTTAAAGGAAAAACCCAAACTGTTATTTTCAGTGTCAACTTGTGTATCGGTTTTCTTCTCTTGTACTGAATTTTTCTTTTCTTGTAAAAACGTTATCCTCTTGGTTTCTTTTATTGGGCGTTTACCAAAATCATGCACGATTTGGTATATATTTATAGATGAAAAATCACTGAAGAATTCCAATTTTGGTGTGAAATTGATTTCAACTTTGTTTTTATTAAAATATTCATCAATTTCAGTTTTGATTTTTAATTTTTTTAGCCTTGTTTCATACTTTCTTTTGATCTTTTTCACTAGATAATTCGTTTTTGTAAACCATTTTGATTGCTTGTCACCTTCTTCATTCAACTCGGTCCATAAAGCATCAAGTTCTTTTCTATATTCGGAAATATTTTCTCTAAATCGTGGTCCACTACATTCAACGTCATCCATAACTGCATTTATTCGTTGTATCAAGCTGTTTCTACCTACATCAATCCGATGTACGTATTCTAGCTCCAAGCTCGGTATGAATTTTTTTTCAAGTTTGACCAAATTGTCTAAATCATCGCTTAAATTACACAAATGTTTTAGTATAGTTTTCAGCTCAAACATCAAATCTTCAGGCAATACATTCGTGTTATAGTGTTTTGTACGTGATTCATTTTTTATACTCGAGACTCGATTTAAGAAATTTCCAATCGAATCTAGAATATGGTTTGGAAATAGCTGGAAATCATCCGAGACATTATACTTGATCCATGTATCGTATAGCTGGTGCAACGATCTTCGCAAGTTCGAGTCACTCAATTGAAAAGCCTTGATGAACCTGTTGTATAACTTATCGGAAAAGATTATATTGTAAGGATTGCCAACCACTTTTGAGATTGAATCTAATAGATAGAAATATGCTAGCTTATTATTCACACTTGAATCTATTTTATCTCCCACTAATTTTGATATCTCTTCAGCATCCTGGATGTTTTCTTTTGCAAATGTGGTCAAGTCGTGGATGACCTGTCTGTTGGTTTTTAAATTTTGTAAATGACTTTTAAATTGTTCAATATCCATTTTTTACAGGTATCAATTGTATCAATAGAGTATACAAAATATTATGATATTGAGTATAATCCAAAGGTAAAATCCTAGCTATAGATATAAGATAAAAAAACAAATGTGTTAGGTTTGTAGAGAAGATTGAAGTCAAACTTATCTTTTTAAGATATGATTGATTTGAATCTGCGGATGATAAACAAAATAACACTGACAACACTAACAAAAACACTTCTTTTTCTATTTCTATCAATAGCTTCAGGTATATGGGTGTAAGAAGAACTTGAAACCTTCACAAAAAAAATAATATATTTATCATGTATACAAGTTGAAAGATTTATTTGTAGCATGGGATACAAAAAAAAAAAAATACTGAATCACGGTGTAGTTACGCACGTGAACCTCGATATCGCGAGTCCCGAAAGTATGGTGAAATATCGCTAGCCCTGCGTAAACTTTTCACCAAGGTTGGCTGTTTCGATATCCTGTTTTGAGTGTAAGTTAATGGTTTAATAGAGCCTTGTGGTAGTTTTTGATTTATATTTGAAATAATCTTAGATGTTAAATGATTAGTTGTAATTGATCTACCTAAATTGTTATCGTGTAAGCTGTTTCTCGATACTGTCGAGTGAGGGCTTTGATTAACAACTTCATTAATTTTGGTTGATTCTGCAAAGAATGATTTCCTTTTCGGTGATAGAAAAATTGGCGATAACAATTTTGTAGTTGAGATCTTTTTTTGTAGAGACTGTCTATGAAGTTTTTCCATGAAAGAATTTGAATTGGATTGTTTTGGGTTATTAGACATGGCAGGAATTAAATGATGTTTATCAAAATCAATTTTTGCAGTAGGTGTGATTTGCGGTGAGAAATCGTTATTGTATGCATTAACTCTATGCAACTGTGATTTCAATTCTTCGTTTTCTTTGATTAACTGATTGACTTGATCCTTAAACTTGGTCAAGTATGTGATTTCTTCCTTTGCAGCGTACAAGAATTGTTTTTGCTTCTGACTTTTTTCCGTCAAGTTTGTATTTGAAGTTTTAAGATGCTCGATTCTTTTAATCAAAGATGAGTATTGAAACTTAGCTGAGCTAGTCAATAAGTCAATTTGCTGAGTGATTGGAATTAGAAACGATCTCAAGTCAGCTGTCAATGACTCGTTGATATTCACAGTGGACGCATCCTCGCTGCACACTGGACAAGTGATTGATGCTTGAGTAAGAAACGAATTGACTAAGAATTAGTATGGTTCAAGTTTCTTCATAAAAGTGTACTTACCTGGCGGAATATGAAATGTGCAGAATATATGAGCGCAAGATGATAAAACTAGCTTTGTGGGAAGCTTGATCTCTTTTTGATCTTTGAAACAGACTTCACAGCAAAGGTATGGTAAATCTAGATCATTTGTATGATTCATGATTCATCAAGAAACTTTGCAACCAAAAATGTGAGAAAAAAATACATGTAAGTATACACTCAGTGATGAGGATCTCAGGCCATAATATATTTTAGCTAAGTCTTTAAGACTATATTCTTTTTGCTTATACCGAGTGAAGTACATTTTATTAAAACTTTTTGGTTTACTAGATTATCTCAAATGCTAGTGTACTAGGAAGATCTTACCACTGTATTCTTACAAAAAAATTACTCCCATCTACATTTGAATCACAATTCAAACTCAACATCTAGTTCAATAAAGAATAAAAATTTAACAATAAAGAATCATGATTACTCATAATTGGTTTGACCCAACTCAGTACAAGTAAAAATGTAAATTTACCATCAAATATTTTGTGCGGATCCGGCGTTAATAATAGTTATGAGCACTTACACACATTTAATTCAATTGATAATATAATTTTTTCAACAAATCTTTTCTTTACATTCAATCATCATGATTAGAACCAATGCAATCAATCGAACAATCTTATTACTGAATCACATACGTTCATTTTCATCCACGAGTTTCCAGCTTTCAAAAATCAAAGTTTTGAACCCAATTGTTGAGTTGGATGGTGATGAAATGACTAGAATCATTTGGCAAAAGATTAAAAATGAATTGATACACCCTTATTTAGACGTTGATTTGAAATACTACGATTTAGGAATATTGAACAGGGATTCAACCAACGATCAAGTTACTATTGATTCTGCAAATGCTATACAAAAATATGGTGTAGGGATCAAATGTGCAACCATCACTCCTGATGAACAAAGAGTCAAAGAATTCAATCTCAAGAAAATGTACGTTTCACCAAATGGTACCATTAGAAATATCTTGAACGGTACTGTATTTAGAGAATCTATTATTATCCCATGTATACCTCGTTTAGTTCCAGGTTGGGAGAAGCCAATAGTTATAGGTAGACACGCACACGGAGATCAATATAAAGCCACTGACTTGGTTATAAATGAGCCTGGTACTTTAGAATTGAGATATACCCCGGACAACAGTGACAAGGCTGAAACTTATAAGATATATAAATATTCAGGCCCAGGAGTTGGATTAGCAATGTATAATACCGATGAATCAATTAAAGGATTTGCTCATTCATCATTTAAAATGGCATTATCTAAACAATTGCCTTTGTATTTGTCTACAAAGAATACAATTTTGAAAAAATACGATGGTAGATTTAAAGACATTTTTGAAGAGATTTATGAGTCTTCATACAAGACAGAATTTGAATCAAAAGGTTTATGGTACGAACATAGGTTGATTGATGATATGGTTGCTCAAATGATTAAATCCAAAGGAGGATTTATAATGGCGTTGAAAAATTATGATGGAGATGTTCAATCAGATATTGTTGCCCAAGGGTTTGGATCATTAGGATTGATGACATCTGTTTTGATGACTCCAGATGGGAAAGCATTCGAATCTGAAGCTGCTCACGGTACAGTTACACGTCATTTTAGACAACATCAACAAGGTAAAGAAACAAGTACCAATTCAATTGCATCAATTTTTGCATGGACAAGAGGTATTGCTCAAAGAGGGAAACTAGATGACACCCCAGAAGTCATTGAATTTGCAAACAAATTAGAAAAAGCAACCATTGATACTGTTGAACAAGATAGAATCATGACAAAAGATTTAGCTTTAGCAATGGGTAAAACAAATAGGGAATCTTATGTGACTACAACTGAATTTTTAGATGCGGTTGCAAACAGGTTAAAGCAAGACATATCTAATTAGGAAACATATTATAATAAAAGTTATTAAAATTCTTATATGTGCAATGTACTATATTTTCTTTTCTTCAGTATCTGATTTCTCTAAATAAATCCATAAATACATTAGACTGTAGTAGGTTCCAATTGATAACGAGCATATTTTGATGTAGGGTTTAAGGAATTGTCTGTAGAATATACTGTGAGGATTAATAGGTTTTGAATTAGTCGAATAGTGTCTTGGTACAATTCTAAACATAGTTTCAAGTGTGAAAATGTCAAAACAAAATGCAGTTAATAGTTTATATATGTATGAGTTGGTGAGGACAGTATAAAAAAATTAAACAAAAATAGTAGTGGATAAAAGAACAAAAAAGTTATGACAAGAGTTGCTAAAAAATCAGTACTAGCCGTTCCTCTACAGACAGACTTGTCAACATGATGTGTGTGATGAGATTGAAGTTAATGGAGCCATACGACAATAAAGATTAATTTATGTTTTTCTGCAAAGGATCAAAACAAGTATTCAAAATCCCAGCAAGTATTCTGCTTATTTGAGTGTGTGAGTTGTCAAATGAAACAATATCGAAGCTTGAGTGAGGCAATTTTCGGGGCTCAAAGGCACAAGATCAAAACGCAAACAGTGTCACAGAAATATGAATTTGTTGGAGTCGCCTTATGCGTAAAAATTCACTCGAGCGACTATTGTTAGTATGCTTCCACCCTATGTTTTAGAGGAAAAAAGTTTTGGCTCAAATACCAACCATGTTACGTAATCCTATTTAAAACAGCTCATGTATCAACACAAGAAATAATACAAACCATAAGTGGGAGTATGTTAGCCGTCTTTGACTATGGATAAGTCCAGGAAATGCAGCAAGCGTAGTAATCATTTGACAGTTCCATGAAGTTCGTCACGGTAAATTTAATCTTGGAAACCCATTCGGAAACCCAGGTTGTTGAGATATGGGATTGCGAGATCGAATGATACCAAACTCCGGCTGCTGTTCCGCCACCAGCACCTTTAATCTAAAAACCAATTAAGGCGCGCATGGCCCAACTAGTTTGAAAAATAACAAAAAAAATAAATTTACACCTCGAAAGGAGAGCTGAGCTGAGCGATGAATCTGGAAACAATTATAAATTAATTCACAGGTGAAAAAAAAAGCAATAGAAAGATTTACCAGCTCAATGTCGTTATATCAAAAACTGAAACTAGTAATTATAAACGTGACATAATTTTACTTGCAGTTTTCGACAATTAATTCAAAGCGATTTAATTAAATCATGATTTTCTGGCTGACAAAAGGGTGCAAATAATTTACATACACTTCTTGACTATATGATTAAAATTATTTGATATGATTTCTTGTCTTTTAGAGAGAAACATATTTTAAAATGATGTAATATAATAAAAAATTGAGTACTATTGATGTATTTAGACTTACGTGTACTTCGGCTCAGATGAACATGGGTTTCCAGACCCAACGGAAGACATTAATCAATGAAACATAAATGTCTCAAATTAATGCTTAACATCCTAAATGTACAACAATTAAAATTCTGTTTCAATTTGAGACCAACCTGTATGATGTATATGCAAAAGTCGTTCCATGGTTGTTAAAATAATAGCACAAATCCACTAAAAAGTTTATGCTGGCATGCTCCTTCGGGTAAAAATGTTTTGTTTACTATTAAAAATATTTATAGTGGATCAATGAGTGTAATTTACTTTAATGAATTCCATGTATATTGTAAATAAACAAGTCTAACCAACAGAGTTTCTTGTTAAATTAGTTTGAAGACACCATCAAGTTTGCTAAATTTGGATGATGTTAAATCTGAGACAACTTTCCAAAGAACATTTCGAAACATCTCGTAATTCATGAGATGTCTTAGAATTTGGTTTGCTATTCAATTATTAACTAGATTGCTCTTGAAAAAAGAACCAAACTTCCATACTTTGAATTTTTTCAGTTTATGTATGTGAAGCTAAAATTTTTTTTTTCTCGATTTCCTTTATTTTGTTACATTTGTTTCATATCGATTACCCGCTGATAAACTATTTTGAGAAATGATTAATAAAGACGATGGCGATGACGGTGGCGATGACGATAGAGATATCTGTATCAATTCTTTTCACAATATGTAAATTCTGTATATTTTTCTATTTTTCTTGTCCATCATCACATATTAATTGGTTTATAATATTTGACACAGAAGGTTTCTGAAACATCGATAGTTATGCTTTGTCATTCGTGGCACATTGAACAAGTCTAAGACAAAATCATGTATCGAGATTAATAATAGTCCTTCTAAAAATAAATTCAAAGCAATAAGCAATCGAATACGAATTATCAACATGAC
The DNA here is from genome assembly GCA_030565145.1 of Insectozyma parachauliodis. Classification (NCBI taxonomy): domain Eukaryota; kingdom Fungi; phylum Ascomycota; class Pichiomycetes; order Serinales; family Debaryomycetaceae; genus Insectozyma; species Insectozyma parachauliodis. The sequence continues at coordinate 33,328 of JAJMBB010000034.1, read as the reverse complement.
TATGAAGTTTACAATTATAAATGATTTCTCAACTCCGTACAAACACCACCACCCTATAAAATTGAACGAATTAAAAAATCGAATTATAGTATGTTGCGGTGTTGGCAAGAGGAACGGAAATTACATTTTCGGCGTCAATCCAATACCATGCTCACCCCAATGGATTTTAGCAACAAAATCATAAAATTAAAAAATTATCATACTTTACACAATTCAGGTATACTCATGAATAGATTTTCACACTACTCTTTATTGCTATTTTATGATATTATTTTCTTATTGATTTCCATAGTCTGAAAATCAACTAAAATTCTTGAACTTGAATGTAAGCAATAAAGAGTTAAATTGATTGCAAAAAATCCATACTGAATAGTTTTGTGTACTATTTTCTCCGTTTACAACTAAACTGTTTAGACAAAACTAACCAATTTTAGAAATAGTTACATTCGAATATTTTCAAGTTAACTTTAAATGTAGACTTTATTTGATAACTTCGAGTTATCCACTTGCTTGAATTCGGATCAGAAATTTTACCATTCTTTAGATTGTCGACATCGACAAGAACGACCTTTCTAGTAAAAACTCAGAGGAAATATATTTAAGTTGTTTTTTCACCCTCTGATAATTGATTCAAGTAGAATTTGTTCTGTTTAATATTTCGTATATAAACGTTGTGATAAGCTCTGAATCATAGAAAGTTATATATATAAATAAAAATTACAAATTTTATAATTGATCAATAGTTCTAGTCGCAATATAGGCAGGACCAAAAACTACACAACAAATATCATCAGTTGGCCACTTACTTAGCCTTTATAAAGTTCATTCAATACTAGTTGAGATAGTTAAAACGATATAAAGTTAGAATCGTAACATCAATCTATCAACTGTCTTAATATTAATTACAATTTTCCATCTATTATTATCAGAAATTATAATTGATATCTAGAACCATTACTTGAGGTTAAATAATTCAATTGTTAGTCAAAGCAATCATCGAAAATATATTTTCTGTTCGACTCACTGACTAGTTTTGCTACGCACCCCGAGGTACGAGATTTTGATTGCCATACACATCAACATAAAATACAACTTACTATATTATTATTTGTTCCCATCAATTACAACAATTACATTTATCAACCGCCTGTGCCATATTGTTGTTTAAACTCGTTTCAGATTTCAACTAACACAAGAGAAAATAATAAACCTCACATAACTAAAGAAAATTTTAAATTGAATTTTTATTTTTTTTTGATTTTTTATTTTTATTTATTTCAAGTTATTTTGTGTTACTTCAATTTTTTGCACCCTAATTCTGTTTGTGTCAGATCTGTACAAACATTTTAACTTCAAGGTTTTTTAAATTCCAACTTTCGACTTCGAAATCCAAGTCTTTTCCTACTTACTACAAGTTTGTCAGAGCAGCACAATTCAAACAATGTACAACTCACATTCTTACGGTCCGTACAATCCCCCAGTAACTCCACAATCTACATTCAACTACCATCAACAACAACATCAACATCAGCAACAATATCATCAACAAGGTCAGTATCAACAACAGAAATCATACGGTAATATGTACGGTCAACTATATACTAATATACTACCTTCTGTCAGTGCTTTGACTGGAGACCCTTCACCAATATTAAGCATACCTTCAACTGACCAACTAAACATATCTTCAACAAATACGTCCCCAAAATCTTCAATCACATCTCCACAGTCAAACCCACCAATATTGTCCACGTATCCAAACATCAACTACTTGCCTGAACAACAATTGAAAAAAGGTTCAACGATTGAAAAATTGAAACCAAATCTTCACAAAGATTCAAATCTGGTATTTTCAACTTCATTACCCTCATATGTCAATGCAAATAAGAAAAATCAGAAGCTTCAGAAGCAACCAGGTAATCATAAAATTATCAAGTTTCCAACTAAACCAAACAACCAGCAGTCACAAATCAAACACCATGGTCATAACAATGTTGATGACTCAAAAATTAAAAGTAGACCTAGAAAGTCTAAGAATTTAAGCAACTCGTTAATTACAAATAACAAGGTAAACTACCCAATAAATAGGTTGAGATCAAGTGAAAATAGAATTCCAGAAACAAAAGTTTCTCAGCTAAATCGTCTCATATATCCAAACATCAAGATCAAGAAATATTCCACTTCGGCAATTGATCCAGACAGAACTTACTTAACTGCTTATGAGTATATGGTAAATGAAAATTGGATTGTATGGGATTATGAAACTGGATTTGTGCATTTAACAGGTATATGGAAGGCATCATTAAACGTTGACAATAACGATGATAACAGCCAAAACGAAAGTACTCATGACAATTCTAATCATACACTTGTCAAAGCTGATATTGTAAAATTATCAGATTCAACCCCAAAACATTTCCAACATTACATTAAAAGAATCAGAGGCGGCTTTTTGAAAATCCAAGGTACATGGTTGCCGTTTGAATTATGTAAAATTTTAGCTAGGAGATTTTGTTACTACATCAGATATTCACTAATACCTATTTTCGGTATCGATTTTCCAGATTCTTGTCTAAAACCAACCTCAAAAGGGTTTGGCGAATTGAAATTAGATGATTTAGACAACTATGATCAAAGTCAATTACCTATTCCAGTTTTACCACCAACTACCACACCAATAGAAATAAAACCCGATCAAATATCTAAAGCCTCAAAGAAAACGAAAAAGGAAAAGTTAATACCCCCAATAGGTACATTTCTCCCATTAACTAAGCAACCACAACCAACAAAATTGCCTGCATTTTCATCATTAGCGTCTCCATTGAATTCTTGTCAAAAATTCGATCCAGTGACACCTCCAGCTCAGCATAGACCACATAGATCCTCCGGCAGTAGCTCAGCGGTTTCTTCAATTTTTTCAAATGATAATTACTCTTCGTCAATGGATAACAATAATTCTAATGACATTGTTGAGTTAGTTAATGCATCAAAATGTTTACAATCATTGGGTCAAAACCAAAAAGGTAAAAGTATATCAGAATTATATAATAAACCAATTAATGTTGATAACGACAAAACAGATTTAAGTGATGATAATGATACTAATTACACATTATCGCCGCCAGATTCATCTACAGCTATGCGAAAAAATGAAGACAATGGAATATCATCAATACTATTTGCAGCCAATTTAAAAAGTCAGCAAGAGAACTGGTTGCAACAATCAAATGTAAACCCTGGTACAAATAACCGCTCGAGTATAACCATAAATGACTTATTGATTTGATTCTATTTATCGTGTATTATATTTAATTCATAATGTGTAATTTAACACTATTTGGTTGCGCTAGATTTTTCTCAACTTTAAATTTTCCAACGTTAATGGATTTTATAGACTTTGACAATTTTACAAAAGACGACGATGATTGGAATTTACCTCAACCTCAACCTGCTTTGTCGATACCCATTCTTAATATAGACCAATTAAGTGGGAAAATTTCTCAGTTCAAATTAACCAATAAATTGATAAATCCACAACACAATAATCTAGATAATGAGAATAAGTTGATGGATAAATACGTGAATTCTTCAATTGATTTGATTAAACAAGAAACAAATCGTAATTACGATGTTGAAATTTCTGATTCCAGCGCATTGTCATCTAGATTGTCCAGAGTTTTCAGCGATTCATTAAGTGATGGACAGATTAGGGATATTTTCAATCATTTGCATGATAAATTTGATGATCCATTAGCCGTAGCAAACTTGATTGACACAGGCATGACTGGATCAATTGCGAGGAAGAAATTCAAAGGGTTGATTGAAAATGAGTTAATCCGAAATCATCAACAAACTTTAAAACAATTACAACCAACTATCAAACAATTAAAATCTATTCAATCAAAATTAAATCATTTTAATGAGTTGAATGAATCTATTAAAACTAGAATTACAAAAAATTGTCAAAACTCAAATAAATTCCATAATAAAGTGAAAATTCTTAATAATGAGTCTGATCTTCTACAGTTGAAGAAGAATCTATTAATTCAATTTCAAAAAAAATTTACCATGAGCGAATACGAGGAATATGTATTGAATAGTGGTGAATTGAACGAAGAGTTTTTCCAAGTTTTATCAAAAGCTGAAAAATTAAATTCAAATTGTTATATCTTATTATCAATTGATAATAATCATCTAGGCAACAAAATACTAAATCACAGTAATATCATAATTCAACATTCAATTGACAGGATCATAAATTACTGTAATAAAACTCTTGAAAATTTAATATCGTTGAATTCCAAATCAAGGTTAGTAATATTGAATAAATGCTTCAACTACTTAAAAAATAAAATGAACTATTTTGATGTCATAGTTGATAAATTTATAAACTCGCGTATTTACCAATTGCAAGAGGAATTTTATAGTCAGATTTCAGATAACAAGTTAAATGACTATAGACCCATCTCTATGTCTGCTCATGATCCAGTTCGCTTTGTTGGAGACTTTTTAGCTTACACACATTCAATGGCTGTTAATGAACAAGAAATCATAAGGAACATTTTTAATGACGATGAAAAATTAGTTACAAAAATAATTGATAAGATATTGAAATCTTTATCAAGACAAATAAAGTCCAAAATTGATCAAATGATTAATAGTGAAACTAAAATATCAATTATATTTCAAATATTCAATTTATTAGATTTATACCATATAATTTTTAAAAAACAGTTCTCATCTGCTGGGGATATGATTCAAACCATGGACAGCTTGATAATATCGTGTCAGGAAAGAATTTATATGATTTTATCAAATAGATTGAATACAATCAAACAAAGCAATCAAGCTAAGTTAGATTTGAATCTACATTTACAGCCACCAGAATGGATAATTGAATTTTATTCAGATATTTTGAACATTTTAGATCAAATGAATACGAAAACAATATTGAATCTACCAAATGAAAAAAATGAATCATTTTTGAAACTCATAATCAACCAACCTATTGAAATTTTCTACAAACATATTGAAAACAATAGATTATTCCAACAACAAGAGAATTTAATTATTAAATACAATTTTCTTGATTTAATCTTGTCCAAAATAATTCCAATTCTGTTGCTATCTGATAAAGTGATAGAATTGGACGAGATGATCAATGGAATTGCAAAGAAGATTGTCAAATTTCAATTAGAGCATTTGTTATCTCAAGTCGACTTGTTGAACGTTTATAACGTTGTGAATATGATTTGTCCATTTAGTGATGAATTTTTCGATGTACTGATATACCAACCTATTACCGAGAATAAATTGTATACTGTTGAAAACTTTCACGGTATTGATGACAAGATTCAAACAATCTTGCCTAATTCAATGATTGAGATTCAGCAATCTTTGTTGAAATTGAATTCTCCAATGGTGGTTAGTGAGATTGTTAACAAAGTTTTCATCAAGTTCGTTAAATTTATGAATAAATTGAATCTTGTGAATTTAGAATATTTACAATTTGAATTCACTTGGTCAGATTACGAAATGGCAACTATGTTGGGAATAGTGGATGTTTATAAAAAAGAAGTAGAATTTGAGGAAATTTCATGACGCCATGAATACAAAAAATCAAATTAGTTTGTTCCTTAATCATTGCATATACGTTGAAAGAACTTTTGTTCTTGCATGTTAGCTGCTCAAAAGTGATACCTCTCAAATTTGCTTCCAATTACTGCTTCTCTTAATAAACCTATTTTGGCGTGAATAGAAGTTCACCGTATTTGACAAAAATACAATTTTGAAAGCATTAAAGATGGAATATTTCACTTTTAGTCGATGCCTCATCATAAGTCACTATATTAAACTACACAAGTATTTTATGACTCTATATAACATTACTACGATCTGGTTGTAAACCTCTACCATACCCATCTTTAGAATAATAATCCATAGGATAGGAATCATTGTTCCAAATCAAATCTTTTCCCAACATCACCATTGCCTCATATGGAGTCAACAATGGTTTATTGAATGCATAACCCCAGTCTATAGATAACCGAGGACACGCGACTTGAATAAACGCATCTATATCATCAAACATAGATAACTTCTGTGGAAAAATTTCACTAAGTATAATTTTGACCGTTTCCACGCCATGGTCATTGAAAGCTTGTTGTAATTTATTCAAAGTCGTCGGGTTTCCTTGTCTCCCTAATGCACCTAGTATAAGGCCAACTTTTTTTGCTCTCTTGCTTGAATTAATTGCATCTTTTCGGACATCTGTCATTTCTTTTTGATCATAGTACTCCCTAGTAAATTTTCTGGAATATGGGTCATATCTAAAAGCAGGAATGTTTGGATTATGAATCATTGAACTTTCAAGATGGAACCGTCCATCGCCAATATATACCATAGCTTTAATATGCTTTTCATCTAGTCTTGCTGAAGTACATCCTAAAACTTCACCTTTTGAAAGAGGCCTTGTTTGTGGTGGGATTAAATATAATGGCTTGACCAAATCATTCTCCAATTGTGATTTAACACTATGTATGGTTGGATTGAACTGAATAGTGCCAAATATGGCCAACTGATCACCTTTATCAAAATTCAATTGTAAAGTCTTCATAATATGTACTTCATCGATGTTTATGGTAACAAAAATGTATAATACTTTTATTGATGTTATGTCTATGGGCACTAGACACGAGTGAGCGTAATGAATTATGAAATCGCAATCTAATGATCTAGCAGTAAAATCGTCAATACAACATGCTCCGTATGATACATCTCCCATCACTAGCGTTTCGACATTACAAAATTGTTCAATAATATCACTAATGATTAAAGAATAAATTAACAACCCTTCAGGCATCTGTAGTGCAACTCGTGTACAGTTGTTTTTCCGGATATTCCACACAGTTTTATGAATTTCAAAGTTGTAGTTACTTGGTAATAATCTTATGGCTTCATTTAGTTCATCGTCGTTTAAGATTTCCTTGGGTATTTGATTTATAACTCTTGAAATTTGTTTAGGATTTGCCTTTTTCACAACTGAGTTTACTGAGACGTTGTCCGATCCTGTGTCATCCTTCCTACCGACAAACCTTCGTTTAGGAAATTTGGGTTTTGGGCTTGCCTCTGCACTCATAGGTAATGCCATCTTGAAAAATATATAATTTTAATTACTTAAGCAAAATGGTTTCCGCGCCAACACGACTTTTGATTATAAATGAAGTTTGACATATTGGACCTTGTAATGTATGCATCAAGTAAGGTTTGAAATTCTTGAGTATCGAGCTAGCGTTTGACATTCAATGATAACTTGTCTTGAGTAGAGTGAGCTTAATTTGAATACCTAAATTAAAATCAGAACCGAGCAGTTTTTAATTAAAAGTAGTCACTAAATAAGTGCGTTAAGCACTCGAGTAAGACTGTCATAGCTACCAAAAATTGTCAGAACTATTTCTTATAAATCCCCAATGATCAAGGTTTAATCAAGATACCAAAATCTAAAGTAAATTGTTATGGTTTCTATTCAGTATTGAATGAATCCGTGACATTAATATTCATCAATCCTATAAATATTGTAATTGCAAAAACAATCAATTAAGAGTAGTTACTCTAATTGTTGAAGTTTAATTGCCTTACAACTAGCGCACTTCTATGCTTATTGTTAAACACAATGTTGATTTTATTCGTATTAACACATCTCAAGTTCCACAAGTTGTCGGTGACAAATTCTCACAATAAAACTATTTCCTAGCGATTTTAATCAATTGTTTAATTTTCTCGTTGATTTGTTAAATTTAATCGTGTTGGTTACTTTCTTTTTACTATATTTGTATTGAAATCATCGCGGCTTAATTTTGTTTTAGCAAGCACTGATGATTACACCATTTTTCACAATAGATCAAGATGAGGAATTTATATTGATAGATGTCAAGATTAGTCATATACGCTTTAGTGCACCTAGCATTGAGATGGTGGTGGAAGAAAACTTGTTTGTTTTTTCATTACCACCTTACTATTTAAGATTGAGATTTCCACACAATTGTATCGATGACGAACGAGCCAGTTGTAAATATGAATCAGAATGTGTCAAGATCAAATTGCCAAAAGAAAATAAAGGACAATTTTTCCCTGACTTGGATTTAACCACTAAACTTCTAGCTAGAGTAAATGAAGAACCAAAAGCATCAAAACCGTTGATTGAAGAGCTAGACATTGATGATAATCGAGAAGAAGATCTTCAGCAAGGAGAGCAGTTTGATTGGGAAATCAAGCAAGAAGTACCTCAAGTAGAGAATACGTCAATTACAATCAAGTCAAACGCATACGGTTTCAACAACCAGTATGATACAATAGTTTCAATTTCAGTCTCTAACGGTAACGACATTAACGAATTAGGCGATTGTGAAAATACCTCGGAGCAGGACCGTATAATTGAACGATTAATAAAAGAGAATATAAAATTTGATCCAGAGATATACGCAGCTGATTATCTCATGGAAAAATATCCTACTTTAGACGATGACAAATTGTTTAAAAATCTTTTGGAGTGGAAGAATCCTTTGGTGATCAAATTTTTGAAATGGTATAAGCACCAGAAACAATTACCAGAGAATGAAAAACAATTGATCATGTCTGTTGAATTCTCACCTAAAGAGCAACAGCAGATGATGGATTTACCAAAGAAATCTTATTTAGTCGATCAGTCATATAAGCCAGAACTTTTCATTTTAATTCTTAGTTTATTATTTGCGTATCATTTTGACATTAGAGAAAATGAAGGTGAACATAACATAGAAAGCGCATGGACGATAGGTAAGCTATCACCACAGATATCTTTTCTAGATTCGAAAATATCTATGGTCCAAAATTTAAACTCGTTAAAAAATATCATTATTACATGTTCGCGAAGAGCCTTGATTTACCCCTTGCATAAGAGTTGGAATTTGGTTCAAAAAGTTTGGCAAGATGTGTATTACAGTTTAAGAGGAGGAAAAAGATTTATCATTAAGATATTGTTAGATTTAAAAGAATTATTCCGATTCCATGATGTATACTACGTTTATGATAAAATATGGTTTCAGGATCTTTGTTCATATATCATAAGCGATAATATCACTGAGTTGACAATACGAAATCTAGCTCATGACTTTAAAAATCAATTGGACGATTTCAATAAATCAGATATAATATTTGAGAAATTAAATACCGAAAAAGTTGATGAAGGTGATGACGAGGGTGAAATGATTCTACTAACCTTAGAAGAAATTGAAATTATGGCAGAAGATTCGTACAAAGAGCATCAACAATGAATCCAACGATGAATTTTGAGTTTTGTTTGAAAAGTTTATATTTGAACTAAAAAATTTTAAAACCCAATTCTATAATCCCCAATCCCATGTTAAATAATATATGCTACTTTTTTCACTTTATTTTTATGTTTAAATGCTTATTTATTTGATGATAAAATATTGTGTGGATATCTACCAACATTCAGTTTCTCTCTTTTATGCCCTAGTGGTGGATTAGCATCTTCGTTAATTTTATTATCTGTGGAGTCTGTGAAACTTGTATTTTCAATGGATAAATTGGCATCCTCATAATCTTCATCAACCTCGTTTTCAACTTCGTTTGCGGTTTCATTTGCAATATGTGTTGATGCTTGCAAAGAATCCTCCTTAGACATTGATTTGTGACGTTTATGAGATCTTCCTGCTAATTGATTTGCATTGTGGTGGTTCGACTCTGGTTTCCAATGATGGAATTGAATTACATGCTGAAACGAGGTCATTGATTCTTGCGATGGTTGATGTTGTGATTTGTTTTGTTTATGTAATGGTTGTGCTGGAATTGGCTTGACTTGTAATGTTGATTGTGAACCTAGCGGAGATTGTAAAATCTTATCATTCTCGATACTTGATTGTGATCCTTGTCTATTGGATCTTATACTATTTACAAAATTTCGAGTTGAACTGGAATCATTTGGCATTGAGTAATGACGTTGGTGACCTCTGATTGGATTTCTTCGCAATCCTGATGAGCTGGATGGATACCCACGATATGGAGTGGTTGGAGTAGCTAAATTCGCTACCGCTTGTGCACCTATTTTAGCAGGGGACAATGGTCGTTTGTTATTACCATCCATACTACCACTCCCGAATCTGAACCCCAATGGCGGTACATTACTTGCATTTAAATTATCATTTTGTAATATTGACTCATTACGGTTTTTCTGTGGACTCGCTAACGTGTTCTGCCGCAGTAGCTCCGGTGCTATTTTTTTCTGATTGAATTGTTGTTGTTGTTGTTGTTGTTGTTGTTGTTGTAGGCTATGTGATGATTGTGGAGGCTCCAATTGTGAAATTTGAATTGATTTGATTTGATCCTCAGTTAACTCAGAAGTTTGTCCGATACACATTAAAGGTATTAAATTATGCGGTATACCTGATTTCAAAGCTATTTGTAAAATTGATAAATTTTTATTTGACGTTTCGACTCTATAATACTCTTGTTTTGTCCGTTCTTGCTCTGCTCGAAGTTTCAAAGCTTCCAAATATGTCTGTTCTGAAAACGGGAATGCTTTTACATTTGGCCCCAATAGTTCTAATAACCCTTGGTTTTCCAAGGGAGCATTTGTGGGTATGTCTTTAGGAGACTGGAATGGTACTGGAAATGACTTGGGTTTATTCAATTGAAACGGAGGTTTTAGGAACTCATTCTTGAATGTAGATGACGGGGGTGCAGACTGTTGTTTATCAGTTGTGGGTTCGGATGATGGATTCTGGAGTTGATGGGATGAATTTGGAGTTGATTGATTGTCAAATGGGTTGTTCTCGTTTCCAATGAGTGAATTCACACTCATGGAAGAAGACATGACAAGAAGTGGATGGTTAGACCAAAAAAAAAAGGTTGTAGATGGTTGTGTAACGAGTAATATTTAACGATCAGACAAACAAAAGTAGACAATTGATGCGGTACGGGATCAATCAGACAAAAGAGTCTAGAAATAAGCACTAGAGTTCGCCATGCATTTTTCCACTCACTGTACAAGAGAGAGAACAGATACACAGCAATGAAGGTATCACACATAGTGTTGATCTCACTTGCAAGAGAGCAAGAATAAGTTTAGATCTAAAGAATCAACATGACAATAACGATAGCGATTGCTGTCGATTGTCAATGCTGGTAGGATCAAATATTTTTAAATACACAGCAATTCCAGCTGATCCCACACACAATCAATAATTCCAGTCGTAGTATTGGAAAAATTTTAAGGTGAATTGTGTAATCCATGATCTATATTTATCTTTTGTTTTATTTTTTTTTCTCTAACATTTGACACAGATACAAAGTACCACTGAGAAACTTTCTGTTGAATACTTGATCATAAGGGTTATATCTGGTTCATCTTTATCAGAATTTGTAGTCAGCAGTTTCAAAGAGTTTATTTGAGATACCTAGGAACGTCTGGAGTTGCTATATTTATCAAACTTTATTTTAGTTTAAGCTACATGTTATTTGGGCTTTTTTCCTTCTAATGCATATTCTTTTTAAGTTGATGTACATTAAAACTTTGATTCCAACCATCCTCGCCAAAACATTTTTTTTGCCGCCGTAGCCAGGTCCCCCTGATTCCGGTAATGCACCCTTTTCTTCAAACATCGGTGCCATAGGTGTTAGATTTGAGATTTGGAGAATCTGTGCTGATCATAGAAAGTTTAGATGAGGTGTTTGACTTTTAATAACAAATTTAATACTTCTTGTGTGTGTATCAAGAAATTGATACATCTAAAACTGACTAAAAAATTTTGCTCAACAGTTGTATACACTTATCATTTGAGTTGTTTGTTCTTAGAAAAGCGGTTGAGATTGATCTATTTAAACAATAATTTTACCTATCATATCCAGGAGATTAAACTACTTCTGGTAACAAGCTTTTGATTTTACAACCATGTGCTCTCTAAGATTATAAAAGTAGAACTTCACTATCTGGTATGACCTCAAGTTCTATGTGTCGTCTAGTGAGCTCCAAGACTCGACACAACCTTGTTGTATCTTTCATCTACACTCTCAATGTGGTAGACGTGTTTTAGTCAGGGAAAAAAAAGTTGCAACAAAATTAACTCCAATATCAAATCGATCAGTATCAACAATTCTGCGTTGTTGCTTGTATATAATATAGTTGTGATCTCGATGAAACATGGGTAAGAACAAAAAGAAGCATAATAAACAAGTTCCTTCAAATACCACTGATTCAACTACCAATGAGTCGACCGCTGAGGTTGAAGATACTATTGAAAAAACAGAAGTAAATAATGATCAGCCAATTAAAGTTCAAGAACTTCAAGCACAGATTGATCCGGTGGAAAATGAAAAATCAGATTCAGAGTCTGTCAAGTTGCTAGAGAAATTGAATCAGACTGAAAAGCAACGTGACGAAATACAACAATCTTACGATAATCTAGTAAGCAAACTAACGTCCATGAAAACTGTATTCACGAAAATGAAGCAGTCAGAAGAAGAATTGGATATTAAAAATGAGCAAGTTGAGAAATTGTCAGCTGAAAACGAAAGTTTGAGAAATCAATTAGAAAAGTCATCATCATCATCTCAGGATTCAGCCTTGATTGAAGAATTACGTGAAAAAAACACAAATTTAAATGATGAATGTGAAAAAATTAGTTATACCCTAACACAGTCAACTCGCGAGTATAATTTAACCATTGAAAAGTTACAAGATGAAAAATATAATGTTGAGAATGAAAATGTAAAATTAAATAAAAAATTGAATGAACTAAAACAAGAATTAAGTGAAATTAACGTTAGCAATGATGAGTTAAAATTGACGTTAAAAGATCATTTAATCAGCATGCAAGAATTAAAAGAAAAAATTAATACAAAAGAGTTGGAGAATACAGAACTTAGCAAATCAATAGAAAGCTTACAAACAATGATTTCAAAGAATGAAAACAATTCAACTAAAAAATTGTCTTCATTAAAAGCAGAAAACGAGAAACTAGAAGCCACAATTTTAGTTAACAAAACAGATATGGATAGGTTAAAGGAAGAACTTGAAACAAATCGAAACCAATTATTAAATTTAAAACAAGAAGTTGAAAAAATTGATGGTCTTAAATCTGAAATCAATAATAAACAGTTGGCTATTGGGAAGTTACGACATGAAGCTATCATTTTGAATGAACATTTAACAAAAGCGTTGACAATGTTGAAACAAGGTGGTGACAATAAAAATACTATAGATACGGAGCTAATATCAAATGTAGTGATAAGCTTTTTACAATTTCCAAGAGGTGATTCTAAAAAATTCGAAGCTTTACAATTGATCAGTGCATTGTTGAATTGGGATCAACCTCAAAAAATAGCAGCTGGATTATTACAAACTAACAATAATAAAAATCATCAAATTAAACTCGATAAGGATGGTAATGAGATCCCTGTGAAACAAAGTTTTGTATCTTTATGGACGGAGTATTTAGAAAAAGAATCTAATAAAAAGTAAATCACCTTTATTTTTTTTTTTTTTTTTGCTACTACTTTTGTAGGTCTAAAATCAATACACGTTAAGATATATTTTCCATAATACTTTCATGGTTGACATATCTGATTTCTTTCAAAAACAACCATCTGGTACTAAAGTTTGTGACTTTTTCTTGCTATTGATTGTTTGAATACTAACAATTGACTAGAAACGTAAAGCTAATGATGCATCAAAATCACCAGTAAAGAAACCAAAATCAAATTCGAAACATGAAGTGATAGACTTGGAAGACGAGGATGACGTGGTTATGTTGGATTCGAAACCTTCTATACCTAAGACCAAGAAATCGCCAGTAAAAAAAACTAGCAAATCCAGCTCCAATGTTTCTGCTTTGGACATACTATCCCAAATTCCAGATGCAGAGTTACCTGACGTAGATGATGACGCTCCAAAATTTGATTTCCGTGCTGCTGCTGCTTTGAAATCGAATCCTTCTGATTCATATATTGATTTACCTGTGGCTCAGCCAAATTGTCTAGCTGGGTTGACGATAGTCTTCACTGGTCAAATGCCTAATCTAGCTCGAGATTTAGCTGAATCTACTGCCAAAAATCTAGGTGCAAAAGTTCCCAAATCCATCTCTGGTAAAACAAGTTTGGTAGTTATTGGAGCTGAAGCTGGACCGTCAAAAGTCAAAAAAATCAAAGATTTGAAAATAAAAACTATTGATGAAGATGGGTTCATACAATTATTAAGTAAAATGCCAGCAGATGGCGGCTCAGGTGAGGATGCAATTAAGGCAAAAGAAAAACGACAACAAGAAGAGTTGAAATCTATCAAGGATGCTGAAGAATTGGAGCTCAAAGAAAAACAAGCTGAACAGAAAAGAATAGCTGATAGAAAAGCAGCTTTAGAAGCAAATAAAAATAATGATGAACCTAGCCAGAATTTTGTATCATATCAGTCACAAGAAATTGAATCAAAGGATAAATTATGGACGGTTAAATATGCTCCCACTGATTTATCTCAATTATGTGGAAACAAAGGTCAAATTAATAAATTAAAAACTTGGTTACAGAATTGGTATGAATATAAAAAAAACAATTTCAAAGCTTCAAAACAAGATGATCCATCAAACTATCGAGCTGTATTGATTAGTGGGCCGCCGGGGATTGGTAAAACATCGGCTGCTCATTTGATTGCAAAAAGTTTAGGCTATGATATTTTGGAAAAAAACGCCTCCGATATTCGATCAAAATCATTGCTAAATTCAGAGATTAAATCATTATTGAATAATACATCAGTTGTTGGGTTTTTCAAACATAGAGATGATGAGACAGTAAGCAAAAAATTCTGTTTAATCATGGATGAAGTTGATGGTATGTCGAGTGGTGACCGAGGAGGAGCTGGTGCATTATCGGCATTTTGTAGAATAACTCAAGTGCCAATAATCTTAATATGTAATGATAAGAGCTTACCAAAAATGAGAACATTTGATAGAAATGTTTTTGATCTACCATTCCGTAGACCAACAGAAGCAGAAGTCAAAAGTAGGTTAATGACTATAGCATTCAGAGAGAAAATTAAATTGGATGCAAATATCATAGGACAATTAGTTCAAACAACATCAAATGATATCAGACAAATGATAAATTTATTAAGTACAATTTCAAAAACTTCAAAAACGATAAATTCAAACAATTTAAAAGAAATCAACCAAGGGTGGAAAAAGCAAGTAATATTAAAGCCTTTTGATATTGCTAATAGATTATTGTCATCAAGTATTTGGACGTCGCCCAATCAAAATATCAATGAAAAATTGGATTTATATTTTAACGACTTTGATTTCTCGCCATTAATGGTACAAGAAAATTATTTAAATACAAGACCAAGATTAAAAAATAAATCACATTTAGAATTGGTTTCACAAGCAGCAGATGATATAAGTATCAGTGATTCTATCAACTCTTTGATTAGATCTAGTGAACAACAATGGAGTTTATTACCCTTCCATGGATTAATGTCAACAGTCAAACCAAGTTTCGAGATATCGGGTCAAATTATAGGTAGAATTAATTTTAGCAGTTGGCTAGGACAGAATTCCAAACAAATGAAGTTTCAAAGAATCTTACAAGAATTACAATACCACACAAGAATCAAAACTTCAACAACAAAACAAGAGTTACGTTTAGATTATTTGAACCCTTTGTGGAAAAAAATGTCTTTACCATTCAAACAAGGTGAAGCAGGTGTGGATGAAGCAATTGAAGTCATGGATGAATATTATTTAACAAAAGAAGACTTTGATAATATAGCAGAGTTGTTGAAAAAAGATATAAAACTAGACACTAAATTGAAAACTGCATTTACAAGAAAATATAACCAAGGTATTCATCCAACAGTTATATATAAAACAGGAAATTCATTTGGTGGTAAAAGACAACCATCGCAAAAGGTCGATTATGAAGATGTTGTAGATGATGATATGAAGGACGAACCTGAAGATGAAGAAATAGACAATGAAAATGGTGAAATAGATTCAAAAAAGGACAAATTGATCAAAATCGGTAAACCAAAAGCAAAAGCAAAGGCAAGGTCAAAAGCTTCTTCTAAGAAGAAATTGAAATAAAGACTATATAGAAATTGAAGAAAATAATATTACATTTTTTCATAAAATCATGTCAGTTAAAACATTTACCTTTTTAAATTATCTATTCTATCTCTAGGGTATAAATATTTCTGAAGACAAAGTTTTCGAAAATTCTTACATTAGACATGCATCAAAAAAGGTACAAAATTTAACATCTCAATACAAAATAATAATTTATGGATGAGTCTAATAATGAACTTCTTACTAATAACTTTCGAATTGTTATCTTATATAATAAATTACATAAGCGTAATTCGAAACAACAAAAAAACAAATCATATATTAAATCAAATCAAAAGGCTAAAACATCTCAGATCTCAGGTACCGCAACTCAGCCCTCCACTTAATTCTCGCTGAGATCTTTGCCTTGAT
Organism: Insectozyma parachauliodis; assembly: GCA_030565145.1. NCBI lineage: Eukaryota > Fungi > Ascomycota > Pichiomycetes > Serinales > Debaryomycetaceae > Insectozyma > Insectozyma parachauliodis. The sequence continues at coordinate 16,808 of JAJMBB010000034.1, read as the reverse complement.
TGATATTTCCATCATGACAGGAACACCTCTTTTTAATATTCCAAATACAAAGCGAACAAATCAAAACAAAGTATTACCCAATTTAAATATCCCCCCACTACAAAATAATACAATATCAATATCGAGCCCACAAATTGACTCAGTATCTAATAATCTTGAAGAGTTAATTCTTTCTCAAAATCAAAACGCTCCTTTGAAGCATTCACATTCAAATGTCTCATCAACTGGGTCTTTATGTCTGTCAACACCAATCACAATCAACTCATCTTCATCCAGCACAAATACTAAATTGAAAAGGAAAGTACCGCCAGATTACATACATGATAATTTGTATCTAGAGCGAGATCAAGATCAAGATCAAGAAGTTATCTCCGAATATGATGATTTTTCCTTTGAATCTACACTCAAACTAAATCAAGATATAGAAGATCTAACACCTCAAGATTGGCTTACATACGCAAACACAAATCAAATTCATGAGCTCGACAAGTTAGGTGAAGGTAATGGAGGCTCTGTTACAAAATGTGTAATTGATCAATTACCTAAAAAACAAATATTTGCATTGAAATTGATTTTAACAGATCCAAACCCAGACATAAGGAAACAAATTTTCAGGGAGTTGGAAATATCTAAAACTTGCCAGCATCCAAATATAGTTAAATATTACGGTACATTCATATTGGAAAAACTGTCATTAATAGGTATACCAATGGAATACATGGATGGGAAATCATTGGACGCAATATACAAAGAAGTTTCAAAAAGAGATTCCACAAATAGAATTAATGAAAAAGTTCTAGGTAAGATAGCAAATGGAATATTGCAAGGACTAAATTACTTGCATTCACGAAATATTATTCATAGAGATATCAAACCATCGAATATTCTTTTAGATACAAAAGGTAATGTTAAGCTATGTGATTTTGGTGTTAGTGGAGAGGCAGTCGATTCAATTGCAAACACATTCGTTGGAACTCAATACTACATGGCTCCAGAAAGAATCACTGGTAAACCATATTCAATAACATCTGATATCTGGTCATTGGGTATATCATTGTTAGAAGTAGCGAACGGAAAATTCCCATTAGAAATACGATTGGGGCCTATAGAAGTTATAGATTCAATAAGCAGAAGTGATTTGACTTTGAAAGATAACGAATTTGATAACATTTACTGGACGAATGAATTCAAGAAATTTATGTCGAAATGTTTGATAAAAGACTTCAAACAGAGACCAATTCCAAAAGAGTTTTTGCTCAATGATCCATGGTTGATTGAGCTGCAAAACCAAAAAGTTAATTTACAAAAATTTGTTCGAGTAGTATGGAAATTAAATTAAATAGATAATGATTAATACATAATAAGTAAATTTTAGTACCACTTCTATATAATTTTTGGGAGAACCTAATAGAGACTAGTACTCGCTTTTATAAAGGACTCAGAAAACAGTTAACAATTGAATTTAGCTGATCAGTAACTAAACCTCTATTCAGTTGGTTAAATTTTATCATCACTAATAGTACTGCTTTTGCATTGACGTGCCTCAAAATGGAGAAATGCAATCAATGCCCAAAGCTTATTTAATTGGTTTGCGCAATTTTAGATTTTTTTGCTTCACACAAATCTGTATTTATATGAAATGATTCTAGCAGTAAGCATCAGTTTTTTCGTTTACCGAAAGAACTAATCAAATTGTTAATGTTGTGGGTTAAAATAAAATCTGTATTGAAATATAACAAAGTTGATTCCCTTTTTTGTTCATTTTGTTGTCTTGAACATCTTGGCTTGTCTTCGTTTTCTCATTCTAGGTATATTTTTTTACTTCAAATATATTTATTTCAATGTTGAGATTTTCTTTTCCATGAACGAAGTATCGTTGGAAATTCCAGCATTACATGACTTCCAACATTTTTCTAGAGAAAAAAAATAGCAAGCGCAATTGTTTAAACTGACGCAAAAATTACGAGGAAGGAAAAATAAATCGCTTTCCCGATTGTAACCTATTTAGTCGTTTGCCCACCATTTATAAATCATTCATCGTGATCTGAATAAATCAACTTGAATCTTTGGATAATGAAAGCCTGTTAATAAACTTTCAAATTGAAGATAAAATCACAGTTTCAGTTAAAAATGAAATAGCATGTTACTGCATAAATAGTGCACAATCCGTTAACAGAAGTGGAAAAGTCAGGGGTTAATATGAACGGTAAATTTTAATTTTGTTATCTACGCTATCGTCCAAAAGTTTTTTAATCCTACACATGAAGCCTATGTGTTGATTAGAAAGAGATGTTTAGTAAAAAGTAATTTGTAGCCGATGATTACCCTGCTTTGACTTGCAAAAACGAATTCTACTAGTAATAAGTTGATAAAAACAAATTTTTACATTCAATCAGATTTTATTTTAACTCAAAACATTGACAACTTGATAAACAAAACTATGTAACTAAATAAAAAATAACTCAAAAGTTTTCTCTAAAATTAGTTTTCCTTGCTCATTGACGAGAACCAAGTTGTTAAATTAATTTAAGTATGTAAGTATATTCATAGAATTTAATTCACGATATTTAAACAAAAACGTTATTTCAATTAAACCGCACATTGATTTGTGGTAAAAGCATGACTATGATTATGAAACAATCAGGAATATCAAATCATAGAGTAAATTTAAATATTTTATACAATATTTTTTGATTTTTGTATACAACATTCAAAATTTAACAATAATTTTGAATCAAAAAAAGAATCAATATATGAACAGGCTCTACATGTAAAAAAGTTCAAAATTTGCAAAAAATTGTTTTAATTTTAGATTTTTAATTCAGTACTTTAAAATTAAAAATGATAGTATATACCTAATTTTTTGAACAAATGTAATAAATTTTCAGCTTGTATTAGACCAATAAATTAATGTTTGATAATTTTGCAACCATTTTAGAGTCGTGTAAAAGACGCATTTAACTTACATTTATTTTTTTCCACCCAATCAAAAATAACGTGAAATAATTTTCATACTACTATCATCCTAAGATTACGACAAGTTAAGATAATATGCCTGTTCCATTCGAAGGGTTATTACCATATGCTATAATGACAGCTTTTTTTGGACTTGCTGGTCATGGCGTTCAATTCATCAGATACTGGGATAATGGATGGAAAAATGATAGATATAATTTGGATGAGTGGGATGATAAAATGTTAAAAAGAGATTTCTATTTGACCGGTGTACATAGGGGACAACAGAGTGATGCCATAGCACCAGAAAGTTTCAAGACTATTCAACAAATTCCTCAAAGATATTGGACTCCATATAGAGATCAATACTTTGTATTGAGAGATAGATTATTTAGAGGTTATGTATTTGGAGATTGGAATTGGCAATAAAGTATATTTTACGATGGAGCAAATATGTAAAAGAAATCAATGTATATTAGTTTAATTATTTAAAATCTTTATACGTCCATTTCTCGGTAACTTTTTTACCGTATTTTCTCTTTTTTGCAACTGGCACTCTGCTTTCGACTTTACCAGTTGATTGTAAATGTAACATTTGATCATAGAATAGGTTTCCTTCTGGCTTTAAATTCTTGAGATTGCTTGTTAATTCAGATGATAATTTGATTTCTAAGGGTGTCTCTATGGGCTGGTATTTAAATAATTTATCTTTTTTAGCGCTTCTCTTTTTAGATTTTGATTCGGTATCTTGCTTTTCTTGTTGCTCTTTCAATATATCATCTAAATTATGCAAATCTTTCAATTGTTTCTTTAAGTCTTTGATGTCTTGTTCTAATTCTAATCTCTTTTTATGTTTTGCTTCTTTATTTCTTTTTGTTTTGGTCTTAATTTTGACTTTTGTTGGATTATTTATCGAAAGCGAATAGTCTTCTGCTCCCTGTATCTCTTCTTCTTCTTCCGGCAATTCATCATCATTTTCATCGTCACTCAACATACCATCCTTTAAAGTAATCATCAATTCTTGAATTTTTGCTTTGAATTCTTCGACTTGTTGTCTTGTTAATTCACGTTTGTACTCTATATTGTACTCTTTATCTATTAATTCTTTCCAGCTTTCCAATGAAGGATTATAAGATTTCCCTGCATGAATAAATTTTTCAGTCAAATCATTAAAAGTTATTTTAATAGGTGCCGTAGTCAAGGTTTTTGGTGCTCTAGTAGCTTTGGTAACCTCTGCCGTTGATGAATTATATTTGGGCCATTTTAAATTTTTCTCAGTCTCATCTATAACGTTATCATCCCATAAGTCAATATTTGACCCGCTTATTAAACCATCCTTTTCAATCTTATTGAGAAATTTGTTTTCTTCACTGTATTTTCCACCTTTTAATTTTATCAAATTTAATAAATCAGTCTTTTTTACACCTTGTATTTTGCTCTTTTTGTTGTGTTGTTTTGAATTTATTAAAGCTGGAATTTTAGATTTGTTTGATAAAATTTCATGACTTTTTAATTGTTTGGGAGTCTTGGTGGATGTGCTTGGTTTCACATCTATAATAAAATCATCTTCGTTTCCAGTTCCCTTTATTATCTCCTCATCTCTACGCTCTTGTAGCTTGGTCTCTATGTCTTCTATATCTATATTTTTTCTCCAGGCTTTTTTACCTTTTCTTGAAGTTTGTTTGGTCTTGATTTCACTCATGGTTACAAACTGCGATGAGATAAATCTTTGTACGTATTTTATTTTTTTTCTCTCTTGATTGCAAAAAAAATGAAGTCTACAAATAAATATGTATGCACTATTTAAATCTAATTACCCTGATAATTATTTGAATCTTCTGAAAACCTTTGCAAGTTTTGTTCACTTAGTCTGGATAAAATAGGCTGCGTTGGTGCTGATGTTGATGTAGATTTTTTTTTCTTTCTTCTAATCATTCTATTAACTGATGGTACTGAATCATTTATGAATTCTAACAAATTGTTTCTTCTTCTGACTCCTTCATTTATCCAAAATTCACTTCTATACATTTCCCAACTTTCTCTTATGTCGGTATTAAATACCCTTGCATTCAAAACCAATTTGACATCAGTCACGCCAGCTCTGGGTTGGCACTGAGATTTACATTTGATTAAAAAGACCTCAAGTTTTGAGTTTTTATTATTCAATGAGTTTGGTGACACTTTATGCAATATCTCAAGGTTCATTTCAATTACATTCGAAGATATTTCTCTAATGAAGTCAGTTAGTTTATCTATAATTGGAATCTTTATTTTAACTAATCTGACATTGAGTTGCCTTAAACCTTTATTTGTTGAGGATAAAAACTTTCTTGGTAGTACAATCGTTTTCTGATATTCACCAGATAAATGATACAACATTAATGTTATTATAGTTGCTAGTAAACAAAATTGTAATATGACCCTGGTTGTACCTTGTGATGGAGAATTTGAAATAAATAAATAGTGAGTCAAGGTTGCAATAATTGAACACAATATTGCTAGGAAAGTTAAATATTTTCTTCTCATTGCTCTTTGCTGTATAACTTGTTCACGTAAACTTTCCTCTAGAATTAAAAGATTCCTGAATACTTTACCAGATGCAGGCATCGAAGTATAACCCGAACCTAAAACCTCGTTAGATCTATTCGATCGTTCGCTTGGTTCTTTCGACTTTCTTCGTGATTTTCTTCTTGTTCTTGTACTAGTACTTTCTGAATCTGGGGAGCTAGATCTTCTTCGTTCAACGGAAGATGAAGATGATAAATTTATTTTCTTGTGGCTTTTAACTGAATCTTTTGCCTGTAAATTGTTTGAATTGGATTGCTTCAACAAATTGACCTCGTCATTGTCAATTTCCTCATCTTCATCTGAGCTGTGTATACTGGATTGTTTTAGGTCATTGGTTAGGTTTTGAATATGAAATTTTATTTGTTTTGAAGGTGATAGGTCTGGCAAAGCAAAAGAAGATGTGGACATTAAATCATCTGAATCGGAAAACATTACATTATCATTATCATTCAAAGTCGAGGAAGGATTCATCAAACTTATCTGAGATAAACTCGTTAGTCTTGGAGACTTTGGTGGTAGCAAAGCAGCCGTATCACCATCGATACTGCTACTTGATGAAAATTTCGATTTCGATATATCAGAAGAACTAGGTAAGGAGGAAGTATTACTATCATTCAACGTACGACCCTCAGATGTTGAATCTTTCCCCTTATCGTTAAAAAGCTGGTTACCTGAAATTAAATCTTCTTGTTCCATTAATGTACTTTCATATAATTTATGATTCTGTGGTACTTATATAAAAACTTGTTGAAAGTTCGTGAATGATATGATATTGTGGGGGATGATGACTGTGGTTGTCAGTTGATAGTTAAATTTTACAATCTTGTGCTTTGTAACAAAACAATCTATTTTTTTTTTTCCCCTTCTTGATGATTCTAAATTCCGTCGTGAAGTTTACCAAATGTCTCGCCCAGACTTTCAAATAATACACATAACATCGGACTGAAACAACCACGTCAGACAATTGTGTATGCTTTTTTTTTCTTTATTCATATTCAACCAAAAGCTGATTGATAACTTTTGATTATGTCGCTGTTAAAACAAATGAAAGAAGACTTTGTTTCTGGATTGGTTGGTGGATCAATTAAAGAAATTTATATTGTTACTTCAATTGCATTAACGTCATATCTATCTTTCAAATTATTGAAAAACTCGATTGAATCATCATTTGTTTATGATTTCATTTTCAATGTTGTGACTATTTTATTATCAATCACAATATATAACGACGAAGCAGTATTGTTGCATTATATCATTTTTGTTCCTTCGATAATTGTGTATTTGATTAAACTGTTCTCAAAAACACAAGATACACCTCAATCCAAAGGTCAAGCAAATGATTTTTTATCAAAAAAGCAATTCATTACAGCTTATAGATCTCATATGCTAATAATCACCAATTTAGCTATATTGGCTGTTGATTTTAAAATATTTCCTAGGAGATTCGCAAAAGTTGAAACTTGGGGTACTTCAATGATGGACCTCGGAGTTGGATCTTTTGTATTTTCAATGGGGTTGGTTAATTCCAGACAATTGATTAAGAACTACACTAGTTACAAATTTAATCTACAAAGCTATATTAATATTGTTAAGTCTAATATAATCAAAGCGTCGCCATTATTAATTCTTGGTGTCTTTCGATTGATTAGCGTTAAACAGTTAGATTATCAAGAACATGTTACAGAATATGGAATTCATTGGAATTTCTTCATCACATTAGCATTTTTACCTATTTTATTAGGCTTTTTAGATCCAATCTTACAAATTCTCCCGAAATTTATTATCGGGTTGACAATCTCACTAGTTTATGAAATTTGCTTAATCAAATTTAAATTATTGTCATTCATTTTAACGGAAGAAAATAGGTTGAATAGCATACTTACTATGAATAAAGAAGGCGTTTTTTCATTTGTTGGGTATTTTGCTATATTCGTATTTGGTCAATCTTTTGGATCATTTGTGTTGACTAATTACAAAACAAAGAATAATTTAGTTTCAATCGGCAAGACCAAGTCTAAGAGTGGTTGGCTTACAGTTTCAACAACTCAAGGGTTGATTTACACTACTATATTTTACCACATTTTGTTTGAATTCGTACAAAATTCATCTTATTTTACTGGTGTATCAAGAAGGTTGTGCAACTTATCATATGTATTATGGGTCGTTGCATATAATTCAACGTTGTTATTGGGTTATAACATAATTGATAAATTTTTCAAATCAAATGAATCGTTTTCATCAAATATACTCGAAAGTGTCAATAACAATGGTTTAATTATATTTTTAATTTCGAATTTGATGACTGGGTTTATTAATATGACAATTAATACGTTACAAGTAGATGATAAATTTGCTTTATTAATCTTAGCGGGATATGGATTGGCATGGACTACAATAGCAGTAGTCTTAAATAAGCATAAAGTGTATATAAAGTTGTAAATAAATAGATATACACTCAAAATTGATCTCTCGGATTCAATGGAAGTTGCAAATTTTGAGAGCTAGTATCAAAATTAAGACAGGTATATGTTTACCATGGTCAATTTCAAATCATCGTCATTCCGTTGACAAGTGTCAAGTGAAACAATTGCCGATAAAGTCCAGATAGAACCGTAATAAAATGAAAATACCTAGTTATTGTGACTTTTTTTCTGTGGTCTCGTTCCCCTACCAACAAGAAAATATCAAAAGTATTCAATTACGTTGTATTTCTCATCTTAATTTATCTCCATTTCATCATGTCAACAGAAAACTCAGATTCGACATCGGTCAAATCAGCTTCTTCATCTTCTTCATCTTCAGTTGCCTCAAATTCTGCTTCTCAATCAAATTCTTGGACATCGTTTTTAAAATCCATTGCTTCGTTTAACGGAGATTTGTCATCATTAACAGCTCCCCCATTTATTTTATCACCAACCTCGTTAGTTGAATACTCTCAATACTGGGCCGAGCATCCTGAATTGTTTGTATCTCCTAATAAGTTGACTTTAACGTCACAAGCATCAAAAGATGAAATCGAAGCCGTTAGCTTAAAAAGAATGATTGAGGTCACAAAGTGGTTTATATCAACTTTAAAATCACAATATTGCTCTAGGAACGAAAGTATGGGAAGCGAAAAAAAACCTTTGAACCCATTCTTGGGAGAAGTATTTGTCGGTAAATGGCAACAAGAATCAGAAGATATTGGGGAAACTTTGTTATTGAGTGAGCAAGTTAGTCACCATCCTCCTGTAACCGCTTACGCAATCAAGAATGAGAAAAATAATACTACATTACAAGGTTATAATGGTGTCACGGCTACGTTCTCAGCTACATCGATAAATATTAAACAATTTGGTCATGCGATATTAAATTATCAAGATATTAAAGAAAATTATTTGATCACATTACCTCCTTTACATATTGAAGGATTAATCACCGCTTCTCCTTTTGTTGAATTGGAAGGTACATCGTACATACAAGGATCCAACGGATTTTATACTGTCATTGAATATTCAGGTAGAGGTTGGGTAAGTGGTAAAAAAAATAGTTTCAAAGCAAGAATTTATAGAGATTCTTTTGGGTCCAGTCATAAGGAAAACGCTTTAGTTACAATATCAGGCCAATGGTCGGGTAAATCATATATATCAAAAGGTTCCCATACTCCAACGTCTAAAAATGATTTATTTTATGATGCAAACTCATTGAAATCTAAACACTTACAAGTCAAATCAATTGAATCTCAAAACGAATTAGAGAGTAGAAAGGCTTGGTTTAAAGTAGCTGAGGCTATCAAGAAATCCGATTATAATTTAATACATCAAGAAAAGTCACAAATTGAAAATCAACAAAGAGAACAAAGAAAGAAAGAAAAAGATTCCGGAGTTGAATGGGAAACCAGATGGTTTTCAAAAAAAGATTATACAAATTCACAAGACATACATGATGATTTTATCAACTTAACAAATTTGTCAAATTTATCAATTCATAATGCCCCTTCAGGCTCATTGAAGAAATCTAAATATGATCAAGGTGATGCCAAACATTGGAGATTTAATAAAGATAAATGGGATCAAGAAACTGAAATTACTATTTAATTAACTTAGAAGTATTACAACTCCTATATATTATAATATATATATATAACGATTAAATATGTGAGGGCTGAGGTGTGAGTATCACGTGTTAAATTAAAGGGCTACTTTAACGCAATATAATTGTCTACTAAAGTAAGCGCGAACCAGTATTAACTATGAAAAATTGAGTCACAGTGTAGGTAATTTGTTAACAACTTACGCACTATACAATTTTTTTTGAGTTGTGTGAAGGAAAAAAAAAAAAATCAAAATCTGTTTTTAATATATCAACCATCTATTATTAACAAATCCATATATCAAATATACAATGGCTGAATCACACAGATTATACGTTAAAGGTAAACATATCTCATACCAACGTTCAAAAAGCGTTACCAACCCAAAAGTTTCCTTGATCCAAATCGAAGGTGTTGCTAACCCAGCAGAAGCTAAATTTTACTTAGGTAAAAGAATTGCTTACGTTTACAGAGCTCCAAAAGAAATCAGAGGCTCAAAAATCAGAGTCATCTGGGGTAAAGTTACAAGAACCCACGGTACCAATGGTTTAGTCAGAGCCAACTTCAAAAAAAATTTACCACCAAAAACTTTCGGTGCAAGCGTTAGAATTATGTTATACCCATCAAACATCTAAGTATAATATGAATTCAAGGTTAAAAAAGATATGAGAAATAAAGAATCAAGTGTAATTTTATGAGTTTAAAAATTGAAAACAAATTATCATCCAACAAATGTAATTACTAAATTGATATTATAATATTCACATATGTTTCATTTATATATACTTATAATATGTGAAGTTATTTTAAATTTGGAAGTTATAAATTAATATACATACAAAAAAATTTATATTTCGTTACTATGTAGACTGTTTGCTGATTATATTCTGACTTACTCTTTTACCAAATACTACGCATTCTAATAGGGATGAGCCTCCTAGTCTATTTGCCCCGTGAACTCCACCACTAACTTCCCCAATTGCATATAAATTAGATATAATGTTATCAGCTGTAGTAACAACATTATTGTTAGTGTCTGTTCTGATACCCCCCATAGTAAAATGTAAAACTGGAGTGACCAAACCAAAATAAATTTGATCACTAAAGAGGTTACCAAATGTTATCCTATTAAATGTATCAACTTGATTGTTTTGTATCGCTTTATTTAAGTCCTGAAAATAATCGTGTAATTCATTTGGCGATATTGATATTTCAGGATTCAATTTTTTGATTAGTTCAAAGAGATCATTGTAACCTCCTTTTGTTATCAACTTCTGTGAGCTGTAAAAATCGATATGTGTTTTTGCTTTCTCATAATCTAATGCACTTATAACTAAAATACTCACTATTGAATCATTTGGTAATTCTAGTTGATTAGAATCAATTTTACAATTGCTTAGTATTGCCTCTGTTACCCTGTCTCTTGTATCTAATTCATTCGTAAATCGTTGCCCATTTGGATTCAACAAAACTCCTCCAATTCCTCGTAATAATTCACCACACAAAAATTTCCACTTATCTGTTGGTGCATCAAGTTTAATGAATCCAGTTGGATGTATTTGTATTTTATCCATATCTATTAACTTTGCATTACAATCTCTCAATGCTAATTTCTGACCATCGCCTGTTGTTTGAATCCCATTTGAAGAAGGAAATTTAATTAAGTCTGGTCTATAATTCGCTAATAACGAATCAGAACTCGTATCAGCTGCAAACCCACCAGTAGCCAAAACTAAATTATCACATTTCAAAGTTAAGATCTGATTACTTTTCTCATATTCAACCCCTTCAATCTTTCCATTTTTATAAAGAATTTTATGCAATTGCGCATCCTTCAAAACTTGAATTAAATCGGGTTTATTCACTTCAAACTGTTGTAACTTTCTGATCAATGTTGATACAATTGCAAATCCTGGTGGCAACTTTGATCCTTTATGAGTTCTTGGATGTGAATGACCACCTAGTTGAGTGACACTGGATAAATCTATACCTAAATCTGTTAACCAAGTAATAGCATCAGCTGATTGATTCACCAAAATTTCAGTCAAGTCAGAGTCTGAGATACCTTTACCTGATTTAATTGTATCTTTATAAAATTCATTTGTAGAATCTAATTCTTGTTGATATTTGGTAGGAGCTCCATTAATTCCCGAAGATGCTTTTATTGAATTACCACCCAATTTACTACATTTTTCAATCAAAACAACTCTATGATTCAATTTGAGCAAATTTAATGTTGTAGTTAAACCAGCCAAACCAGATCCCACTACAACAGTCATTGGTCTCATTTTGGAATACTGATGGAATTTGATGTACGAAAACATAATCACAATTATACCTAAGAAAACTAGGTTTCTTCTATAGCTAGATAAATGAATATTAAAATATTTGACATTGCAAAATTAAACAAATCACCTGTAGTTATATGTCATTTTGCGAATAAGGTGATATTTCATTATGTAAGGACTTAAGTAATAGTCATATACTGCATACAAATATATAAATTCAGTCACAAGGAAAGCATCAACTTTTTCTATTCATTAATCATCAATTGATCATGATACTGACTAATTCAATAATACATCCAGATACGCAGAATCGAAAGTTTAAGTTTGACAGATATCTTAGAAATGAGTATAATTTTGGTTCGAATCCTGATCGTCCTATTTGTCAATTTTACAACAGTTATAATCCAGCAACTTCCTGTCCAAATGGATCAAATTGTCCAAATAAGCATGTTTCATCGATGTATAGCAATAAGATAGTGTGCAAGCACTGGCTTAGGGGATTATGTAAAAAAGGTGACCATTGCGAGTTCTTACACGAGTACAATCTACGTAAAATGCCTGAATGTTTATTTTACTCAAAAAACGGATTCTGTACGCAAACTCCTGAATGTTTGTACCTACATGTTGATCCACAATCGAAAATTCCAGAATGCTTGAATTTCAGTCAAGGGTTTTGTGCTGAAGGTCCTAATTGTAAAAATCGACATATCAGAAAAGCTATTTGTTCGTTATATCTATATGGATTTTGTCCAAAAGGTCCCGAATGTGAACTAGCTCATCCCAGGTTTGATCATCAAAATTTACATTTAAGAATAAAACCAGACCCAAAACAAATCCAAACTGTGTAAAAGCGCTGAATCAAAAAGACCGCATAAATTGAAGTTCGAGGGTAATAAAATACTAAAATCGAAGGAAAATTCAAACGCATGAAGATTATAATGTTGGATAAATGTTTGGTTATAATATTTTTGAAATGTGTAGATTACTATATAGATTATTTATTTTATGTGTTACGATTTATATTTCCGAATTGTCTTTCTCTCTTGAGGTGTTAACACCCAATTAATACCGTAATCTTCCGCTTGTTCGTCTTCTTCCTTAATTATACTCTCTTCATATTCTTCATCGTCCATACCTACCAATAAAACAATCTGAGTAACTCTCAAAAATTTCTCACGTAAATGATAATTATCCTGGCTTACCTCATTGATTAAGTATGAAACGTCTTTTTCCAACTTGATTGAGCCAAGTTCATTGATTTTCCATTTCTTTAAAATATTTGATATTTTCTTTTCAATTAAATTGGACAAGTTTATAATTATTAGCCTCAATAACTTACCGTACAAGCTCTTATGTAATACTTGAATGTATGGTTTGATTAAGCTTTGCCAATTTGATATAAATTTGATTAAGTTGGCCGAGTCGTTGATAGCGTGTTGCGAATATATCATAAAGTCTGCTTCTGAATTTTCGTTCAAAAATTCATTCACTAGGATCATTAATCTTTGTTTGATAGATTGATTGTACAAATTAATCAAACTTTCTTGTATTATTTTGTTGGTTATGTTGGTAAACGGGTTGAAAAAGTCTGACACTAATATATTATCAATTTTCTCTTTATCTTTACCAAATGGGAAGCTGTCAGTCAAATAGTTATCTTTTTTCAAATTTTCGAATACTCTATTGAAATATTCTTGTCCCAAGGCAACTGAATTCAAATATGTGATAAAATTAAGCAACTTCGGATTATTAGGAGTTGTTTGTAAGCTGTTGACTGATCCACTTACAACTTGACCGAGTGCGTTTGATGCGCCTTTGAAAAAACCATTTTGATGCTGTTGCTGTTGTATTGGATCCGGGGTATTGCTTCTGGATCCTGAATTTGTATTTATCAGTTCTGGCAAAATTAGAGACAATTGTTGGTTGTATCTTGGCTGATTATCATTTAAATTTTTTATAAAAAAGCCATTAATCAAATCTTGTTGTATGATTTTAAAACTTTCAACAACAAAAGTTTTAACAGCGGATGGTATACCTGATTGTATAGCATTTTTGATCGTATTATTTAAAATTAATGTGACGTCTTCTATTACCGAAGACACAGGTATTTGATCAGGGGTTTCTGAAACTTCCTGTACTAATAAATATGCGTCTAAACTTGGCAATCCTTCAATTGATATTGATTTTTCTAGCGAACGACGAAAATAAAATTTGCACAATATTTCAAATGATGGTAATAGTTTTTCATTGATTTTTCTTGTAAAATTCGATTTGATTAATAACTCAGGTAAGACCAAAATTTCATTACTTTGACTGAAATACTTCACGGTCACAAATCTACAGTACAATAACCAATTTCGAAAAATAGTCGATAACTCAGTTAGAATGTCACCAACTGTTCTAATGGGTATAACGTCCATATCTGATTCAAATTCTTGTTCAATTTCATTCAACCTATAGGTTAAGATTGGAAATGTGTAGGTGTCAATATCCTGAAGAATTTTATCCATCCTTCTTGTGTCGTAAAATGTATCAGAAAGAATTCCAGTTTGCAAATCAACTTCCTTTTGTATTTTCAGTATCACAAAAGTTAGAGCCTCAGGGTACAGTTTAATGTAGTATTTTTTTATTAATGGTCCATGTTGGGATAGCATCATTGATATGTTTTCAAATAGTTGCATTGTTATCGTTGAGAATATTCCAATTGTTAGTTCATTCACTGGTCTATTATTAATGGTTGATACCAAATTTTTTGAGGTTTCAGTGATAATTTCGCAAATGAATCTTGAATAACATTCAAGACCAATTTTTTGCTGATTTATCAATGGGAATAATTGAAAATATTTTGTTATTTTCTCAACATCTCTATCCTTTGCACCTTGATTGAACTCATTTTTAAAACTATCAGTTAATTTTTCAGTCCATTTTGCAATTGAAATTTGAGGCAATTCTGGTATATCTGTAGAAGGAATAACAACAGAAGCAAACTTACCTTCAATTAAATTTTTTGGCATTTTTGATTCAATATTCAGTATGCAAATTGCAGCTTCTTGCCACTTACCATGATCCATCGAATAGTTAGCTCTTTGCAAATTATGTTTTAAAAATTGGATGTTTTCAACAAATTCGTATGTCTTTTTCACATTAGTGATTTCTTCATCCAAAGACTTGATTTTAAAAGTTAAATTGTGACCTAGATCATTCGCACAATGAAATATTTTGATCACTTCGTTTGATTTATTGATAGAAGTAGATAATTTGTTGGTTCTTATGTTTTCGATGCTTGTAAGGTCTTGTACAAGCTCTTTTTGATTTTGAAGTGTGAAATTTTCGAGATCCGAATCAATTATCGATAATGAATTGTCTATATTGTGAATTAATTTATTAAAATCGATTTTTGAATTAGTAGATTGAAACTGGTCGACTATTTGATCCACATGTTTACTTAGTTCTAAATCATTAATCTTAAATGAAACACTTTTGTTACTCCCATTCATATATGGTTGAAAATTGATTTTCTGTTGTCAAGATTTATTTTTCGATTTCACCGTGCCATTTTTCCATTTGCCTCAAAGTCAAAAGAATAAAGCTGCAGATGAATTGAATCTTAAAAACATGACATTGTTGAAGATCAAGATTCAAGTGATATCTAAAGCGAGCTTGCTTGTTTGAAGCAAATGTGCTGCTAATTGCATTGAGGAATCTTCAAAGAAAAAAACACCTAATTTTCCAATTTTCATCACGTTACAATTATCGAGCATTAATGATTCAAGCCATCCCAAAGTTCTTATGATAATTATTGGTAAGGTAATTACTTCCAAAAATTATAAATGTTGGCGCTACCGTGTGGATTTTGTAGTATTTTGCAACAAAATTCGTTGAAAGGTGGGTATAATAAAGTTATTTTCATCAGACACATGTGGTGTAACAAACTCTTGAGCTCGTGTTCCATGCATTAAAGAAACTCTCTATAATTAGAGTTTTTGGGTTTTTCGCGTAATTTATCAATGATTATTACATGTTACAAAATTTCTCTAGGGTGGAGATACGAGACACTTTAAGAATAAAGATAAGTAGGACTACGAACTTTGTGTCCCCGAACAAAGAAAATAAAAAGTTCATTTATATTTGGAAAAACCATTTTATAGACTTAAAAACAATAAAAAATTTTTGAAACTAACAATATCTCTGATTATAAAAAGGTTTTGTTAATTACAATGATGTTCAATGGCTACAAAAATTACCAATTTGTGAATTTGCTTATAATGCTCATTATCATAAGGCAATTAAACTGGTTCTATTTATTGCCGACATTGGTTTTATTCCCAAAGCACCAAACATCAATTCTAAATTATTAAATAACGAAGCTAGACTTGCTACGTCTAATCGTGAGAAAAGTGGTGTTGACTTCGCATTAATGTTACATTTTCAGAGTGAAATCGTTAAACATAATTTATTAAACTCACAAAAACATGCTGAACAATCTTATAATCAACATCGAGAAGAATTAATTTTGAAGGTTGGAGATGAAGTGCTTGTTCATCGAAATGCAAATATATTCAATTCAAGATTTAAGCTACCAACTATTAGACTCAGACTTAGGGGTGACTTGTGTTACAGGTATGGAGACTCGTAGTATTATCTATAGTATGTATAGATAATGTATGGAATATGAGATAGTGTGGAATAAGAATAAGTGTTGTAGAAAAAGTTTTGTGTTAGATTAGGTTCTGATTGTCTATACAGTTCTAAGGATTACTCCTTTTATTTATAGACAGGTTCATTCTGCCAGTCCGACATCACCTCGGGACGACGAGGACGGATATAAGATATCTCCTCGCAAGGTAATGTGGACTACTCCCGCGCGTATATACAACAGATCACGTGTACTAGACGTAAGTGAAGATCGAGTAATGCGTCTAACA
>JAJMBB010000033.1:0-116490 GCA_030565145.1 Insectozyma parachauliodis | reverse complement strand
TAGATAATACTAATATTCTCTTATCCTGTAACAGAAGCCACCCTTAAGTCTAATATTTTTTCAAGAAGTTGCTTTGGCATACTTGTAAAGCTCCGTTAGCTCAGAGGTTTAGAGCATTGTGCTTATAGCAGGGTTAACACGATCTAGGACGTAATAGTACTAACATACTAACGCGAACTAAATAGATTCTTCTATGAATAGGTCACATGATACGCAATGGTCGGCGGTTCGATCCCGCCACGGAGCATTTTTTTGCAGATAATTGTTTTTTCACATTTTTTTTATGCCCATTTGATGAAACTTATCTTTATTCTTCCTATCCACACCGTAGTTCAAAGATTGAAAATGTGTGTGTGTGTTAAATTGGAAAATTAATTGGATATTTTTTTTGAGCTAAATTAGAAGAATACAATACAAATCAGAAAAATGATAAAATTTTAGATAGTGACAGTATGTGATAAATTTTAAAGATGTGTGTGTAGATCATTTTCAGACAATTGTTCAATCACAGTGCTACTTATTAATTCAAATTGAGGTACATCTATATTTCATTATGCTTGAGCTATTTCGTATTCAGATTGGTGTGCAAATATAAAATCCAAAGCCGCGCATTTGTTTTCGTACATTGATACATTTTTATTTTTTCATCATCTCATCATCATCAATGGCCGATAAAGTTAGATATTATTTAGAACAAGCGGTTCCAGAGTTAGAAGATCTCAAAAGTAAAGGGTTATTTGACAAAAATGAAATTTCTAAAATAATGAGAAAGAGAACCGATTTTGAACATAAGATTTCAGGTAGAGGAAGCAAAGCCAATGATTTTTTAAGGTATAGCGAATATGAAAACAATTTGGAAAAATTACGTAAGAAAAGATACAATCGATTAAACAAAGTTGGCATGATAGATTTGAAACCTAGCATTAGCGATTGGGCAGGTATCAGAAGAATCATGTTTATATTAGATCGTGCAACAAAAAGGTATCCAGGTGATATTGAAATTTGGAGACAATACCTAAAGTATGCTAAAGATAATGGAGCCATAAAGATTATATACAAAGTATATTCTAACTTGTTACAGTTACAACCAAGAAATATTAATGCATGGTTATCAGCGTGTAAATATGAATTTGAAACAAATGGGAACGCAAAAGGCACAAGAACTTTGTTTCAACGTGGGTTGAGAATAAATCCAGAAAGCTTAGAGTTATGGTTAAATTATTGTCAATTTGAATTAACTTATGTTTCTAAATTGTTAGCAAGAAGGAAAATCATCGAGCCCGAGGTAAAGGATGAAGCAGATTGGGTTTTACCCCCTGAAACTGTTGATTTGAATCTACCTGATGTCGATATAGATATGCTAGGTAACCCAGAAACGAACCCAGCTTTGAAAGGGGATATAGCATTGATTGTATTCGATTCTTGTCCTAAAACAATTGATGTTGTTTACAAATTTTTAGAAATATTTGATAAATTTCCAGAGCTTAACGACCATTTATATTTGCATGCATTGAACTATTTACAAAGAGAATATCCAGAAGATCTGCATACAAAATTTATTGATATAACTTTGCCTATAAGAAAAGATGGTTTGGAATCATTACAACTTTCAGTCAACAAATTTATTGCATACCAACTGAAAAACAAAGATAAGCAACTTCAAAAAATGTTCATTGAAAAAATAGAAGATTTCATGGATAAAAATAATGAAACTTTATTAAAATCGATTATAAAAAAATTAATCTAATTTTGACTCATCCAAAACAATCTTTTTCTTGTTCATATTCGAAATCAAAGCACCCATCACTAATCCGAATAACAAACTGATACCAACATAAAGATAATTTAAGTTATTCTTTTTAGGTAATTTATAAAATCCATCAGGATATGGTGTTTTTATAGTTGATTTTGGTGTTGGTTCGAACCATCTAACTGCAAAAGTTAAAGTTAATTTATCTCCAATCACTATCCTAGTAGTATTTGTACTTGAACTGTAACCGACAGCACTTATAAACGTATTTTGATTAGGTTTTGTGAATAAAATATTCAAGTTGGAATCAATATCTAAATGCGAATCACTCAAATGACCTCTAAAGTTGAATGTAAACGGTATAGAAGCTTCTCCTTTTTCGACACTCAGATGTTCTGATGATAATGGTAATCGACATGAAAATGGTACATCTTCATGAATGTATAACTGAAATAAATGAAACAACTCATCTGTTATTGAGATTGTACAATTGAAATCTTCTTCTACACCATATTTAAAGCTCAATGGTTTGGATGTTTCTGAACAAGTTGGAGGTGCACCATAAACAATCTTGTTTTGATCTGTGAATTGATGCTCACCCGAAGTTATATCTCTTTGGATACAATCAAAAATTATATCTTGACCTTTTATGTATGGTTTGATATCTTGCGTCTCAGAGTTTAAAGGAAACCATTTAGCATAACTGATGGCTATGAAAAGAAATAGAACTTTCATTGAAAAAAAAAACACGGTAGAGATTAAAAATAAAATTTCGATAATACTTGAGAAATGATACAAGAAAAGATAAATAAAAATTGTATTTCGATTTTAGCTGTAAACCAAATTCCGGATAGTGTTGATCTCACTTGACATAGTTGACAACTGATTTATTAATATATCCATCGATACCATAATTGCAAAGTTTCTCCTATGTGAAGAATTAAATTGATCCAAGTTAGACTTGTTCAAAAATAAAAGTATGGTCATATGAGATTGAATTCACATTTTGAAATTCCAACACAATACAATGAAGTACTTGCTTAAAAAGTTTCTCATCTTAACTTGCTCTACTTGTCTGAACATACTTTTTCGAAAACATCGAGCATATAGAGTTTGCTCGACACCTAAGAGAATAGTTGATCTGAGTTTGAACAGAGAAATATTGCAGCCGTTCTAGCTTTGAAACAGATTCTGCATCCAGATCCAATTCTTCGTATAACTTGAAAGACTTAAGTCTTACTCATGATCATCATAATCTACTAAGTACAAGTGATGTTATTATTAAAAAGTAACATCACCTTAACATTTCTAGTGCGGATGGAAAATTGTTCTATCAATGTGAATTCATATATTAATTATTTAATTTCTTTTAGTGAAACGTCTTGGACCTCTTTGTGAAGAAATGTTGACGGTTTGTAAAGGAATTTTAAAACCTAAAGTTTTGACTAAATCAGCGGTTTCAGCATCAACTTCTAATTGATCGTTTGTGTGTGATAAGTCTAAAGCAGAAATTTCTGGAACGTATTGATCTTTTCTTTCTCTTTCTTCTTCTTGTAATTTAAATGAAATACCTCTGACTGGACCTTTTTGAATTCTTTTCATTAAGTGAGTGGTGTAACCAGCAATTTTATTTCTTAATCTTTTTGATTGAATAACTGCAATTTCTGAAGTTAATCTTTTATTGGTTTCGAAATCTAAAGTTAATTTTGGATAGAATCTTTCAATCAAAACTTTTGAAGCTCTTTTAACAGTCTTTGTTCTAACACGTCCCTATACTTCGTTAGTATCACCGTTCATATCTTTATCTATCGCTATCTAACATACCATAATGAATGTTGTTTGAAAATTATTATTAATTTTTTCAGATTGTTTTAGTCTCACTAAAAAAAAATAAAAAACACACGTGATGTACAAAATATAGGGCTACAACATTTACAGCCATCAACAAAATTCAAACAAAGTATAACACACGTTATGGATTCACGTAATAAACTATTTCATTGCGACGTATGTAGTACGGATTGTACAAATAGAATACGCATTCAATGTGCAATTTGTACAGATTATGATTTATGTGTTCCATGTTTTGCGTCGGGTTCAACAACAAGTGATCATAAACCCTGGCATGATTATCAAATAATCGAACAAAATACTTATCCTATCTTCGATCAAGACTGGGGAGCAGATGAAGAATTGTTATTGATCCAAGGTTGTGAAACTTTTGGGTTAGGTAATTGGGCTGATATAGCTGATCATATCGGCAATCGATCGAAAGAGGAAGTTGCAAAACATTATTATGATATTTATCTAAAATCTTATCCACTACCGGATATGAGTAAACATTATGACATAACTCCATTGGAGTTCCTAGAACAAAGAAAAATAAGGTTGGAGAATCGAAAGAACATGCCATTGCCTCCTCCAAAATTGAAACCAGTTGCTTCGGTTCCACTATGTCATGAGATACAAGGATACATGCCTGGAAGATTAGAATTTGATCATGAAGCAGAAAATGAAGCAGAAGTACCAATCAAGGATATGATATTTGATCCGGAAGATCTGATTAATGATATAGAATTGAAATTGACTATTTTAGATATTTACAATTCAAGATTAACCACAAGAGCTGAAAAGAAAAGAGTTCTAATATTAAACAACTTATTAGAATATCGAAAAAATATAAGTAATGATAAGAGGAGATTGAAAGAAGAGAAAGATTTACAAAAAAAGATCAATTTGTTTATTAAAATACTAACGCCTTCTGATTTTGAAATGTTTACCCGAGACTTATTGACCGAGTTGAAATGCAGAATTCGGATTCAACAATTGCAAAATTGGAGGAAAAATGGTATAACCACCACAGAAGATGGTAATAAATTTGAAAAGGATAAATTGATTCGAAGTGCTCATTATCAAAGAATGGGAAATGTTAACAGAAACACTCCAAATAAGTTTGAATATAAGAAAATGGTAAAACCATTGGATATAAGTCATGCAACTGATTTTGAGTTATTATCAAATGAAGAAAAACAATTATGTACGACGTTAAGAATTTTACCAAAGCCTTACTTGGCTATAAAGAACCAACTTATAAAAGAAGCAGTTAAGAATAATGGATTACTAAAGAAGAAAGACGCGAGACAAGCATTAAAAATAGATGTGAATAAGGCTTCAAAGATATATGAATTTTTTGTACAAATGGGTTGGTGTTCGCAATAAATATATAATTTTGTCAGCTGTTTTTTTTTCTTTATGACTAAGCATCACATTATCATAGTAGGTGCAGGTATCATTGGTGTTTGCACAGCGTATTATATCGTTCAACATCCCAAGTATGATCCTGAAAGATATCATATAACACTAATAGAAAGTAAAAGGGTAGCCGGTGGAGCTAGTGGGAAGGCTGGGGGCCTATTGGCTTTGTGGGCATTTCCGGAGCAAATAGTGTCATTGAGTTTCAATTTACATCAAGAATTGGCTGATAAATATAATGGTTACGAAGAATGGGGATATAGAAGATTAACCACAGTTTCACTAGAAGGAGACTTATCAAGTCCAAAGAAACGAAAAAATCAACTACCACCAGATTTGAATTGGATAACATCATCATTGATTAGTAATTGTTCGACGTTGGGTGGATCTGACACTACAGCTCAAGTTCATCCTTACAAATTCACAAATTTTATTCTAAAAAAAGCTATAGAATACTCCAACGGTTCATTAGAATTACTTATAGGGAAAGTTGACGAGATAATATATTCAGAAGAAACAGGAAGTGCAACTGGTATTAAATACCGGTCGAAAGACGAAGAAATTATAAACTTGAATGGAGATCAAATAGTTTTATCTGTTGGTCCATGGACTTCCAAGATTTTACCTGATTGTCCTATATCAGGTCTAAGAGCTCATTCGATCACAATTGCACCATTTAAAGATCAACCCGTTTCACCGTACGCAATATTCACAGAATTCAAAATTGGTCCACATTCTTATATATCGCCAGAAATTTACGCGAGACAGGACGAGGTTTACGTATGCGGCGAAGGTGATTCGGCAGTTGATGTACCAGAAACTACAGATGATGTTGAAGTCGTGAAGTCCAAGTGTGATGATTTGTTTGAACAAGTTGGTAAAGTATCACAAAATTTGCAAAAAGGCCATGTACTAAAGAGACAAGCGTGTTATTTACCAGTGTTGGATGTCCCTTCATCAAGCGGGCCTTTAATTGGAGAAACAAATGTATCAAATTTATATATTGCATCAGGACATTCATGTTGGGGAATAAATAATGCACCCGGTACAGGGAAAATTATGAGTGAATTATTATTAGATGGAGAAACAAATTCAGATATAGCAAGTTTAGATCCTTCCTTATATTTTGATGCGAGTGTTTTAGAAGAATTTAAGTAAACCTAGTCCTATAATCATTAAAAATATTGTAGTTATCAATTTTTCATATTTTATCCATAAATCGTAATCAAATAAATGTATTTCTTTTGGTTTATTTCGTAAATACCTTTGATTAGAGTCTCTTATCGGGTTCCAATTTGGTTGTACCTTGTGGAATCGATCATTTTTCTCAATTTGTTTGTGATCTTCGAGAATATCTTGAAAAATCTCATGATTTTTATTGTAAACAGGTAGTGGATGTGAAAGACCTGGTTTTGTTGACGTTAAAATAATAGTATAATGTGGTGAAGGTAATTTTCTTAAAGCTGTTCTGATTATTGGATCGGGATTCGAATCTTCTATTCTAATGACTCTTTTTCTGGTATCATAATATTCCAAGTCGTAATTAACAGATTCTGCCTCACAGGTGTTAACAATGTATTGTTCTATATAGTCCAAATCCAAGACCAGATCTAATCTTGGAAGTCCTAAAATAGTAGACGACATATACAAATATTTTCTTAACATCGGCCATAAATCTTTCTTAGAAGTGGTCAAATCATTGTAAGTTAAATCTGGCTGATCAATAATTAAATAAGCATCTGAAGAGCATTCCGTAACTAATTCTCTGATAATGTCGATTGGTTCTGTCGATTTAATATCTACCAATTTGTGTGATGCTATTAGCAAGGGAGCCAATCTTTGACCCTGAGCTATGGCTAACAAAAACCAAATAAGCTTCATTATCTATTTTTTTTTTTCGTCATGTCTAGTGCTCAAGAATTAGTAGACTTAATTAATAAGTCTCCAACTCCATATCACGTCGTAAATTCGGTGAAAACTTTATTAAAAGAAGACGGATTCAAAGAACTCTCTGAGAAAACTGCTTGGGATTTGAAAAATGGGAAATATTTTGTTACAAGAAATGGCTCTTCAATTATTGCCTTTAAAATCAAAGATTTGAAAGCAGGTATTTCGATTGTGGCTGCTCATACTGATAGTCCTGGTTTAAGAATTAAACCAGTGTCAGAAAGGACATCGGAAGGTTTCATCCAGGTTGGTGTTGAACAATATGGTGGCTTAATTGCACATTCTTGGTTCGATAGAGATTTATCAATTGCAGGTAGAGTTTATGTTTACGAAGACGAAAAATATGTTTCAAAATTATTAAAGATTGATAAGCCATTGCTAAGAATCCCTTCACTTGCAATTCACTTGGATCGTACAGTGAATACAAAATTTGAATTCAATAAGGAAACTAAATTAATCCCAATTGCAGGTCAGACTCATTTATGTAAAGATGATCCAGAATTGAAAATGACACCAGAACAATTTGAATCAGTTCAGAATGTGATTTCAAGGCATAATAAGTCTTTAATTGAATTAATTGCTAAAGAATTGGGAGTAAAGTCATCACAAATTGAAGATTTTGAATTAATTTTATACGATCATCAAAAATCTGTCATCGGAGGATTAAACGATGAATTTATTTTTTCACCAAGATTAGATAATCAAACTTCATGTTTCACAGCTACAAAAGGATTGATTGAAAGTGAAGACGACGGTATTCAATTAATTTCATTATTTGATCATGAAGAAATTGGCTCAGTGTCAGCTCAAGGTGCTGATTCAACATTTCTACCAGATGTGTTACATAGATTGACAAAGGACCATTTTCACGAATCAATGTCAAAATCATTTTTATTGTCCTCAGATATGGCTCATGGCGTTCATCCTAATTATGGCGAATTTTATGAAACTAAAAACAGGCCTAATTTAAATAAAGGTCCAGTTATAAAAATCAACGCAAATCAGAGATACGCTACTAATTCTCCAGGTATTGTTTTATTGAAGAAAATTGCAGATAAAGTTGAAGTTCCTTTGCAATTGTTTGTTGTAAAAAACGATTCTCCTTGTGGTTCTACAGTTGGTCCAATTTTAGCAGCAAAAACGGGTATAAGAACTTTAGATTTGGGAAATCCACAATTATCAATGCATTCGATTAGAGAAACCGGAGGTAGCTTCGATGTAGCTTACTTGACAAAATTGTTTAAATCATTTTTTGAAAATTATAACAATTTAAATGAGAAGATTTTAGTAGATTAGGCAAATTAATATAAAATTGCATTTAAAAGACAACTTTTTTTGAAAAACGTTATTCATTGAAAAATTAATTATAAGAAGTCATCAACAAAATTATGTTTAAATTTAGCCCAACCGCTCAAACTTTTTTCATATTCTGCTAGTTCCAATTCTTCTGGTGTTTGGAAATATCTGTCAGTGTCAAAATCCATATCAGCTGCTCTCACAAATTTATCCCTCTTGATCAACCACCAAATAATGAACGATACAGGAAATACACCTAACTCTAGGTAGGATTGAAAAAAATCTTTTACTACAAAAGGTGAAAGTGTACTCCATCCTTGAACCAAAATAATAAATGAACCAAGGATAACAACGTACCAAGCTCCGAATGGATAAGTGTAATTTTTAAATGCTAATTCGTCAGTTCTTTTTTGTACTTTGAGCCCCCTTCTGAACCTAATTGAAATGAATCCTATTACTGTCCAGGAAATCAAATTGGATAAACCGACGATTGATTGTAACCAACTCCAAAGTTCTCCTGTACCTACAAAAGCCAGCGCAAAACAAAGCCCTCCAATGAACCAAGTACATAATACCGCTACTACTGGAGTTTTGTATTTATTCGTGTAGCTGAAAAGTTTCGGTATATAGTTTTGAGTACTCAAATTGTAAGCGAGTCTCGAACCAGCATATAAAGCGTGATTGGCAGCAGATATAATTGATGTCATGATCACAGCATTCATAAAACTACCAGCTCCTTTAGCTCCAACTTCCTGAAAAATTATTGTGAACGGACTTGATATAATTTGTTTCGTCAGAAGGTTTGGATAGTCATAAGGAATATTTAAGCCGATAAAAAATGTTGTGAAAACGTAAAAGATGATTATTCTAAAGAATGTAGCTTTTATAGTCTTTGGAATAGTTCTAGTTGGGTTCTTAGTTTCTCCGGCTGTCAAACTAACACTTTCCAACCCCCCATATGCATAAGCCGCTGTAACGAAAATCGTACTGAAGCCTCTGATTCCATTGACAAATGGAGCGTCTTTATAAGAAAAATATTTGAATCCAATATACTCATGCAAACTATTCTTACCAGCATTACATATTATACTCACAATGAAAAAAATAACAATTGTGATAACTTTCAATAAAGACAAAGTATATTCGAGTTCCCCATAAAATCTGATGGGTAATAAATTAATCACCAAAAGGAAAACCCAAAAAATAATTGATATGACGTACCAATGGAAATCAGTCCAATACTGCATTACAATTTGCAAAGCAGTTAAATCCCCTGCAAGTGAACAACAATCATTGAACCAATAATTAATCAAAACAGCAAACCCTAACGATTCACTGCCGAATCTTTTGGCATACGTCGTAAAACTTCCTGAGACAGGAAACATAACAGACATTTCTCCAAGACACATTTGCATGGCAAATACTATTGTTCCAATTACCATATAATTTAAAAGTAACGATAATGGTCCTCCTTGTGCTAGAGACTTTCCAGTTCCTAAAAACAACCCAGTTCCTATCACACCTGCTATAGTTATCATAGAAATAATTCTTGGGCTTAGTTGTCTAGATAAATTTTCAGTTTGGGCTACATCTATCGACGACGTAGTCGATGACGCTCTTTCTAAGTCTCTTACCAGTTTATCGTCATGCGTTATTGATAATGATTTACCAGCATCTATTGAAGATTTCTGGTTAGACATGTTGTCCCTGAATTAAATATTTTACCATCTCAAATTTTAGATTATCAATTTAGATAATTTAGATAATTTAGATTACGGCATCTGATAGATTAGCTTGGTTCACGTGACCAAATTTTCAGAAATTTTCGTTTCAGATTTATACTTTTTTGTCGTAATAAGGCGTTAAAATATATCACGCTGATCGCTTATATTCATTAAAACAAACTCATAGCTTGGTGCATTCCACAATTATAGTGTAGTTTAGAAGAACCATATCAGTATGATGCATTCTTATAATTCCTTTTGGTAGTTTAGATGGTTTTGAGCTTTGATTGCCCATGAGCCACAGCGCAGAAGAATTTGTTATGAAGTGTTTAGTCCAGAATTAATTTAGTAACTATGCTTTCTTTTGCTTTGCCAAATATTTTGCTCCCGTCGTGTCAGCCTTCGTGTAGAAAACCAACTATCAAGAATCAAATTATGCATACTCGTAAAATTTAAGCAAAATCTTTTGACAAGTCTTGACTCTATTGTTTAAAAAGTGTTTTGTTTCCATCCATAGAATATTATTTCGGCTATTGAGTTGGTTGGTGACCATATATCTGGTGTGCTGTCTCAAAAATATCTTTTGTGTTGAGAATCATATATCAACATGAGTCGAAGAAAAGATTCTATTGAGCAATTTATATCCAGCCCGCAATTATTTCTAGATAATGGACTAGCGCAGCTAAGGTATATGATACTTGTTGAAGGTTTGTCAACCCCAGAAGGTTATGATCAATGTCCATATAGATCGTATGTTTGGTCAATTCTTCTACGAGTACCCGCAATCAAAACAATTGATTATTTACAACTTCTTGCTCAATCACTGGAAACTATATCAGCTGAGTTATTGATCAAAATAAAAAATGACACTTTTCGAACTTTAATGAATGATAAGAGATTTCACTCCAAAGTTAGTGAAGACTCTTTAATTAGAATATTATCTTGTGTTGGCATCACAGAAATAGGCTACGTTCAAGGTTTAAATGTCTTACTAGCACCAATCATCTATTGTTGTCATAAGAGTGAACCACAAGCATTCGCTATTTTACATAATTTAATCACATATCACATTCCATTATATGTCACTCCAAATTTAGATGGTGTACATACTGGATTGAGCTTAGTTGATGTAATTTTGAGACTAATAGATCCAGTTTTAAGTGAATACTTGGATTCGAAATTTCTCAAAGCCAAAATATATGCATTTCCATCGATATTGACGTTGAGTGCATGTACACCACCATTGAAATCTGTTTTAAAGTTGTGGGATCTTTTGTTCGCGTATGGCTTTCATATGAATATACTATTTGTTGTTGCACAATTGATTTTGAATAGAACTGAATTATTGAATACTCAACAGCCAATGAATTTGTTAAGAAATTTTCCTCCATTGCAAGAGAATGAAATAATTAAACTTAGCTTGAGTTTTATACCTGAATTACCTAAAGAGTTGTATGATCTAGTGTCAAGACATGGTTACGATAAAACTGTCCCACAAGAATTAAAATATTTTATTGAGAATCTATAAAATACCATTTTTATAATCTTCATAATCAAAATAAGCACATAGTATGGTGCGATCATTGTATGATCTACCACTTAATTCCATTATAGCTTTCAATGCTGATTCCTCAGAATCGAATTCAACAAATATTTTTCCCAAACCAGGCTGATTAAATTGGGATAAGCCAGGGGTAAAGTCATTAGCGGGCCTAGGTATTTTGATAGAGATTACATCTCCAAACTTTGAAATTTCTTGTTTCATATCTTTAAGAGTGAATTCATAGATTGCATCATCTAACAAATCTTTTATTGTGACTGCATTTATGATTTGAATTACTCTCAGCTTCAGATGTGCTGGCGCATTGCTTACCAACTTTTTTAATGTAGAAAAGTTTACAGGACCAGGTTGTATAGATTTTCCGCAGTTTGAATAAAATGCATCATTAACAAATGGAACAAATTTTATAGCCTCCAAATCTGGATTTTCGAATTCAGCAAATATCAACCCTAAAGATTCTTGTGTTCCCTTTGAACGAAGATATTTTATATTTTTGGCTGCTAATTTTTCTTCGACTATATCCGATGGAGTTGGATTTATGAGAATTGAGATCTTTTTTGAATCTTTTTCACTCACCACAAACTCATTTGTTCTAGAAATCTTTAATTTGAATTTACCATCGACAACTGCATCTTCTTCCTTGTAAGCATTGAAAAATAATTCGGTTCCATTTAAAGAAGATATTATTGTTGCCGACTCAGAATTATCAAATTCGATAATCAACTTATTACCAATTTTTCTTTTAGCATGAATGCTATTGGTAGAATTATCATACTCAATCATCTTTAAATAATCACTGAAAAATTCCACAATTTTGAGATAATTTATTAGTTTAAAATCGGCTTCAATTATCAATGTCCTAGCAGCTCTTGAGTCAGAAGGATCAATTCTTGAAACATCATGTAGAACGTCGTTCGAATCTAACATCCTGTCCTTAATTAAACCTTCTAGTTTCGTGAAATCCACAGGTCTGGGATACCCTGGTAATGGAAATAATCCAGATAATTTAGCTCTTGCCGCACCAACATTTTCAAAACCTTTAGGTTTAACATCCCATCTAGAATCAATTACTTTAACTTTATCAATCGAATCAATTTCTGATAGTTGCGATAATTTTGATTCTAAATTTTTTAATTCCTCTTCGAGAGATACTTTACTAGGACTATATGATTCAAGTTGTCTTTTGACACCCCTAGGTTCACTGAAATTCTCAGAGCTTCTTTTGTAAGCGTCATCTCTTTCATATACTCTGTTTCTTGACTCGTAACCTCTATTTCTCGATTCATAATGTCTTGCATCTTGTCTTTGATCAAAATTTCTTTCTCGACCTCTATCTCTGTAATCATTTCTTGGTCTATACTCTTGTCGCGGCCTCGTAGGTGTTGGCCTTGCTGGTTCATTTCTTATCTCCCTTCTGTCATCCGTTGTTCTTCTACTATAACCTGACAACCTGTTAGTATCATCACTTTTGTAATTAGATGATGACATACTGATGATTTGGTTTTTTTGCGCACAAAATAGTAGAGCGATTAAAGTGAAAAATATTATAATTTCAGAGATCACGAAGTGTATGAATAGAATTGAATATACAATTAATAGTCGTGTTAAACTTTGTAACACTGTCATGTATACTATAATTCATCATGGT
The DNA here is from genome assembly GCA_030565145.1 of Insectozyma parachauliodis. Classification (NCBI taxonomy): domain Eukaryota; kingdom Fungi; phylum Ascomycota; class Pichiomycetes; order Serinales; family Debaryomycetaceae; genus Insectozyma; species Insectozyma parachauliodis. The sequence goes on along the minus strand of JAJMBB010000033.1, from coordinate 103,312 downwards.
CTAAATATTCTTTATTCTTTTCCTCTATTGTATTTTCTTCATTCTCATTTTCCTCTGCAACTTTATCAGCTTCGTCTTTGATTTCTTCATCTTTGATTCCTTCTTCCTCTTGTTTCTTCACTTCCTCTTCATTCTCTTGCTCTAAATCACCCTCTTCTTGTTCTTTATTCTTTTCTTCTTCCTTCTTTTTCTTTTCAGCTTCCCTTAGTTTCTTTCTCAACTCCTTTTGCTTCTCTCTTTCAAGTAATTTATCAAACTTTTCTTCAAATGATTTGACTCTTTGTTGATGAGAAGTCTCAATAGCAATTATATCACCAAACATATCGGCGACACCTTTAGCTAAATCATCATGAAACTTGTATAATTCTTTTCTTGAATAAGATTCAATACCTGAATCGATCAACTTTCCTACTTCAGTAACAATGTCTTTGTAATTTTTCAAGTTTCTATCAAAATTTAGCAACCTATCATCTGACCTCTTAAATTTATCGTTTTCTTTATCAAAGTCTAATCCATTCTCTTCATACTTTTTTCTAATTTCAGCAATTTTATTACCGAATTCCAACATGCTCGATTGAATTTTAATCATCAAGTTGGTACTATCTTTATACAAACTTTTCATACCTTCTAAAGACAAATCAGTACTCTTCATATGAATAAAAGTTTTGAGCTCATGTTCAGTTTCACTAATCAATGAAATTTTCTCTTTAATTTCTTCAAGATTTTCACTTTCATCCAACCATTCAATTAATTCGTGAACTAAGTCTTGGTATGGAGTGATTTCGGTTTCTTCCAGTATGATTGATTCATTTTCATCTATGAAATCTCTAAGTTTATAAAGTTTACTTTCCAATTGGTTTTTGTTTTCGGTTAATTCTATTTTTGCATCATCTTGAAGATTTAACCAATTGAGTTTATTGATAAGCGGTTGTTTCTTGATAATGGGCTGCACGTGTGGATACAAACCTTTAGGATTAACTGTTTTATTTGAACGTTCTAATTTAACATCAAACATCTTATTTTGATCCAAATTAAATTTACCAACATATTTCCCCTTTTCAAGCTGATAGCTCTTGAATAATTGACCATCTTGATACAAATTAATCTTTTCGGTTTCACCCAAATCAATGGTGCTCGATTTATTAGTGGACCCTTTCGCAAATACAATAACTGGAGTATCATCAGTGCTATATTCGAAATTATGAAAATTTCTTTCCATTAAGTTGTCTTTTGTTTTCAATTTTAATCCTTTCAAAGTTGTACCTAAAGCACAACTTTCATCAGTATTTACTGATTTTGAAAGTTTCATAAAACTTGAAACGTGCTTTTGAATAAATGGTACTCTGGTTGATCCCCCATTCAATATAACGGATTTCACATCTTCGGCTTTAATTCCTGCATCTTTTAATGCATCTTCAATTGGTTTAACAATATTGTTCATCAAATCTGAGTTGATCTCTTCAAACTCCTGTCTGGTGATTGAAAATTTATGATCTTTATCTTCAATTTCCAAACTTGATTTGAATTCATTATTTGCTGACAAAATAATTTTAGCCTTTTCAGCCAATTCCCAAATTCTTGCTTTGATCTTATCATTTTCAGGGAAACCTTCTTTGAATTTATTATAAATTGATTCTGTTAAAAACCTTCCACCAAATTTTTCATCATACCCAACGCTTTCGATTGTTAAATTTGAATCAATTGAAAACAATGTAGCTGTCGTATAACCAGCACCAACATCATATACCATATGATATTCTTTCTCTTCGAATTCTTTGTTGCTGACGTAGTTTAATGCTACAGCAGTACCTTCATCAACTAAACCTAGAACATTCAAATTTGCTAAAGCTAAAGAATCCAAGTAAGCTTGTCTTGTAGCTTGACTTGCAAATGGAGGTATTGAGATTGCAACATCTAACAAAGTTGCAGCATTTTGTGCCTCCAAATCACTAATAGCTCTCGATTTAATATCATTCAAAGTCATTGCAAACAATTCTTCAACTGAAAATTGATAGGTTTCATTCTTCAATTTTAAATCAAAAACAATTGCATTTCTCAGATTAGAAACTAAATTAGCAAAATGAGTTCTCAAATATGATTCAACTATTGGATCATCAAATGATCTCCCTAATAATAACTTCAAATCAAGAACACTTTGAGATGGAAATCTTGTAATCAAACTACTCATTTGCGAGCCAAATATTCTTTCAATATCTTTACCATCTTGCCTTATACACAAACCTGACAAATCCTTTCGTTTACCTTCATCTGTTAACACCATCTCAAATTTAATACTAGGTGCCAACAATACTGATTTGGTGAATTGTTGACCGAAATCAATACCAAGAATGGCACCTAGTGTGGTTGTAAGTAGATATAATATTATAATCTTCATAAAGGACAGCACTGAAAAATTTCTACACGTGAGAAAAACAATGGTGTTATTTGGTAATCAACCATTTAGAGGTAAAAATGAACAAGCAGCCTATGAAAAAACGTTTGCAGGGAAATATCAGAGGCTAGTTAAAAAGAATCATTTTATATTTTTGGGACTTCCCTTCTTGTTATCAATAGTTGCGGGTTCCATATATCTACAGAAATTCACTTCTGTGAAATGGGAAAGACATGATAATAAATACAGACAATTAAATGAAGAAGAGATGTTGAATCTAATCGAGAACAAGAGAACATTCGATAAAAAGCAAGATTTTTACAGGTTGCAAGGATTTTTAATTGACAATAAAGTGAATGATGATTATGAAATGGTTAGAGTTCTTAGGAAACCAGAAGATGAGCCAATATGGAATAAAAATTGAATATATTACTTTCTTTTCTTCAATTCGGGTAATTTAAATGGGACTTTAAGTTGTGCAATTTTATAATTTGCAGCTTGTGATTTAGTGATACCAAACCCTTCAGCTTCCCCGACATTAGCATTTCTAATAATTGCACCAGTTGATCTTGCCAAGTTTAACATCTTTGAGTTTTTGATTTTCAATTGGGTCGAATAAGGATTTAATTCTAATATGAAAGAATTAAGATGGAACAAAGTAATTATCAAATGGATGAGTATTTTATCTTCATTAAACGGATCAACGACAAAGTTCTTTCTACCAAATGTAGAACTCTTAGTTGAGGTGAAGTTTTTGATTAAATGCTCTGTCAAAGCTTCAGAGACATTCAATTTCTCTATTAAATCGTCTTTTTTCTTTATATTATTGTTTTTATAGAATGCAAATAGTAAGGATGCATAATACAAGATTTTATGATTTGCAGTATCATACAATTTAGTAACAAACTGTGGTTGTGAAGGAAAATTCTCAATAGATCCAGTTAATTTTATTATGTCTAAAGGTACCACGTCTGTAATTTTATAAATGTGCTCAACATTTGTAGCTTCCAAATCAACTTTAGGTAAGGTAGTTGTAGTTTGCTGTTCCACGGATATGGGAATGATGCTTTCTGAAATATCTAGTTCAATATCCTGTAATCTCTCTGAATCTATTCTGTTTTTTTCTAAATTGATAATGGCTTGTTTAGCTTTTTTAGTACCAAAAGCTTCACCTAAAGCTTGTCTTTGATGAATATTTTTTATACCTTGTTGTTTGATTGAGGGACCTTTATAAACTCTGTTACCTCTAGCTGTTACTTTAGTAGGAATATATATAGTTTTATACAAATTTATAGCATTTTTCTCTTCATCAAATACCCCTAGAACATAATCATCATTGGTTGATTCACCATTATAATCTAATGTTTCACTTTCACCATGCAATAAATGACTATCCTTATATTTGTAAACATTGAAATCTTCAGCAGCTATTTCTGACCCATTAAATAAAGATCCTACAATCACTGGTTTGTCATGATAGTTAACATTCATGATGTGTGAAAAATATTTTTTTAGATGATGTCAAATTTCTATACAATATTGAATATAGATCAAGATGCTACAAACGATGAGATAAAACAGGCATATAGAATTAAACTACTAAACACACATCCAGATAAAACTAAAAATGAGATATCAAACAATGAAATACAAAATATCAAACAGGCTTATATAACGCTAATAAATCCCGTTACTAGACTAGAATATAACAAACAGCTAACAGAAGCATCAAAACTTGACGGATATAATATGAATGGAAGTGGATTAGATGTATATAATTTGGATGATTTTGATATGATTGACGACGAGTGGTTCAAAGATTGTCCTAGATGCCATACTGACAGAAGTATGAAGTTGACAGAAGAGGATTTGGAAAAAGGAACATCGGATGAACAAGGTGAGTATAATATTATTGTGCAATGTATTAGCTGTAGTCTATGGATTCAAGTCAAGTATTTTGAGACCGAATAAACCAATCTTTAATTGAAAATCCTTTAGCTGGATCAGCAATTTGAACATTTCTGAATCTTGATTCAACATGAGAATCATCTGCTAACACAAGCACTGGCAATAAGTAATATAATTTCATTCTAATTCTTTTGTCCAACTCTCAATTTCGTTTGTTATTTGTTCTAGCATCTCTATTTTATTCTCAATAGTTTCAATTTCTTTGATATGCTTATTAAATTCTTGTTTTAAAAATTCCAATTGCTTTGCATTGTTTTCAAGTTGACTTAAATTTTGCTCCAGCTTGATATAATTCAATGATTGATTCGTATTCAAGTTTTGTAACAAATTTAAATCTATCGTCGATATATTTGTATCAGAGTCTACAATTTTAGATACCAAATCTAGAGCTTGATTCATGTTGAATTTTATTACTATTTACACTACCTACCTGAATACAATTTATACAATGGATTGGTTTCATACGCTTGACGATTTGCCCATTTCTTAGTTGGTTTTGAATCTAATTTCAGTTTGTAATCTACTTTTTCAGGTTTATCAATTAGGTCACTCACGCTTACTCTAATTTTAGACTCAGGAGTAATCACTTCGTATAACCCCGGTAATTTATCGGCAGCTTTTCTAAAAGCTTCTCTCGCGACCTTATCATGAATCGGCCCATCGATTTCATATAAAACTTTTCCTGTTGGTGTTCTGGTGGCCCAATGATCAAAAGCACCTTTACCTTTTCCCATTCTTGTATGATTACCCTTGATACAAACAGCCAAATCACAAACAAATCTAGTGATCAATTGTGATTTTGTAGGTCTTAGTTCCCTTTTTAGCAATTTGTCTACTGATAATAGTTGATTTGCATGTAATCTTATACCTTTAGATTTTAATCTCAAACCTAATTTTCCCTGGGTTAAGAAATTACCCTTGATTGAACCACCTGTTCTTACGGATACCCTTCCTTTCTGTGCCTTTTCTACTTCTTTAAACCTTGGTGAGTACTCATGTCTGAACCTCTTGAATATAAGCCCAAATGGGTTTCTCAGAAACATTGGTGAATAATTTTTTTTCTACTGCGTGCATTTTTTTACAAATCTATACATGTTCCTCATTTGATTGTTCTGGCTTATTATACCCTGCGTAACCAGTTGATGTGGCCATTTCTTCTTCTGAAGGTGGAACCCAACCTGGTGATTTCCAAGCAGGAATACCACTTTGATATAATTCATCTACTTCTTCCAAACCTAACCCTTTAGTTTCGTAAACCATGAAATAAACAAAGAAAATTGAAAAAACTAAACAACCCATAAAAACAAAACCGTAGTAGAAGTGAATTGCATCAGTGATGAATGATGTGAAGAATGAAATTAAGAAACCAAAGATCCAATTAGCTGAAGAAGCAACCCCCATAGCCTTAGATTTAACTTTTAAAGGATATAACTCTGAAATGACAGAGTAACAACCACCCGCCCATGTAGATGCAAAACAAAATATGTATAACGAAGTAATGAAAATCAAGGCATTCCCATCTGGATGTCTGGTTGGACCTCCAACTTCATTGATGTATAAATGTTGAGAACCAATCAATGAGTATATTAAAAAACAAACTGACATTGAAACGGAACCAATCAATAAACATAATCTTCTACCTAATTTTTCAATAGCATAAATACCAAGGAAAGTAGAAGCGAAATTGATAACACCAATAATAATAGAAGTTTCAAATGAATCATTTAATCCAACCGCTTGGAAAATTGTAGTTGAATAATAGAAAAAGTAGTTATCACCAGTCAATTGTTGTAAAGCTTGGATCATAGCACCAACGAAAACTCTTTCAAAAATTCTTGGTTTACCATTTATCAACGTCATCCAAGATGCTTTACCTGCTAATCTTTCTCTTTCAATACCAGCTTGCATCAATCTTAATTCACGATACAATGCAGGATCATCTTCGGAAACTTTATTAGTTTTTGCTAATGAAGATTTAGCGTCTTCAATTCTATCCTTACTAATCAAGTATCTTGGTGATTCTGGCATTCTTACCATTCCACCAACTAATAATATAGCCCAAGCAAAACACAATCCTAATGGTATTCTCCATTGTCTTGAATCCGAGTATGCTTCTTTACATCCATAAGTGGTACAATAACCTAAAAATATACCCAAAGTAATCATTAATTGAAAACAACAAACTAAAGTACCTCTAAGATGTTTAGGTGAAACTTCTGAAATAAACAATGGACAAACAACTGATAATGTACCAACACCCAATCCAGAAAAGATTCTACCAATCATGATTTGGTACCATGCATGTTGAGAAGATATTTGAACAATTATACCAACAACATAAATGACCATGGCTGATATTATTCCTATTCTTCTACCAGCTATATCAGCAATTTTTGACATGAAAATGGCACCAAAAGCACAACCAGCATTAAATATACCAACGATCAAACCAGTACGAACATTTGAGAAATAATATTCACCGCTTGAGTTCTTTTGACCAAATCTTTGTTTGAAATCAGTCATGTTGATAAACCCAGAAATAGTACCTGTATCAAATCCGAAAACAAACCCTCCAAAGGCAATTAAAACACACATGATCGCTATACCTATGTAAGCGGTCCAAGGTTTATCGTTTAACTCTAATTTTTGATCTGATTCGTATTTTTCTTCCACATCATTAGGATGTTCCGTATTAGATGAAGCTTGAGACATTGTTATCGATTTTTAACTTCGAGCCAAGGTGTCATTCTTATATAAATTCAAGATTGATGAGCAACAATGCATAGCTGCAAAAAAATTTTGTGCGACAATTCAAGTTGCTACAATATTTGTGATTTACCTTTTTTTGAACATTTCTATTATGTCATTTTACTCGGATGAATTTCAACCGTTAAAAATTACACAAGGCTATATTAAAATTCTATATTTATCGTAATTCGTAATCTATTTATCTATACATGTTCTTCTTCTGGTTTATTGTAACCAGCGTAACCGGTTGATGTAGCCATTTCTTCTTCAGTTGGTGGAACCCATTTCGATGATTTCCAAGCAACAACACCACTTGAATATAATTCATCGATCTCTTCCAATGTTAACCCTTTAGTTTCATAAACAACAAAGTAGACAAAAAATATTGAAAATACTAAACAGCCCATGAAAACAAAACCATAGTAGAAATGAATTGCATCAGTGATAAATGAAGTGAAAAATGAAATCAAGAAACCAAAAATCCAATTTGAAGCGTTTGCAACTCCCATAGCTTTTGATCTGACTTTTAATGGATAAATTTCTGAAATGATTGAATAAACACCACCCGCCCAAGTAGATGCAAAGAAAAAGATGTATAATGAAGTAATGAAAATCATAGCATCACCATCTGGATGTCTGGATGGACCACCAACCTCATTGATGTATAAATGTTGGGTACCAATTAAAGCATAAATCAAGAAACAAATTGACATTGCTACTGATCCGATTAACAAACAAACTCTTCTACCTAATTTTTCAATAGCATAGATACCAACAAATGTGGATGCAAAGTTGATAACACCAATAACGATCGAAGTTTCAAATGAATCATCTAAACCAACAGCTTTGAAAATGGTAGTAGAATAGTAGAAAAAGTAATTATCACCTGTTAATTGTTGCAATGCTTGTAAAAATGCACCAACAAGAACTCTTTCAAAAATTCTTGGTTTACCGTTAAATAATGTAGCCCATGAAGCTTTACCTGCTAATCTTTCTCTTTCAACACCAGCTTGAATCAATTGTAACTCATGATATAAGGCTGGATCTTCTGGGGAAACTTTGTTAACTCTTGATAAAGAAATTTTAGCATCTTCAATTCTATCTTTACCTATAAGGTATCTTGGTGATTCTGGCATTCTTACCATACCACCAACTAAAAATAAAGCCCAAGCAAAACACAAACCCAATGGTATTCTCCATTGTCTGTCATCAGTATAGGAATGTTTACAACCATAGGTAGTACAGTAACCTAAGAAGATACCTAATGTGATCATCAATTGGAAACAACAAACTAAAGTACCTCTAAGATGTTTTGGAGAAACTTCGGAAATAAACAATGGACATAAAACTGATAAAGTACCAACAGCTAAACCTGTAATGATTCTACCAATCATAATTTGATACCAAGCATGTTGAGCTGCAATTTGAACTATAATCCCAACAATATATATAATCATACTGGTCATAATACCAATTCTTCTACCATATAAATCACCTAATTTTGATAAAAATAATGCTCCAACAGCACAACCAGCATTGAATAAACCAATGAGCATACCGGTTCTTGCGTTTGAGAAATAATATTCCCCCTCAGAATTTCTTTGACCAAATCTACGCATGAAATCTTCCATATTAACAAATCCAGAAATGGTACCAGTATCGAAACCAAAAACAAACCCACCAAAGGCAATTAATACACACATAATAATTATTGAAGCATAAGCACTCAATGGTTTATTGTTTAAAACTGGTTTTTCATGAACTTCTTTTTGTTCTTCATATTTTGACTGTACGTCATTAGCATCAACAGTGGATGCATTTGAATTATTTTCAGTTGACATTGTTATTGATGAATAAAATGAAAGATTTTCAATCTCTATTTATAGTGGAAATTTTGGGGGACGCAGATTTTTACTTTTTCTCCAAACATCTCCATACGGTTCTAAAAAAACAAAATTTACACCCGCCATACATATGCATATTAATAATCCGGTCGGAAAAACTTGAGACATAAAAAATTTTCACATCATCTAGATTATAAATTACAGTTTGATTTTCTCTATTTCCAAAACTGAAGTATTCTTTTAGTAAATAAAACGTTATTTTGAAAATCTGAAGTGAGTCAAATATATTGGCAATAATTTTCGATTAATGAAAATCGAAGACTAAAATTTTTTCGAAGGCTTATTCGGTTTGTGTATCTAAAATAATCCGAATAATCCCAAAAAGAAATTTATTAAATCACCTGGTCGCACACATTCTATTGTCTCCACTGCTTTATGCAACTGGTGACAATATGATGGAGAAATGGGGCAATAACTTCGGACGACAATCGTTGGATCTAACTATTGTAGATTTATGTCACCAGTTTTCGGTTTTAGTTCAAGATTCGAAAAAAGCTTTCTATGAGTCTCCCTTTTTCCTCCACTTTCGTACGAGCCGCACTTGGTCTTTATATTTCAATCGTGTAATTTGTTCAATAAATGCCAACAGTTGTCACCATGGAGCTACAATATGGGGATGGTAGTCATAAGATATTTGGGATGGAAAACTTCGGCAATACTTGTTATTGTAACTCAATTCTACAATGTTTGTATTATACCGAGCATTTTAGAATGAAGTTGGCAAAACATAAATCAACCAACCACGAACCGAAACTACAAGTCACAGGGGTAAAACCACATAACTTTACGTTGAAGTATGAGCAGTTGATACAGAAGAAGCAGAAAGAGCAAGGTAAAGTGGAAGAGCGTCCCAAATCAGCCAGAAAAAGTTCACTATTTGGTTTGAAATTCAATTCAACTGCAGTGCAAGTCACTGAGAACAAAGCTCATTATATTGTTGAAGCAAGGTACTGTGATTCTTTATCATTAGAGCAACGTATTAAAATAAGTAAGTCTATAGAATTTCAAAAACTAGATCTATTTATAACGAGGCCAACAAATCAAATACCAAAACAAACAAATCGAAATGATTATTCACAAAGCTCTTCAATGTTATTAGCTGATGAACCCCAGCAAGCCGACCAGGAAGGATCTATCAGTACAAATTCAAGTGCTATAATTGTTGGCATACCAAAACCAGAAGCAAATTTGGTGACTCCAATCAACCCATTCAATGCGAATCCGAATTCAGATCAAAGAAAGAGATCGGCTTTAATAAATGGTCCCATTATTAATCTAGACACTTCTTTACAATTACCATCAGAACAAAAGGAGGATACGATATTGTTGTATGCTTTGAAAGATTTGTTTGAAAGTATGATTGAAAATAAATCATCGATTGGAGTCGTCTCACCGTCTTATTTTATAACCAAATTGAAAGAGAAAAACTATTTGTTTAGACAGAATAACATGCATCATGATGCTCACGAATTTTTCAATTACTTGATCAATGAAATTATTGAAAGTTTGAACAAGGAAATTGGGGTGGAGAATAATTGGTGTAATGACATTTTTCAAGGATTAATCACAAATGAAACAAAATGCTTGTCCTGCGAAACAGTCACTTCGAAACACGAATTTTTTCTTGATCTATCAATTGATGTACCACTGGGTCAAAGCGCATATTCGTTAAATTATTCATTAAATAATTTTTCCAAAATGGAAACATTATCGAATCAGAATAAGTTCTACTGTAATACCTGCTCCTCATTACAAGAAGCTGTTAAAACAATCAAACTAAAAAAATTACCAGAAATTTTGGTTATAAATTTGAAACGGTTCAAATATGATGAATTGAAAGATAAAATGGTAAAACTATTTGACAGCATCAGTTATCCATTTAATTTGAGATTGTTCAACACCACTGATGATAAACATTTCTTATATGATTTATATGCATTGGTCATACATATTGGTGGAGGTCCTATGCATGGTCATTATGTTTCAGTTTGCAAAATCAAAGCTGGGTTATGGTTGCTATTTGATGATGAGACGGTGGAGTTAGTTGAAGATTCATACGTCATGAGATTCTTTGGTAACGGGCCCGGTTTAGCAAGTGCATATATTTTATTCTATGCAAAGTGTACTGAGACAGAAGACTACGGGTTTGACCCGAATTCTATCTATGCTGGAGATAACAACTCGGTAGTTATGAAGGAGGGTACACCCGAACCGGAGTCGGAAGCATCTTCCGTGACATCATTTGAGGAACAACCAACCAAAGAAAAAAAATCGTGGGTTGGCTCCTTAAAACGAAAAGACAATCCTCCACCGTTGGAAAGAAACGCTTCCACCACTAGTACAACATCTGAGAAGAGAAAAAGTTTGTTTAGTTTCAAGCGAAAAAATTAATATACATTTGTAATAATAATGTCCACAGTTTCACCAACAATCTTGACGACGTCTACTTCAAAACTTATAACCTTGGCCGCAGGATGCTTTTGGGGAGTTGAAAAGGTGTTTCAGAAGCAATTTGCAGGGAAAGGGTTGGTTGATATCAAAGTTGGCTATGCTAATGGTATCCCAACCATAGGAAACGTTAATTATAAACAGGTGTGTTCAGGGCTGACTAATTTTGTTGAGTCAATTCAATTATCTTATGAACCATCACAATTAAAAGTTAATGATGTTTTGGATATATTTTTCAGAATGCATGATCCCACCACGGTCAATGCACAAGGTCCAGATAGAGGTACTCAATATAGATCAGCTATATTGACTCATCTGGACGAAGATCAACAAGTTGCCTGGAAGGTAAAAGATGAGTATCAAAAAAGTTGGTATCCAAATGATAAAATTGTTACTATAATTGAACCTATTAAGATATGGTATGATGCTGAGCTGTACCATCAACAATATTTACAGAAAAATCCAGGTGGTTACGAATGCTCTACTCACTTTATAAGATTGAAGCCAAAAGTTTAAGAGTTGACTGTCCTGGTTTGTCCTGACTTGATTACAAAACTTAGCATCATATCAAAACCGTAAGCTTAATAATGGATTACTTTGTTTTGAGCTTGGCCCACAGTATTTGATATAAATGTTTTACTGAAAACCAAATGCAATAAAAAATCGCGTCTTTAATTTTTCTCTCTAATGTCACTTTGGGTTGATAAATATCGACCAAAAAATTTATCTCAATTGTCATATCATGACTCTATCACTCAAAACTTGAAGGCTTTATCCAAGTCTGGTGATTTCCCGCATTTGTTGATGTACGGCCCTAGTGGTGCAGGTAAAAAAACTAGAATATATTGTACATTAAACGAAATATTTGGATCATCTGTTGAAAAATTGAAAATTGATGTGAAAACATTTGTAACATCCTCGAATAGAAAGCTAGAATTTAATGTGTTGTCGTCACCTTATCATTTGGAAATTACTCCGAGTGATATGGGTAACAATGACCGAGTGGTTATTCAAGATTTATTGAAAGACGTAGCGTCTACTGAGCAAGTTGATTTCAGTAATCAGTCTTCAAAAAAGCATAGATTCAAGATAGTAATTATTAATGAAGCTGATTCATTAAGTAGAGATGCTCAGGCTGCTTTAAGAAGAACTATGGAAAAATATTCATCAAACATCAGATTGATATTAGTATGTAACTCGATATCTAATATTATAGCACCAATCAAGTCAAGGACTTTGTTAATTAGAATCCCTAGTCCATCCATCGAAAACATAACCAAGATTTTAGGTGTTGTGACTGAAAAGGAGAACGTTAAAATATCTGGTGATAAAGAAACTCTTCTCAAAAAATTGGCGGTAGTTAGCAATAGAAATTTAAGAAGATCTTTACTTAGTTTTGAAACGCTTGCTATGCAAAGCGAAACTATACATGCAAATGACACTTCATTAATAACTTTAGATTGGGAAGGTATAATAAAGAATATGGCAACAACAATTACAACTAACAGAAACGTGGTCACTATTTCTAAACTTCGGGTTGTATTATATGAATTGTTAAGTCATTGCATTCCTGCCAGAATAATTTTAAAAACGTTGTTGCTTGATTTACTACAAATCGTTCAACCACAAGTAGTACAAGATTTGGTATCTATTGCCTCAATATTTGATGAAAGAATAAGCCTTGGGACCAAGAGTATTTTTCATTTGGAAGGATTTGTTGCAAGGTCGATGGTTGCTATAGATAAAGAAACTTAAGTTTGTACTTTGTTATCTTTGGGAACTTCTGTGGTACCAACAATTTCATCATAAGTAGGTAAATTTGAATTTTCATTTATTCCTCCATGATGTACTTCAGTTTCATTTCTCAACAAATCTTCTTCATCTTGATCTCTCTCAGCTCTCAACGGATTTTCTTCATCTCCTACCCTTATATAGCTTTGTTGATTTTTAGGAAATTGAATATACAAAAGGTAATAAACAGCGAAAATAGCCCCTGGAATATGCCCAATAATAGTTAACAAAACCGTAACAAAAAATTCTTTGTTAAAGATGGAATACTTTTTAGCTAAAAAAATAGCTAATGGTGGTAGGATTATAGCAGCTACAATCAAAATAAATTGTTCTTGTTGAGTGGTTGGTTCAGACATGAGGATATAATTTTACTTGCGCCACAAAAATAATTTATCATTAATGGATTACATTAAAAAACAACTATGGGGACCAGACCCTAAGGAACAAGTATGTATGAAACTATGTATTCTCAAAGCACACTAACTTTTTAGATGAGAAAAATCAATCAATTACTTCGCAAGAACAAGAGGGAATTAGATAGATCATTAAATCAGTTACAACCTTTGAAAAAGAAAACAGAAGGCTTAATTAAAAAAGCAGCTAAAGAGAAAGATTACAAATCAGCAAAGTTATATGCGAAAGAGTTGATCAATGTGAATAAACAGTACAATAAACTATACGTTTCAAAGACTAGGATTGATTCAATAACTATGTCAATCAACGAACAATATCAAATGAATCAACTTACAAAATCCATACATTCATCGACGTCAATAATGAAAGACGTGAACCAATTAGTTCATATTGGAGCAGTGCTGCAAACCATGCAAGAATTATCTAAAGAATTGATGAAGGCTGGTATAATTAATGAAATGATTGATGATATGGTAGATTTAGATGAAGATGAAGAATTGGAGTCCGAATCACAAGAAGAAGTCAATAAAATCATAGAAAGTTTGACAGAAGATAAATTTAGTAAAATTGAAAATGAAATACCGTCAAACGAATTTGAGGAAGAAAAAGAAGACGATGAAGAAGAAGACGAAGATGAAGAAGTTTTAGATGAAATGAGACAAAGATTGAAAGCATTACAATAAAAAATACACACTCATTAAGTACAAATTAGGTATCAAAAGGTCACTTTCTGATTGATATTCAGTGCCATTTGAAGCAAACAAGCCAAATCCTTTGTTTTTCTTCTTTGCGGCCTTTTTTAATAACTTCTTATTTACTTTCTTTTCCAAAAATATACCGGTGCTAATTTCCCATTTGGGCTTCAATTTACCCTTTTTCTTTTTTTTCTTCAAAGAATCAATTTCTGTATCATTAATAGGTAGTGATATATTGAAAACTTGTTCTATAGTAGCTTGAGTAATTGGTACTAACAACCACAAGAATAAAAACTTTAACATTGCAGAAAAATCTCGCGAAATAACATTATAAAATTAAAATACACATATACAAAATATCAAAATAATTCGGTGTTAATCTCGTAGAATAGCTTGTAGTTTGGTTGAATGAAAAAGGTATAAACCATAATTTCTTTCCTTCATCATCAGACCAATCTACATCCTCCCAATCTGAGCATTCATCAACAATTTTTTTATCTTTCATTTGTTTGTGTCTAGTTTCAATTCCACTTAAAACTTCCTTATTTAAAAATGCTCCGGTACCAAGACGCCATTTTGGAAATAATCCTTGAGCATGAATTGTATCATTAGAATCTCTTTTTGTAATTTTTCTATTTAAACGTTGTTGCCAATTTTGAGATGTATCGACTACTTGGTTAAAAAATGTTATGTCTTCGAGATCATTGGAGATAATTGCTGGTATTAACCAAAGCAAAATAATTAGTTTCATGATTGGTTGCGAATTTTTTCCACAAACAAAAATTTTAGAAATTTCATTTTTTGCAACCAAAATTTATGCTTATATTATTCTCTATAATTAGAGCAATTACCAGTTTTTGTAACTAAATTTTGAGTTGGTATTATGCTGATATTTTTGTTGTTATCCACTCCCAAAAACCAAAATAATTTGCTATCGTCTTGATCTTCTTCACCACTTGACCATTCAAACTCACTAGAAGATTCAGAATAAGAGTCTTCACTTGAGCTATCTGTCCAATATGTTATTGGTTTTCTAATAGGTAGTTGCGGTCTTTCGACTTGTGGCTCTTTCACATGAAGAGGTCTTCTTTTAAATTCACATTCATCAACAAGATGTTTGGCTTTATTGGCGAAAAACCCAGCACTCATTTGCCATTTTGGAGACTTTTTAGCTTGAATGGTAAATGTGTCATTTGGAATTGTAGCTGAATGTATTAAAGAAATTAAAATCATAAAGTGTATATATTGCATATCGTATTTATTTGCAGTTTTTTAATCTTGCTCGTAAAATAAATTATTTTCTCTCCTGACTTGGTCCATAACCTCCATAACTAATAAAGTTTCGTCATGAGGGACTACACTATTTTCCAACTTCCCTTTTTGAATGTCATCTGCAACCGCATTTGCTTCGTAAATGAATCCATTATAACCGGATTCGTCTTTGTATTCAAATATTTCTTCTGCCTTCGAATTAAATATTTTGAAATGTTTCGCTTTTGCAGGGTTGTCACTGTACATCTCAACATAACCTTTAGTACCTTCCAATCTGACGTAAGCTTTAGGACCATCAACCAATTCAGAAGAAGTAAGGACCGCATGCCTACCATTTGAGTATTTGACAATAATTGAACATAAATGATCAACCTGATCTTTTGCATCTATGGTTAAAAACGATTTAACTTCGAATTTCGTATGATTAGCCCCCAATTTATCATCGAGTAAGATTCTTGAATATGTAATTGGATAAATTCCAATGTCTAATAAAGATCCAGCCCCATATTTTTTATCTCTGACTCTAGATGTAGTTGGTAAATTTTCAACATCACAATTATAACTCAAATCTGCAAATAACCTATGAATTGAGCCAATAGTCCCTTGTTCAATTTTCTCTTTTAAAATGGAAATAGCAGGGAAAAATCTTGTCCAAACAGCTTCCATTATGTACAACCCTTTAGATTTTGCCAATTTAAATACTTCTTCAGCATCTTTCTTATTCACTGTGAACGGTTTTTCGCACAAAACGTGCTTGTTATTGTTCAAACATTGGATCGCTTGCTCTTTATGAAATGTGTGAGGAGTTCCAATATAAACAACGTCAATTTTAGGGTTTTTGTAGAACGCATCATACGACTCAACAATTGGTTTAACATCATTGTATTGAATATAATTATCAACAAAAGTTTCTCCTTTCTCTTTGGAAGAACACCCAATTGATTGAATCACATGATTGTATTCAGTTCTTCTTTGATTATTCAAGTTCAAATCGTATACAAACTGGGTAGAGATGTTCCCAGCTCCTAATATACCCCAATTCAAAATCATTGTTTATTGGTATACACACTATCAAAAATTTAAAAATTTAAATATAATGGTTCCAGCACCGAGATTTGACAATTCTTACGTATTGAATCATCTATATTTGCCATTCCTTGTATGACTTTAGATCTATCAGCTTCGGTATACACGTAAAGCTCTGCAGAAGACTCAGATGGTTGTAAAAAGTTTGTTACATCTATTAGATTATCACTCAAGTCGTTAACTATGGTATTTAATTCTTGTTGCCTTTGTTTCAATGCTTGCTCTTCTTGTTCATATATATAAGAGTCATGATTCCCTAATAAAGATGTGGTCTCGTCGTTGTCTTCAGCATCGCCATGCAAACAAGATAAGCACAATCCCATGATGATAATAAAAAAAAATTCGTGTAAAATCCAATCATGTCTAAATCACTCTGTTGTTATGCATTCGAATCTTTGTTGAATAACTTGAGGGATACAAAGAAGGTGTCATTGAAAACTTATCTTGATTATCTTAAAGATACAAGACCACTGTCAGCTCCGTTATTTATCACTTGGAACAAGAATGATGCATTAAGGGGTTGTATAGGCACATTCCAACCATTAGCCATAGAATCGGGGATATCAAGATATTCATTAACGGCAGCACTTGAAGATCCAAGGTTTCCTCCGGTATCTCCAAAAGAATTAGAATCATTAAAAGTTAGTGTTACTTTATTGGACAACTTTTTAGAAATCAAAAATCCTGATGATTGGGTAATTGGATTAAATGGTTTGAAGATTAGTTTTCAGATTGATAATAATTATTATTCAGGAACTTTCTTGCCTTCAGTTGCAGAAGATGAAGATTGGGACCATTTAACTACTTTATATTATTTATTGAAAAAAGCTGACTATCCTGTTGCCAAATCTCAAGTTCTTAATTTTTACACTAAAGGATTGCAACAAGGATGGATGAAATTAACAAGGTACGATGGATTAAAGTCAAGTTTGACCTATGATGAATTCAACGAAATTAGAAATTCTATTATCTATGAGCAAGACCAACTATAAAGTATAAAAATGTTCCTCCCAATACTGGAAGTGTGAAATTATCATCAATACCAAATAAATCTATAAATTCTGAAAAACTTGCAACCAAACCTACTAATAATGAATATACATGAATACTTAATACACTTGATTCCTCTGACCAATAAATTTCACCGGGTTTGTTGACATCATAATTGGGAATAAAATAGGCATACAAAAGATAGGATGTAGCAATTCCGGTCACAAAACTAGCTAAACATCCAGCAAATGATTTCCCTTTAGAAACTTGAAATGTATGCTTTCCATATAATCTGCCTATCGTTGAGGCAGCGGTGTCCGCCCAGCTTAGCAATAATATACTCAACACTGAGATATCTTTTGGATATAAATATAATACAATCAATACTCCCGCTAAATAATACAACACTCCATTATATGAATTGATTTCTTGTTTTCTGATAATAAACCACATGCGCTTACATACCACTTTATTGATTTCTGGATTATTCAATCTAATTACATCATTGATCAAAACACCAACAAAACATGTGAACAAAGGAAGAAATAATTGAGGAGTGGTTGTCCCTTTTGTATATAACCACAAAGTTAGAATACCAATAGAAGAGTGAAACGCTTTTCTTGGAATTTCATGTTTGGTAAGAAACAGAATCGGTTTATCTTCTTCAACGTCTGTATCTTGACTGATCTCTTCTTGAATTTCCTCTATTTCAATTTTAGAAAACTCATCATCTTCAAAACTTATTTGTGAGCTTTCATATATGTATGTTTGATCATCTTCCTCAATGTAGGAATCATCATACTTTGACATGTTTAGTTTATGAGATGGTTTGGACTCAACAGAAATATTTATCACATGTAAATCAATCACGTGATTTATGTAAAATTTAAAATTATTACTAGACATACTATAAAGATGCTATAAAAGTTGTAGCTACTCTTACTTTGAAAAAGTGAATCCAATTCTTGAAAAGCACCAAAATTTATACTCTTGTTTTTTGATTTTCGATGAACCAGTTTCGAAGATGAGATCGTAGGCTGTAATGCTTGTAATGCTTGTATTTGCTTTTCGTACTCTTCTTGTTTGTCGGTCATTTCTTTCTTCAATTTAAGAATCACGCTTTTCAATTCCTTGATTTCTAGCGATGGATCTAATTTGGTGTCAACTTTCACTGTCTTCACAACAATTGTTGGTACTTTATAAAAATTCGTAGGAACACCATGACGCAGTAACTGTAATAACGGTCTAGTCTCTAGTTGAGCAGCAAGACCAATGCTTAATAAAAACCAGAAGTAGATCATTAGACGCCAAAAAAAACTAAAAATTAACAATTGATTCCGCGATTTGTAAATATGGTTTTGTAATTTCATTATTTGAGATCATTACAGGTTTTCCAAGATCGGATTGTAAACAAATCTTTTCATCTAACGGGATTGAAGCCAAAGTTCTCAAATTGATCTTTCTTTGAGCTTTAAATACATGTGACTCATGATTACAATTCGGACATTTAAAATAACTCATGTTTTCGACTAATCCCACAATTGGAATATTAATCTTCTTAAACATTTCTATTCCTTTGACAGCATCGATCAATGCAATATCTTGAGGTGTGCTTACAATCACAGCGCCATCGACTTTTAACAATTGACCAATTGATAACTGTATATCACCTGTACCCGGTGGCATATCAATAACTAAGTAATCTATCGGTGACCACTCAACATCGAATAATAATTGTTGTATAGCTTTCATAACCATTAAACCCCTCCATACAATTGGTTTGTCAGTTAAATATCCCATGGACATAGATTGAATACCATAATTCACTAAAGGTAATAATTTGCCGTTCAGTGATAGCCTAGGTTCACCAGATAAATTCATCAATTTAGGTACAGAAGGTCCGAATATATCGGCATCCAAAATTCCTGCTTTTTTACCTAATTTACTCAATGCCAATGCGGTATTCACTGACACAGTTGATTTTCCTACTCCACCTTTTGCCGATGAAATGAGTATAATGTTTTTCACATTTAAAATTTTCTGTTTAATCGGAAGTCCTTTACTCGCATTGGGTAATCCTAGTGGGTTCTCATGACTGAGTATTTTGATGGTTGTTGAAAATCTTCTAAACATAATTTTTTTCCATGACGACTATTTATGCATTATCAACAAAATTTGGAAAATCTGCAATTGCAGTGGTCAGAATATCTGGTCCTCAATCTAAATATATCTATAACACTTTAACAAAGAAAAATCCTATACCAAAAATTGCAAGTGTTCAAAAATTATATTCGAATTCGATCTTACTTGATGAAGCTTTGACATTATATTTTGCTTCTCCGAAGTCTTACACCGGTCAAGACCTATTGGAACTACATTTACACGGTGGAGTGGCAATCATTAAATCTGTACTTCGAGCTATCAAAGATTTACATGATCCAAAAAATGGTATAAATATTAGACAAGCAGAAGCTGGTGAATTTTCCAAATTGGCTTTTTTAAACAATAAATTGAATTTGGTTGAACTAGAAGGTATAAGTGGTATGATAGATGCTGAGACAGAACTGCAACGATTGGCGGCATTATCAGGGAAATCAACAGAATTTTACAAATGGAGACAAGCTATTCTCAGCAATATTGCGTACTTAACAACTATAATTGATTTTTCTGAAGATGTGAGTGAGGTTGAGATATTTGAGTCTGTTCAAAAACAGGTAAGAATTTTGGAGGCTGAGATAAGGCAATATTTAGATAAAGTGAAAAGCTCAGAAGTTTTGCTCAGAGGTATTCAGTTAGCATTAGTGGGACCTCCCAATGCTGGAAAGTCATCTATTTTAAATTTATTAGCCAATAAAGATGCTGCTATTGTTAGCGAAATTGCAGGTACAACCAGAGATGTTCTAGACATACCTTTAGAAATCCAAGGGTATAAAGTTATACTAGGTGATACTGCTGGTATTAGGTCATCGCAAGATCAAATTGAAGTGGAGGGAATCAAAAGGGCGAAATCAAAAAGTATCAATGCCGATTTTGTACTTGTTGTATTGGATCCAACCAATGATGACATATCAGATTTAAAAGAGCATTTACAAGTTTTGTTGAATTTAAAGAAACAAATGGTGATTGTACTAAATAAACAAGATCTCACTGGAAATAAAACAAATGAATTTTCTAAATTGTTAAACGTACCTGAAAAGCATTTCAAAATAGTTTCTTGTCTAGATCAAACAGGTATTCCCGAGTTAAAAAAGTATCTTGTTCAGCAATTTAAGAAACTTTCAGATTCTGAATTTTCAGATCCAATTACAGTTTCGTCTAGAACCCAAGATTTACTAGAAAATGATGTCTTATTTGGGTTTGAAGAATTTTACAGTCATAGAGATGATGTTGTGTTAGCTACAGAATGTCTCAAACAATCAGTCGAAGGCATAGGTAAAATAACAGGTGAATCTATTGGTGTTGAAGAAATATTAGGTGTTATATTTTCTAAATTTTGTATTGGTAAGTGATTAACTACAAACTATGTAAAACATAATATTTTCAACATCCCATGTCATTTTCAATTGCTGTAATTGATGTCTTGTATGCCTACCAGCTTCTTCACTGTCGGGTATGACAGTGTTTTTGATTTTTTTACTCAATGCTGGTGCAACTTTACATTCGAAGTTCAAAACATTTAAACCGTAACTTAGTTTAACATCATATTGAACTCCCAATACATGATTTTCTTCAAAAACCTCTGGTCCATGTGAGACCTCTTCGTCATTAACATATAATTTACACTGAAAATCTTCGTCCGAAGTCAGATTCAAATGACCATGACCATCCACCAAATCCTTTTTTTTAGCTTGATATAATAATTGGTGTAAGGACGCTTTGAATGATATAAATGACAGTGATTCACTTGGCAATGCAATGGTATAAGACTGACTCGAAAAACCATTGGCCGGTACTTTATATGAAAACAATGTTGCTATTGAACGTTGATTGTGAGTTGCAAATAGCTCTTTTTTCAATTCTTGATCTCTTGACATTAAAGTTAGGTTGGAGGACTTTTGCTGTACATATTTTGAGATCTGCTGTGTAATTTGGGGAGAGGAAAATACTGATGACTCTTGAATAATTGCATTTTCTTTTGCAAGAAAAGGTGAGGTTTTACCCATTGTGTTAAGCAGTGATTTTTCTATTATTATTTCTTCTGGAATTTCATCTTTAATTTTTTTGGGTTTTATGTTTAGTTTTAATTTAGGTTTTACCTCTGGAACCCACTCGTTATACTTTTCTTCAAAGTAATTTTCTAATAAATCTGCATCTTGATATATTTGGGAATCTTCATTATTATAAGCTTTTGCATTTTCGAATATTAACAACGTAATTTGATGGAATTTTTCAAAATTTTCTATTAAAGTATTTTTTGATGAAAACAACTTCTTTTTTTCCAAATTTGATAACAAAGTATTGAAAGCCATTGGCTTAGAAACAAAGTTTGAATAATCTGTATAAAGTGATTGATCAACTTCTTCCATAAAGGGGCCACTTAGAACACCATACTCAAATTCATGTTCTATCACATCATTGAGTATATTGAGACACACTTGTGGTAAATTTTCAAGAGTGATTTCCTTCTTGGAATCAAATTCTTCAAGTTGATCTTTCACAAAATTATAAATCTGAGTAGCATTTTGTACTATCCAAGAGCTAGCGTCATTGTATGTAGCAGCATTTTTCAAAAGTAAATCAAAATCATCCAAGAATTCTTGTGGGTCTTCATATTTAGTTTTCTTTTTTTGAATCTCATTTAAAGAAATTGGTTCTTGAATAATATCATAATAATCTGGATATAACTTCTTTGGTGGGAGTTTTAGAAATGCAGCTGACAATGCAGAATCTCCTAATTTCAAAACTTGGTTGATAGTGGAGGTATAAAAGTCTTTGTATTCTTCTGTTGAATGCTTCTGTTTTTTCGCTGGTGAAGATGCGCTAGTAGCTTTCCTTTTAGGTGGCATGTTTTGATGTTGATATTTTTTTTTTCTCATGTCAATTACGATATTATATGGTTCAGAAACTGGTAATGCAGAAGAATATGCAAAGTACTTAAAACAGAAACTAACCCTGTATAATTTGAAATCAACATTATCTTCGTGTGATGAGTACCCGTTGAAACTGTTGATAACAGATACAACTTATTTGATAGTAATATGCTCAACAACAGGTCAAGGTGAGATTCCTAGAAATGCTAAACAGTTTATGAAATTCATATTGAAAAAAAAATTGCCTCCTGATTTATTTCAACATATTTATTTAACAAGTTTTGGACTTGGTGATTCTTCGTACACAAAGTACAATTATGCAATAAAAAAGATCCATACCAGGTTGGAGCAACTTGGATGTAGAGAATTATCTTCACGATGCGAAGCTGATGAAATGTCACCTGAAGGTGTGGACGGTTACTATGTAGAATGGGAAAATAAATTGATTTCCAATTTAGGAAAATATTTTACTTTGAAACAGGAGGATCTGGTGCCCATGCCATTGAATAAGCTTGTCAAAGCGGATCAAGAAAGTCAAATAATTTATAGAGGCTCAAATTTGGGAGAGATTGTATCAAATGATAGAATTACGGCAAATGATCATTTTCAAGATGTAAGATTGATAAAGATTAAATCTCAAAATCTAAATTATAAACCTGGCGACTCAATATTATTATACCCTCAAAACTTTGATGAGGACGTTGATGCATTGCTAAGTCATACAAAATGGATAGATCAACCTTATAAATTTCAGTTCCTTGGTCAAGAATACTGTTTAACTTTGAGAAATCTATTGAAATATCACTTAGATATTATGTCTATACCTAGAAGAAGCTTTTTTGCGTTACTATATCATTTTGTTGACAATTCCACTGAAGATGGACAGCGAGAGAAGGAGAAATTAAAAGAATTTGGAAGTTTTGATGAGCCAGAGGATTTATACGATTATGCAAATAGACCAAGACGATCCATACTCGAGACTTTGTGTGAATTTCAACATTTATCCATACCAGTATCATATATAGCAGATTTGATACCCATGATAAAGCCAAGATACTTTCTGATTGCTTCAAAGCCGTCTCCAAATGAAATTGAAATCTTGGTTGCAATTGTAGAATATAAAACCATAATCAGACGAATTAGAAAAGGAGTATGTACAAGGTGGCTCAAATCATTAAATCCAGGAGACAAAATTTATTTTAACATTGATAAATCGAGTTTTAAATATGATGAGTCTCCTATAATCATGGTCGCTCCAGGAACAGGTGTGGCGCCAATGAAGGCATTAATTGAAGAAGCTGGTCGAGGTCACTTGTTTTTTGGTTGTAGATATGAGGACAAGGATTGCTTGACTGATAAGTTTCTGTTTCAAAATAATATTTATTACAGTTTCTCCAGAGATGGAGGTCCTAATAAATATGTTCAAGATGGTTTATTTCAAAATTATCAGTTAATTGGAAAATTACTAGAAGAAAATGCTACTATTTTTGTATGTGGTTCTAGTGGTAAGATGCCACGGGAAGTGAAAATCACTTTTATCGAGATTGTCAAAAAATATAAGCAAGTTTCTGATCAAGAAGCTTCAGCTTATATAAATAATTTAGAAAATATAGGTAAATATAAAGAAGATTGTTGGTAGCATTAGAAAATTTTCCCTCTATGAGATTTCCATTTAGAACTTTAATACGATTCCACTCTATAAAAGTAGGATCAAAGTCTTATAAATCAGATGAATGGACGAATGTTCCACCATTCATTTTAAATTTGATTGGTCAAAACTTGCATAAGAATCCAAATCATCCAATTGGAATATTGCATGATTTGATACAGAAAAATATTTCAAACTTGGGTTTTACAGTATATGACAATTTTCACCCAATTGTTTCTAAACATCAAAATTTTGATTCTTTGGGGTTTCCAGAGGATCATCCAGGAAGGTCCAAGTCAGATACATATTATTTGAATAAAGATACTTTATTACGTACCCACACATCGGCTCATGAACAAGAATGTTTTCAAAAATGCCCCACTTCGGGTTATTTAATATGTGCAGATGTTTATAGAAAAGATGAAGTTGATAGAACTCATTATCCAGCTTTCCATCAATTAGAGGGTGCAAGAGTTTGGTCAAAATCACAACAGATTCAAAAAGATATAGACTTGATACCAGAAACAAATATGATTGTGGATGATCCATTCAGAGAAAATCCAATTACTCCCAATAATCCTATTCAAAAATATATGACTGAAGAAGAAGTTAAACTAGTTGCAACTCATTTAAAGAAAACCATTGAATACATAGTGAGTTTAGTATTTCAAGCTAATGAGCCTTTGAAAGTCCGATGGGTGGAAGCCTATTTTCCATGGACGTCTCCATCTTGGGAAATTGAAGTATGGTGGAAAGGTGAATGGCTAGAATGTTGTGGATGTGGAATTGTTCAACAGCAAGTTTTATTGAATTCTGGACTTGATTCTGATAAAATAAGTTGGGCATTTGGTATAGGTTTAGATCGAATTGCCATGTTGTTATTTGATATACCTGACATACGGTTATTTTGGACAAAAGATGAAAGATTCCATAATCAATTTTCACAAAACAAAATCACGACATTTGTACCATATTCAAAATTTCCTGGTGTCAAGAGAGATGTTTCGTTTTGGTTGAGCGACAAAAATTTGCACACAAATGACGTGATGGAAATTGTAAGAACTCTTGCTGGTGATATGGCAGAGTCAGTAACTTTGGTGGATGAATTTGTACATCCAAAAAAGAATAAAAAATCTCAATGCTATCGAATAAATTATCAATCAATGGATAGAAACTTGACAAATCAAGAGATCAATGATATACACGATAAAGTTGAATGTGATTTGAAAGATAGATTCAATGTTGAAATTAGATAGAAAACATGCTTAATAAAATAAAAAATAAACTAAACTTGGTACGAGCAGCACCACTTTTCTGCGCACTTTTACCTTCCAAATTGTTGATTGGTCTTAAGCAAACGCGAACATTGTTACAGCGTAAAGCACCATTAGCTCCATGTAAAACAACGGATTGTCTACCAACAAAAGCTTGCGAACCACGTTTAACCGACAAATAATTTTCATAGTACTCTGAATAATGACTATTTCCTGTAATATTTCCATGTTTACCAGCCAAATCACCTATAGGATAAGAAGACAAAGCGCCTTGACCATCTCCGTTGAATGGATTGAATACTGGTCCTGCACCACTACAATTTCCATCTGGGGGAATTGGAAATTCATTTAATGTATAATAAAAAGGTCCTTCTTCTCTACTTGGTAAGTTAGTAAAATTGACGCTGACAATGACTGAACCATTCTTATCACTAGCGTCAAATCTAACGGAACCAACAATATCTGAGTCAAGAGTTCTTGGAATAGTAGCAACAAATGAGGTACCTTTTGGTGAATCTGTCTGAATTGGGGCACTAGCAATAACAAATGCAATAAGCAAAAAGAAAATTGAAAACATGTTGATGATCAAAAAGTGTGAAATAGACTCTTTATATATTGGATACCAAGACTTATAATTATCTATTCAATCTAAAGTAATATATTTTTCTAATTAATCTAAATTAATAAAGCAGCGGCACCGGCCAAAGCTCCAACAAGAAAACTGACTTCAGGTTTTCCAACTCCATTAACTTCCGAAACGGAAGCAGATTCACTAGTGATATTTGCACAAGTTAATCTACTATTATTGGATGAATGGATGACAATAGATAATCCGCCAAAATAGGCTTTTGAATCAGGATTTAAAGATAAATATTCATCAATGTATTCAGTGGAATAAGATTGGGAAGTAATGTTACCATGTTTCCCAGCTAAATCGCCAAGCTCTTTTGCAGCAGATGTAGTAGCGGTTGTTGACCCATTGTAAGGATTAAAATGACCACTTGTACCTGTACAATTACCATCTGAAGGTACTGGTAATTGATGAATGTGATATGGAAATGGACCACCAGTAGAAGGCAAACCTTTCAAATCAACTTCGACTTGAACAGAACCATTTGATGTACTTTGAAATCTAAGATGACCAGTAATATTGGAATGAGAAGTCTTTTCGAAGTTCGCAATTAAAGATGCTCCCTTTGGCGAATCAGACTCAACTGGAGCATTATTGGCAACAACATAAGAAATTAAGCCAAAAATTAAGAAATTCATTATTAAGTTGAATTGTATTTCAAGAATTTACTGTGTTTAAATAGTTAAAAAATATTTAAACAAAAGTAGTTTTGTGTAAGTGATTTTTAATTTTAATTACCGAATTTAAATCAGTGATGATTGGCAGAAATACTCTGATATAGTCCTTGATATTAGAGTCTAATTCAATTCAAATTCAAAAAATCCAATAAATACAATTTAATATTTGTAAGTTTCAAGAATATTTCAAAAATAGTTGCAAAATAATTACCACACTATTATTAGGGAAATTGATATTTGCTCAGGTACTATCTTATCAGATTAATCAGTTGATTATGTAATGTTTTTGTTCAAAAAATTAGACTTTGAACCACATCCCTAAAAAAAACTAAAAGGTGTGTATATAAATTGAGAAATGCAAACTATGTCATATGCAATGCTTAGGTAAAAGCTATTTTATAAGCTCATTGATGGCTTTTACGATTGTTTTGAAACTACGATATGATTTAGTGTGCAACGGTCTAGCTTTGTGTTCTTCTATGCATTGAACATAGACAGTGTAATAAAAATGGTGATTAATTATGGAGAAAGATATAAGTAGGATTTCATCGACTACAGAAATATGAGGAATAGTTTAGAATTTGGAGAGTCACAAGCCGCGTTACCATTACAAACAATTTCATCACCAGCTACTCACTTCACGTATATATTCAGCTACCACAATTGATCAATTGTATTGCAATGACTTCAATTCTAGAACATTGACCACCAATTGAAGCATCATAAATTTTGTAAAGCCCATAATCATCAACTTTACAATGCCAGAACTGAATGCTACCGTTTAATGCTAAATACCACCGATGTTTCGATCTGTCGATTGCAAACCCTGAAGTATATAATGCATTTGGTTGAGGTGGATAATCAAATTGAAACTGATGATTAGCAACAATTGACCCAATTTTACCGGATTGGTCTGTCAAGACTGAATTTTTCAATGTTACGTGAAACGGATAATCAGATATACAAGTTTTACATACTGAAGGAGTACTGCTACTTGTTACGTAAGCTCTCGTTGAATATGTTTTTGTTGGATATATTCTTGTTTGTTCACATTTCTCACAATGATCAGTTGGTTCAGCCCATCTTTCATAGTTGCCTCTTGTCTTGTTCTGGATATGACAATCAATAACAGTATATGTACTATGGTAGATTTGACCATCTTTATTCAGGTAAATTGGATAAACTTGATTTCCGTCTTTTGCAGCCAAAGCAAGAGGGTAAGGAAAATTGGTAATGTAAGAACCGCTAGTTGTTGTGTTGCACCATTTTTGTACAACACTCGATTGAACTAATGTTATAAGTATGAGAATAAATAACATGATTATTATTGCTACAAGTGAGTGAAAATTGAAGTTCTTATATATTTATCAAAAAAGGATTTTTTACAACCAAAATCTAAACTCTATCTTCTATAAATTTTGAGACCAAATTATAGGCAAACTTGTCTTTGAAATCACCATCAATTGCTTTTTGAGCACCTTTTTTGCTTGAATAATCTAAACTTTCAACATATACCATACCAGCATGGATTCCACCCGGCTCTAAATAAAAATGAATGTTGTTGTTCTTATCAACCAATTTGTAAAAATCTTCAGCACTATCTCTTAAAATTTCTCTTTCCCCAACAATCATCAAAGTGTTTCCGTTATTAAGTGGCTCAACTTTTTTCCAATGTTCTTCCCAAGTTGTATTAGTAAATGTTAAGAAATTGTTGATCTTTTGTTTATCATTATCACCAAGATAAAATTCACCCATTTTCGTATCCAAAGCTCCCAAATCTCCATAAGTTGATACACCATGTCTTGTCGGAACGGTTGGTGCAGTACAAGGTTGAACCCATGGTGCAACTAATAATAAAGCTTTTGGTTGAGGTAAACTGCTAACACTAAAATCAAACTTAAATTTTGGATAATTTTCAAATTGTTCCTTTGTTTCCTCTGGATAAGCGATAGCTCTTGATAATGATAATGTCATATGAGCCCCTGAAATGTTAGTAGAATTTCAAAAATTAATTGTCTTTTACATACCTGCTGAATCACCAAGCAAAAAGATGTTTTTGTAGCCAGCTTTAACCAAATTATTGTAACTTGATAAACATTCATATAATTGGGTTGGATATACATGATCGAACATGGTTAAAGAGTAGTCAACAATCAAAATTGAAGTATTGATAGAAGCTTTGGGACCTAAAGCATAATATAATGCACTCACAAAAACAAATTGTGATTCAAACATATTTAATAAATAGCCTCCTCCATGAATGTATATCAAAACGTTGTCTTGTACGTCTGACTTGTGAATCCAATAGCTATGATCGTCTAATTTCTCACCAAAATTGTTCAATTGTGAAGACAATGGATGCTTCTTGAATTTTTCAATAACTTTATCAATTGGTTGATAAATAACCGCTTTCATATCATTTTTATGATAATCACCTGATACGTGATGTTCAACTGATAAAATGAGGTTTTTTCTTAATGAATTTTTGAATTCATGATTTGTCTTTTGATAGATGGTACCAACAGTATAGTACTGAACTACGGTTTTTACTATTGTATAGGGCAAAGTAAGTAACTTAATAAAGAATTTGAAACTAATCATGGATAAAAATATATAATTACAATTTAAAATTACTTGAGCCGTGAGAAATGTTTTTTTTGATGTTCCCTTTCACATCTGTCATTTCTCCCTTTTTACCAATGACAGTAACATTAGCCTTTGACAATGTATCCACAACGTCACTATGTTTCGCTTCTGGTCTAATCTTTTGACGTTTAGCTTCTTCCCTTTGATTGAATTCTTTTGCCTTCTTTCTCTTATTTGCTCTTCTTAATCTCTGCTTCTCCTCTCGGGATATTTCGTCTTTCGAATACGATAAACCAGATTTTAATAGTATTTCGGATTTACCTTTGGCGCCATCTCCTTTGACTGAACCGACTTTATAAATTTCTTGAGGTGCTAATGCCGCATCCGCGGAAACATGTAATGGTTGCGCATCTTCCATGCTTATCGAAGGACTTGAATTATCGGTAACCTTGATGTCAATTGTTTTTCTTTGGTGTGGCTTAGGTATGAAATGTGCGGAGCATAATGCATCTAATGTGTGTGATAACCCTGTAAAAAGTTCACTGATTTCATCGTGTTGTTTTTTGACTTCCTCATTTAAATCTTCTTCCACATCATTATATTCATCTTCGTATAACTCAGCCAAAGACTTTGAGGATTTAGTTTCAGAGACTTCAGGTTTGGTGCTTTTATGAAATTTGACCTCAGTGATTAGTCTTTTAGGTAAATCGTTGAATTCGTCATTTTTGATTCTTCTACGTATTAAATCTTCTATGGTCTCAGTAATTTCATCAGTTATAACTGGCACTGGTTTTGCAGTACGATCAAAAGATAACTCAGTTTCATCTAATAGTGAATCTTTTGGTCTTTGTGTAGATGTAATTTCTCCTCTCATTGCCCACCTTTTATCAGCAACTAGTTCTGCTTCTAGTTTAGCAATTTCTTGTTGTAAAGCTTTTTGTTGTTTCTCGAAAGAAGATAAAGTTTCCTCTTCTACGACTTCATCTTCAAATAAATCAAGCCTGGCTGAGTCAACTGCATTGTCATATTCTTCGAGATTGATTTCTGTGTCTGACTCTTGGCTTTGGTCTTCTTGGTTTCGATCTTCTTGACCTGGTTTATCATAAAAGTCATTGTAAAAATCCATTTCTTCTTCTTCCTCCTCAGAAACACTGTCAAAATAATCAATTTCTTCTTCGTCGTTATAGTCTTCTAATGCTGTAACCTGTTTATTGTATTCATCTATGTCAAAAAATCCATCATTTAATCCAAAAACATCTTTTTTATGTTCTGAAGGATGCCTTGATTTTTGTTTTAGGTCTTGTTCTGAATCTTCCTCCGAGTTCGATTCTGAAACTTCTTCCAATTCTTCCAAATCTTGCTCTGATTCTTCTTCTGATTCATCGAAGTTTGTTGAGCTTTCTGGTTCTACTGAATCTGTTTCTAAATGTTCCAATTCTGCTAGCTCTGTCTCTGGACTTTCTGATTCTGATCCCAATAGGTCTGACCCAGATTCCGCTTGGGCTTCTCTTTCTTCCAATAAATTCGGTATCTCTTCACTTAATAGTTTTGATCCAACTCCATCTAGTACCATTTTTGTTTGACCAAAAACCTGAGTAGAGTCCAACCCATCGATGAATATATCATCCAAAACGGAATATTTTGTCACTATTGACTTTAAAAACTTCCTTGTAAGTTCATTAAAATGGTTTGACTCATTTGTTTTGAATCTAAATATCTCTTGCGGGTTACTTTGTAACGTCTTCAATATATCAGACATGGTAATAATTTTCAGAGATGATCTTCAGACGCTACCATATATTCACGCAGCTATAGATTTTATTACTCCAAATATAAATTTTCGGTCCTCGATTATTGGAAGAATACAAACGTAAAACAACGAAAAAAACAACCAGATTATTATTATGACAACAATTCCTAGTAGAAATCCAGGTGAAAAAACATAGGGTGAGGCTCCCAACGGAACGGGGATTATTACCGACGCAATCACAGATATTAATATCACCAATCCACAATATTTTTTAAATTGGTGATCTAAATGTTTGTGATCAATTTCTTTTGGTAAATCTGATTCTGTATCTGTTTGAACAAATATAGCTACCTCTGATTTCTCTGTATCCCCTGATTTCTCAGTCTCCTTCAGAACAGTCAAACTTGTTTTGTTTCTAGTCTTTTCCCAGTCAAAATTTGCTGGCCAAATTAAAGATACAACGATTGATATTATTCCTCCCAGAAATAATGCAACTACATTTCCTGTAAATGATACCCATTGATTATTTAAATTTGTAACATTGATTTCCCCGGTTATTGCTTTACATGAAACCAACCACATGGTCAAAGCTAAACACATCCCACCAACCGCACCACCAACTGCACCTGCTTTGTTCAAATTTTTCCATGTAAAGGACAAGGCTATTGGGAAAACTCCTGCGCCTGTAGCAGTTCCAAGGAAATTAAATAAGAACCCCATACTAATTCCTGCTGCACCATAAAATATTGAAGCTAAGGCACTCGCAAATATAGCCCACCCAAAGACGCTTACTCTAGCGAAATTTATCACTTCTTGTGGAGATGCATTTGGCTTAAAATATCTTTTATACACGTCATAGGATAATAAGGTACTTGTTCCTATCAACTCGCCTGAGAAAGATGATGTAACTGAAAAGAACACCATCACTAACATCATTGCAGAGCCTGATTTTCCCATCAAATATATAGCTGCTGTAACTGCAGGTAACCCTTCGTTAATTTCAAGATCACTCAATTTCGGAAAGTCAGTATAATTAGTCAATGCTCTTGCAGCTAATCCTAAAGATGTTCCAATTGAAAATGGTATAACAAACCAACAAATTGATGCAAAAAAATATGCTCTTGAAGTTATTTTTGGATCAGCAGCTACTGCTCTTGATAAATATGCTTGATCGTTGACCACTAAACCAAAACCTGTGATAACACTAATCACGGCAAAAATGGCTCCTTCTTTAGATCTAAAAGTTAAATAACTACCATGATAATTGTCAACAACAGGATCCAAATTTTGTAATAAATCCCACATTTTTTGAGCTGATCCTATTTTATCATTAACAACGTAAACTTCAAACATAAACACGATTAAAAATATCAAAATTACTAGGGTATGAGTTGCATCGGATATAAATGTAGCTCTTATTCCTCCAAATGATATATAAATTGAACAACCAAAAGGTATCAACCACAATGCGGCATATTGATTTATTCCTGTGACTGCCTGAAATACTCCTGAGGCACTCAATAAAATACATGAACTAACAATTGCATTACAAGCAAATCCACACCATAGAAATGTCAAGTGACCACTTTTACCAAACCTGAAATATCCCATTTCTGGGAACGTAGTCACTAAATTCGCATTCTTTTTGATCTTGCTTGAAACAATTGAAAAAACTGAAACTTGTAATAATCCACCCAAAGCATAGAAATATGATCCGCTGATACCCATTGAATAACTTTTGAATGAGCTTGTTAACAAAGTAATTCCCCAAACCCAATTAGATACAATTCCACTTAAAAGAAGACCAAAGCCAACTGATCTAGAGCCTGAAACAAATTCATCTACCTCATTTGAATTAAACCTACTATATCTATTTTGAAGATAGGTTACATAATTCATAACAATTGCAAAAAATGCACCTCCCCCAACTATTAATCCATATCCAGCTCCTTGTGATAACGTTGGTTCCATTTTTGGTCAAATGAAACATGCTGGTTTCCATTTATAAGTGTTTCAGCCACATGAACAAAAATCTTACCCGATAAAAATTATTACTGTGGCATGAAACATCCAATTTTAATTAATCCAACAAGATGGTTGAACCTACCTAAAAAGCATTCATCAAAATTGTATCAAAGTGGATATTATTTGTTAGATAAACATGCTCATTCGTTATCAAAATTGGAGTCAGCTCCAGCAACTTTACCAATTGGTTTGTGTCTACAAGTAAAAATTGAAAACAACAATTTAATTCCAACAAAAAAAGCTGATGAACCAACGAGCTACATCCTCAATGATACAGATTATATATCCAAAATAAAGAATCCTTATAATTTGTTATCGAATGCATTGAAAATGACGTGTAACAAGAGTATTAAATTTGATCCTGAATTTTTACAACAAGCTGAAAAATTAGGCAAATTCTGACTTTTTATATAGCTTCACATTTATTGCAGAGTTTATAAATTATCTAAATCAACCACAATAAGAACATTGCTAATAAAGATGGTTGATATCTATATGCATCACTTTTCTTACTAGAAGATGATTCGGTTGCTGCTGCCAAAGTAACAGAACTCAATGATTGTGTCACAGCTTCAGAATTTACTCCTTTAATCCAAGAATTCACTGAGCTTGCCTTTATGGTTGAATCAAAAGATGTGCTATTTGAAATCCATACATTGACAGTCCCTTCACTATCAAAAGCAACTCCACCAATCATTGTATTATCCAAGTCCCTTTTAATATATCCATTAGGAGCTATTCCACTTTCAATATCGTCCGTTCCCTGATAATCATGTATAGTTGAATATAAGTTTAAATAATCTGTTGAATTCATAACTTCAAAGATATCAAATTCACCACAACCGGATCTCCAACAGGAGCAATTTACATTTGATGCATATTGAGATGTTCTTGGAATATGAGCGTTCAATAGCCATATTGCAGGCATGTTGAAATTTGATATAGTTGATGAAGATTTGGTGTCATTAGGCATTTGAAACTCGAATAAAAACATCTTGGTTGTACCATAAAAGCCATGATATGCAGGTATATCAGATCTGTAAACACCACAATCGTTGTCATAGCCAGATTTCCCACATGAAACATTTGAAAAAATTACATACTCATCATTTGATGAAATCAAAGTATCTTGAGCTAATACTGTGGAATCATCAGCTTTTGAAAGTCCATCACTACCAGCATAAGTTAAGCCCAATCCTAAGCATGAAGAATTTTTACCAGCTTTAGTTAAAAATGTCACATTATCACTAGTTTGACCATCATAGTAACTCAATCTATTCCAGCTTCCGGAAGAATCATCATTATACTTGAATCCATCTGATACATATGAAGCAAATTTGTTCAATACAAGTGGACCTCTAAAGTGAACACTAACTTCTTCATTTAACGGAGAATTTGAACCAGAAAAATCAATAGCATTCGAATTCAATTTACAAGAACATGAATCGGAGTAGATGTCTTTTAATTCGGATACTTGTTGGTAAGATCCGGTATATCCAAAGTTCTCAAACTGTATAAGTTGAACATCAGCAGCTAATGCCAATGATAAGAAAGTCAAAAAAAGCATAATGTCAAAATTAAGGATCTCTTCGGTTTAAATATAGGTTATGATACTTATTTTCTAAATTTGAACCGAAACAAAACAAACAGGGCTTACAAGGTGACATGGCTTGGGCGCTACCTATACTCATCGAAGTGGGCAATATGTGTGATACTACACTAGTAAGCTACCACTATCATTCTCTTTTACTTCTAAGCATCGTAATCTTGTCATTCTGAAAAGAAATCTCTATACTTTGAAGCATGTTTAAAGAATAATTGTTGAAAAAATTTATATATTTTCATGAACAAAATTACTCAATGCCTTGGTGAACAGTTTCGAGTGGCCATGTCAAGAGTAGCGTCTCAGGCAATGATTCTAACTTCAGGTTCCAATTCATTACAAGATCTACATGGCATGACGTTGTCACTGGTGTGTTCACTATCTGTATTGCCTACACCGTTATTACAATTCAATTTGCATTTACCAAGTTATACTTCGAAGAATATACATGAATTTCAATATTTAGCAATTCATATACTACCCCCAAATGAAAAATCAGCAAATTTGAGTAGGATCTTTGCAAAGGGTGTTAAAAAGAGGGATGATGGTGAAATTTTTCATGAAATGACAACTCCTTTTGAGGAAGTAAAGGAGTATGAATTTTACAAAATTAACAATATTAGTATACCTATACTCAAAGATGTAGAAACTGTATTTATCTGCAAAGGACACAAAAATTTTGTTATTGAGAATCATGAGATATGGGTAGTAAAAATTTTAGATATTATTAAAAATAGTAAAGAGAAAACAGGTGGGTTGCTTTATTTTAATAGAAGTTTTCATAAAATTGGTGAATCTATAGATATTCCTTGATGATTTCCGTTTCGTTAATGATTTTTGGTAATATTGTTTCGAATTTCTCGTTTGTCATTTTAATTCGTTTAGTAAATTTTGATAAAATCTCATTCTTTTTGATATTCTTCAAGTCTGCGTTTAGAGATTTGATCTCTTCTTGTTTAAGCGCTTGTTTGTTGAGCAATTTGTTTTGTTTGGATATTATATTTTGATACTCAGTTTTATATTTTAAAAAAGTAGATCTAACTTCTTTAGATCGAGCTTCATATTGTTGATATTCTGTGTTCAACTTTTCAACTTTTGAAATTTGATCATCATCTTTGACTACCTCCTTAATTTTTGTCAATTCTTCAATTTCAGAATTAATCTCTTTAATCTCATTTTCAAGTTGAATTACAAAGTGTTTTAACCCTTTTATTTTTCCAAAGATTCTATTATCATTTAATTTGGATAACTTGATATTTAATCCCTCTATCTGATGCTTTAATTCATTTGTTCTTTTATTTTCATCTTTTTTAAATTTCTTAAATTTACCTTTCAAATCCGTTAGCTTTTTCATTGTAGAATTTAATGACGTTTGTAAAGTCAACAATGAAGAAGTTTCTTTGGATTTACTTATGATCTTATTGTCATTGTTTGTATTAACAATCAAATGGTTCAATAATACATCTTGTGTTATATCTATCTCATATTGGAATAATGGCGTCAAGCCATAGATTATCATATAGCAATCATACACCTTATAGTAAAACCAATCGAGATTGTTAAGTTTCACTGAAACGTTATCTAATTTTTTAGTCAAACCTTTCAACACAATTTTCGAAGAATCAATAAATATGATTGATATTGGTACTTCTTTATTCACTTCTCCGCCTTTAAATCTTGTAGTTTCTCCATTGAATAAATTGGGGTTCTTCAAAATAGCTTTAATCGCAGCCACAAACTGAAAATTCTTGGACCTCAAAATGAAATTTTCAAAATTTTTCAAAGCGACATTGGTCTTTCCCGTTCTTGATGGTTCCACTTTTATATCTAATAACTTATTATCATCCACATTAATCGAAACTTCATCCGACTTTGACGTCAGTTTATTTCTAAAAATTGATTGAACTATTATATGTATTGATACAAATAAATACAACTGAATCTTTAATTCTTCAAAATTATACTCATTTATATTTGAAATGCTCGAAAATTTAAACCATTTGATAATATAATTCAAATAATTTATAATAATAAAACACAATAAAGCATTTATCAAATCTGATCCTATTAATTCACTGGACATGATCGATTTGGATAACATAATAAAATAATTGAAATAATTTTTCTTAGTTATTAATTTTGCTAATGAATAAAATACAAAGAAATCTATTATAAAGATGCTTTTGAACTTCAAAGATGGTATTTTCAAACCAAGATATATCGAACATATTGTTATCGATATAATATGTGGCAAGGTAGATAATATGAATACCAAGGATATGATGTCACGTAGATTTGATGTGTGTTTGGTGGTTGGTTCCATTCTAATACTGCGTGAAAAATTTAAAAAAAATTCACACAAATTTTATAACATGATGATACTTCAAAATCTTGCATCAGCTTGTTGATCACCTTATTGTCAAGAAGCTTTTTGAGTCAAAAGTTCTCATAATAACGCTTTGTTTTGGTAGTTGAGTATAATCTTAGTTACAGGTTCAGTTTTACCACTTCTTCAGACTGAATGTCAGTCACGGTTCTTTTGAAAGAGATAATGGATAAGATTAAAATTTGACAAAAGTGTTTTACTACGTTTTACAAGAGCTGTTGATTGCCAGTGCTTGAGAGTAGTATTGAGGATGACTTAGTGTTACTTTATGTTACTGAAGATGTGACATTTGTATGGACTGAGTTTATAAAAATGACATACACTCAATTTTTTGAAAAGAGATTAAACAACCTAATATCTTTAAAGAAAAAATGTGAAGCAATGTTTATCTAATTGTGATCAAGAATTTTTGCAACCGAATTTGAGAGCATGAAATATAAATGTTTGTTGTGTTTGAGAGAGTTTGATATCATATTGCAAATACAAAAACATAAAAACTATAGAATTGTGAACATGTAATGATTTTGATCGATATATTGTACAAAAAATGTTATAATTATCAGCATGGATAGTTAACTCTACAAAGACTTTTCCAAACAATTATATCGAACATAAAATAAAAAAGTGTATGTCCATTCAAATTTACACTTGAGTTATTGAAAGTGAAACTCTCAACACAATTAAAATTCAACGACCAGGATAGTATTTACACGAATTTACACGAATTCAACTAGCAACTCCAGGTAATCATTTAAACTGTAAACATAAAAAATTAATAGGTAAATTTAAAAAAATGAAACCAAGGAGATTCGAACTCCTGCGACTTTCGTCAACGGTGTATTGAATTGTCAAACAATCTAAGAGCTTATTCAGCGCTTGAAACCGTCACCTTAACCACTCGGTCATAGTTCCTTTTTT
The DNA here is from genome assembly GCA_030565145.1 of Insectozyma parachauliodis. Classification (NCBI taxonomy): domain Eukaryota; kingdom Fungi; phylum Ascomycota; class Pichiomycetes; order Serinales; family Debaryomycetaceae; genus Insectozyma; species Insectozyma parachauliodis. The sequence continues at coordinate 65,076 of JAJMBB010000033.1, read as the reverse complement.
TCAAAATTTTTTGTAAGTTGGTATTAAATCTATTTTATACACCCCTCAAAAAAAAAAAGCGAAATTCTATTGTAACAAAATTTATATAAACCACCTCAAGATTGTGGTGGTTACTGCTATCGAAATAAATAGTACTGGGTAAAATTAAGTAAAACCCTAACGAAAAACTATGATTATTGATTTGAATCTTTTTTTTTTTTGTTTTAAATGATTGTTGTAACGTATTTGACCTATAACTTGCCGATACCCTCAATCAGACGCCATCAATTAACTCTTCAGCCAGTGAAGAGTTCCGCCATCGCAGTTGAAGTAATTTTAAAATTTTATTGAGGTAATCATTAATATTTCTGAATTCTCGTTCTTGTAGATTGCTATTTATTATTATGACATTTTTCATACTTCTATTCTTATTATGTTTGGACCAGATTGTTTCGTCTCTTCACAATTGAACATGTGATGGGCTAATTTATCTTGATGTGGTCTTGAACAAAACCTATATTCATCATTAGGTATCAAATAATGGGGGTTATGATTGATATAGCATGGAATAAACAAATGACATTAGATGCTTTATCTTTAATTGTTATGAATCCTGTAGATATGGTAACTCTATGTGTTCTTATTTATACTATTGAATATATGAGTCATGATCCTAATCGTAATTAATCTTAATAACTTTGAGTGTATTTGCGCACTGAACGTATACAGGCATTGCCTCACAAACCTTTGGCTTCCAATTTCTCGTCACTGGTAAGATTTTTGAAAGCCTTGGAAGAATGAGTTTCGTTCGATCCAACCTTGCAGTCAGAGTCATTAGCTTTATAGATTTTTTTATCATAAATCAATCCAGTATCGGAGTTCTGTGTGGAAATCGAGCGTAATGTATTTTGTTGATTATCTTGAATGTTTGTATTTTTTTGATTACTCGAGTTTTCGGTGGATTCTGTAGTTTTTGATTTATGAAGCTAATGTCTCTGACTACAAGGTTGGATCGAATGAAACCCATTCTTCCGAGGCTTTCAAAGATCTTACCAATAACGAGAAATTGGAAGCCAAACATTTGTGAGGCAATGCCTGTATACGCTTAGTGCGTTGAAGTATACTGAGGATTTATAGTGGCGATTAGAAAATAAGTCTAGAGTAATTAACCATCATGCACGCTCAACAGATCTACACAACTCATTCAAGTTTAAGATAACGGTTAAGTGAACAGAATCTGGGCTCGGAATATACTCATATTTCCCCCTTCCTTTTATTATAGAACTCTGTTATTCAACTGTTATAAGGCCATAGCCTTATAATATTTTTCAGATATTCTTGGGGTTAAATTAAATAATTTAAAAATTTTTTATTCAATTACAATCAATTACTGAATTGCTGAAAGCCTTAGGTAATCAGTATACATGGATTTTTATAGTTTTAGAAAGGAACACAGTATGTGTTTTTAAAAAAAATCGCTATTTACCAAGGTTATCGAGGACTTTAGCCGATTAGCTAATCAACTAACCAAAAAAAATGAATGATGTGGAATAGCTAATAAAGCAATATCACAGATTCAAATTGGAAAGTATTATGAAGAACGTTGTATTATTACCAACTCGGAAGCTTAAAACATAGTATTTGTTTATATTGGGCTTCTATTCACGTTTTCTATATTGCGATATTTAGAAACAAGACTTTCAATCGTGTGATAAAAAACCCGAAAATAACTAGAAATCGTGCATTTTATTGACCTCAACAATATAACAAAAGTATTCTAGAGTTCCAAGAAAGACAGACAGAATAATAAGGCGATAACAAATTTCAAACTAATAGAGATGCTCATAAACTATTTTATACGTAACGGAAGTTTTTGGCTCGACGACGTAATACGACTTTGTAGGAAGAATTAAAATCAAATGTTAAACTATGTCCAATAATTTCGAAAGTTTCAACAAATGCGTGGGTCGTTTATCTTACAATTAAAAATCTCGTTTGTTTTTTTGGTAATTTTCATTAATAATTTTCCTATCATATGTCATAGATGGCTTTTGTATAGTTATTGTCAATCGTACATTGAATATTCAAAAACTTTGTGTAGGTTGCAAAATGGTTTTCAATGGTAGCGCATTCTAGAAGGTTGCACACAAATGATAATCATTCTTAACCAATTATTTTTATGTCTCAAGAATCCTTACAGCAATTATAGATTGAACGTCCTTAATTTATTTGAATGATAAAATTGAGCAAGTATTTAAATTTTGCTATAATTCTGCAAATACACAATTACAACAAGGACAACGGCAATTCACTAATTCAAATCTCCAGAACTATTTTGTGCTTTTTGTGCGGGTCGAATATTGTAGAAAGTTGGAGTAAAAATTGTTGAAATATATTTTTTTTTTTTTTCGTATATATTCAGGTAAAATCTATGTAGTATCTATATAGAAAACTTCCTGGGAAAAGCATTTCAAAACTTCTTTCGTGCCTTAGATGGAGTTTCACTGCCGGTAACTTTTTTTATCAGATCTTGTAATGTTGATTGTAATTGAAAATATACATAATTCACAAGCAGACAGTATAAATATTTTAAATCTGTACATTTGAGGTATCCTCTTACTCGTATATCCACCGAAAGAATTTCAAAACTGCTCACTGTAAATTCAACACAGAGCATTTTTTAAGCAAAAATATAGGCTTTCGATCAATTGAGGCAATCTTCCTTTCAAATGTATATTTATTCTAAATAAAAATCTTTACACAAGTACATCCAAATCAAACTAATTGAACTTACAATCAAAGGACCAGATAAGCCTTTACCTAATTTGCACGTCATAAAAATTAGCCATTCGCTGAGAAAATGCCATCCAGCAATCAAATAGGTGAACTGGACTAATTCATAGATTTGCTTGTTGTGTAAGTAATAAGCACCGTAAAATCTGACGATTGAAGTGATCAAAGTCCAAGTACCAAATGTTCTCGCGGATAAGCTTGTTACTTCAGAAGTATTTTGGTATACTCTTTTAGTCAAATCTATGTTCCAATATGTTTGAATTGAATTGAATACTGAGACACTTGAAATGAATAACAACCAGTAAGGTAAGTTACCTTTCGATTGAGGAAGAAAATTCATGTTTATTTTTTTGTAAATTATACACTAGTTGGATCTTTCAGCTTTAAAGTATCGATAGCTGAACCCATTAATCGTTGAAATCCAGATTTAGACAAAGTTGCAACAATAGTTGTATCTAAAGCTTCTACTGTAGCTAATCTTGGCCCATTTTTAATCAATGCCAACTCACCAAAATAATCACCTTTGCTAAGTTTTGTAAGAAAACCATTTTTTTTATTTGAAACATTACAACTGCCTCTTTCAATTAAATAGAATGTTTGACCTTCTTCACCTTCGGTTATAATTTTATCTCCTTTGTGGTAAATTTGTGTTGTTAATGCATCGGCCAATTTTGATCTTTCTTGGTCCGATAATGATTTTAAAATGTCAACGTCTTTCAAAAAATCTTCATACATTAATCTCTTACTGAAAGTACCTTCCAAAAGTATTCTTCTAAACGTCAATCTGTCTAAAGCCCAACATGTAACGTCAGTTGCGGCTATTGCAGTTGCGGCTCTTGGTGAATTATACATCAAAGCCAATTCTCCAAATGAGGAGCCTTCGCTACTCGAGTTAACTTTTGAATCATTGACGTAAAAATCTACTGTACCAACTTCAATGATGTAAAAATAATCACCTTCATCGCCTTGTTTTATAATAACTGAATCTTTTTTGAAATTTTTTTGTTGTAAAGCTGCAATAACAGTCTTTTTGGAATTCAAATCCAATTGTTTGAATAAAAAGTTATTTTTAAGATTATTAGCTAATGTTTGTTCCTCGGAAGTTGTTAAATTATTTGTTGGAGGTTTCCAAGATTCCGATTTTAACTTAGCTGGGTTCAATGCTTCTGCGGAAACAGAAGTCCTTCTATTTGCATTGAAACTGATTGGAATTGGTTTGGTATCATTAATTTTAGGTTCATGAGGGTCGTTACCAAATGGAGATTTGAAATTTGGTTCTTGTACAATTTCATTAGGAAATAAATCTAAATTAAATTCCTTTGCTTTCTCTTGTTGAGACCATAAATGAGATCTTTGGATTTGTAATTTATTATTGAAGTAGTTGAAACAAAATTGTAAAACGTCTTTAGGATTTTTAGCTAAAATTTCCTTTTGTAGTTGATTTAACTCTTCCGTTACGAATGACATGGGGATGTTATCTAAAGAATTTGTCGTTGATTTTGATGTGTGTGGATCAAAGCCGCATGTACATTTTGCCACGTCATTCTGTATAAAGTATTTATTTTGACAATTTTTCAATTCGATTCTTTTTTTTTTCAATTTTCAACAAGTATGAAATATTTAGGTTTTTTATACGTTGCATTGGTATGTTTAATACCTTTTCTTTCTAAATCAGTTATAGCTGATGAAGTTGAAAGTTATGGAACAGTCATTGGTATCGATTTAGGTACCACATACTCATGTGTTGGTGTAATGAAGAATGGTAAGGTTGAAATATTAGCAAATGATCAAGGTAATAGAATAACACCTTCATATGTTTCATTTAACAATGAGGAAAGATTAGTAGGAGATGCTGCTAAAAACCAAGCTTCATCAAACGTAAATAATACAGTTTTTGACATTAAAAGATTAATTGGTTTGAAATATAACGATGAAACAGTTCAAAAAGAATTAAAGCATTTACCATTCAAAATTGAAAACAAACAAAATAAACCAGTTGTAAAAGTCGAATATCAAGGTGAAGAGAAAGTTTTTAGTCCGGAAGAAATTTCAGGTATGATTTTAGGTAAAATGAAATCTATTGCTGAAGAATATTTAGGTAAAAAAGTTACTCATGCCGTTGTCACAGTTCCAGCATATTTTAATGATGCTCAAAGACAAGCCACTAAAGATGCAGGTACAATCGCCGGATTAAATGTTTTGAGAATTGTTAATGAACCAACCGCTGCAGCAATTGCATATGGATTGGATAAAGGTGAACAAGAAAAACAAATTATTGTCTATGATTTAGGTGGTGGTACATTCGATGTTTCATTATTATCAATCGAAGGAGGTGTTTTTGAAGTTTTAGCAACCGCTGGTGATACTCATTTAGGTGGTGAAGATTTTGATTTTAAAATCGTTAGATATTTAGCCAAACAATTCAAAAAGAAACATGATATTGATATTACATCAAATACAAAAGCAATCTCCAAATTGAAGAGAGAAGCTGAAAAAGCAAAGAGAACATTATCATCTCAAATGAGTACTAGAGTTGAAATTGATTCATTCGTTGATGGTATTGATTTTTCAGAAACTTTAAGTAGAGCAAAATTCGAAGAATTAAATATTGGATCATTTAGAAAAACTTTGAAACCTGTTGAACAAGTTTTGAAAGATAGTGGTGTTAAAAAATCTGATATCGATGATATTGTTTTAGTTGGTGGTTCAACTAGAATTCCAAAAGTTCAAGAATTGTTGGAACAATTCTTTGACGGTAAGAAGGCAAGCAAAGGTATCAATCCAGATGAAGCTGTTGCTTATGGTGCAGCTGTTCAAGCAGGTGTTTTAAGTGGTGAAGAAGGTGTTGATGACATTGTTTTATTAGATGTTAATCCACTTACTTTAGGTATTGAGACTTCAGGTGGTGTTATGACTACATTAATTAAAAGAAACACTGCTATTCCAACAAAGAAATCACAAATTTTCTCAACTGCTGCTGATAATCAACCAACAGTTTTGATTCAAGTTTATGAAGGTGAAAGAACCATGGCTAAAGATAATAATAGGTTAGGTAAGTTTGAATTGACTGGAATTCCTCCAGCTCCAAGAGGTGTACCACAAATTGAGGTTACATTCTCATTGGATGCAAATGGTATCTTGAAAGTTGAAGCTGCCGATAAAGGTACAGGTAAATCTGAATCCATTACAATCACCAATGAAAAAGGTAGATTATCAAAAGATGAAATCGATAGAATGGTTGAAGAAGCTGAAAAATATGCTCAACAAGATCAAGAATTGAAGGAAAAAATTGAAGCAAGAAATTCATTAGAAAATTATGCTCATGTATTAAGAGGTCAATTGAATGATAAATCAGAAACTGGTTTAGGTTCAAAATTAGATGAAGATGATAAAGAAGCATTAGATGATGCTGTCAAAGAAACATTGGAATTTATCGAAGATAATTTTGATACTGCAACTGCAGAAGAATTCGAGGAACAAAAACAAAAGTTAATAGACGTAGCAAACCCAATCACTGCTAAATTATATGGTGGACAAGAAGGTGGTGCCAAATTTGGTGATGATGATGATGACTCTGATATAGATCATGATGAGTTATAGATGTAAATATATTTTTTTTCTTCAACAAATTTTTCTCATGGCCAATAGAAAACTACAAAAGTATGTAGATGATACCTTTTATTGATTAAAGTACTAACAGTATAGGGACATTGATATTATATTCAAGCGAGTCCAAGAAGGATTAAAAGATTTCAACTACCATTACGAGAGGTATGAAAGTTTACAACATGTTGAAGATGATTCCGATCTACAGAGGGAAAGGGAGAAACTAGCTAGTGATTTGAAAAAGGAGATCAAGAAACTACAAAAGTATAGAGAACAAATCAAACACTGGCTATCTAATGATGCTGTGAATACTTTGGGGCCAGTTGGAACATCTTATAGCTCAAAATTGCTAGAGAATAAAGTAACGATTGAAGAAGCGATGGAAACGTATAAAATTGTTGAAAAACAAACTAAATTAAAGTCTTTTTCCAATCAGTCTATAATGATGAACATGATAGCGAGTAAAGATGAAAGTGAAGAAAGCTCAAGTGAAGAAGAACTAGATTTACCATCCGATGCACTTGATGCAATTCAATTTCTCAAAAACATAATTCTACAGTTGGAAGAATCAAGTGAAAAACTAAACCAAGAATTTGAAAAGATTTCTTCTAAAAAGATTAGAAAAAATAATCTAAGTACTATTGAATCAAAAAAGGATAAAATCCAATCAACAATCGTGAATAATTCCTTACACGTGAAAAAGTGTAAAAACTTGATTAAAAATTTGAAAAGCGGAAATATCGTCGACTTTAGCTTGATTCACATTCTCAAAGCTGAATTAGAAAAGTATCTACAAGGGGACTACGAATTCTCTGATTTATACGAAGATATTATAAATCAAGAAGTGATACCGACACCTAGTCCGCCACCAGTTATTATAAAAACATTAAAACCAGCTACAACTCCTTCTGGTAATCTTAACTGGTCCGCAGCGGTTGGTATCAAAAAATCCGTCACTGAAAAAATTGATGCCTCACGATTTAAGCAAGTTATTAAATCTTCATCTTTGTCTAAAACAGAGACAAATTTATTCACTGATTTGAATTTAGTCAGAGTACCTCCTGGAATTCAAGATTTGGTGATATCGTTCGCATCCAAAAGAAATAACGATGAGTTTAAGATATTGATTGATGATGAATCAAATAAATTTAACCAATTTCTATCACCTTTACATAAACCTTATTTACCTGAAATAGTACAACCAAACTACTACTTTCAATTCACAAATTTCAATTTCAAACATCCAACTCAATTGATCAAATTACAAAATCATTGGAACCAAGTGAGATCGAATTTTGAATTTGAAAAATTATTTGAAGTCATTAAAGATCAAGAAAATTTGATATTTGTATTCTTTTATGGATTTTACCATGGCTTGACTCCAGCAGAGAATCTAATCGCAGAATCTTACTTGTTCAAGTTGGGATGGAAACCATATAATAAAGATAAATCATATTTTTATTGGTTCAAAAATATAAAAATCATTCAAGAAGATACATCAAGTGAAATTGGTGATTATCAAGTTTTTGATTTAAATTTTTGGGAAATTTTCCTAAAGTATGGATTCAAATTTGAATATAACCTTTGTCAATTAGAGCCTTCAAAGAACTTAATATATATCTAACATTTCTTGCGATGATAACATTATATTGGACAGTTTTTTAATTTTGAAACTTTTTTGAGGTATATCAACGACGTCTCTCTTTGAATCAATATTATAACAAAGACTAAATTCTCTTAATTTAGATGGCTTTATCTTGTTTTCTAAGATAAATTGTTTTAAACTGATCATGAGAAAAAAAATGACAACATGGAGTATTATTCTTCGTTAAATGCTTCACAATTAGATTCAGAAAGACCAACTCTTTTTGAATTGATCTCTTCGGGTCAGTTGGAAAGTTTATTATCTCCAACATTAAGATACGTTCTAGTTCATTATGTTAGTAAATACCCGAGGTATCTTTTACAGATAAATAATAATTTTGATGAGTTGAATTTAGCATTGAGGTCATTCATCGAATGGTATTTTATCAAATACTGGCAAGGGTCATTCACAGAAAACTTTTATGGTTTGAAAAGAGTCAATCAGATATATCCTACTGGAAAATTGAGTCAATTGGTACCTTCTATGGTTGAAGAAAGAAGAAAATTGACTACACTTCAAATAATTGTATCAATTTTTGAAATAACCGGAGTGTCCTATATCAGCGAGAAGTTGAACTATTGTTACGAAATTTGGTATACAAAATATGTTACAAACCAACTAAATGTGAATGAAAATCAACAGGATATTAAAATAAAATTTAAACGAAAATTTGTGGAGATATATCCTTACGTGCAAAGCTTGTTCAAGCTTGGTAATTTTATAACCACTATAATGTATTTAAGTGGAAGGTCCAAATCTCCAACTATATTAACTTACTTATTTAAAATGAATTATTCAAGATTAAATCAATACGATTATGAAAAAAACGAACCTAAACTAGCTACAAAAGATAAATTAAATAAAATTGCTCCTCCAACCAGTTTTGAAACTTTAGTTAAACTACTGAAATATATCACATCACCTAGTTTCAAAGCTATCAAATTTGTATTAGGTACTTTCTTCCCAGTAGCTATATTTACTTTGAAGTTTCTTGAATGGTGGAATAATTCAAATTTCTCCACCAAATTATCGAAGAATACAGGGAATACCTTGGATTTTACATTACCACCTCCATCAACATTAACCTCAGCTTTAAAGAAGAAGAAAGTAAATTACAAATCTGGAAAAGAGTGTCCTTTATGTAACAAGGAGATAGCAAACCCGGCTATAATTGAGACTGGCTATGTTTTTGATTATTCATGTATTTATAATTATTTAGAAAAATCACATATTTTGATTTCAGAAGCAACGGATCAAGAGATTAACATAGAGAAAGGTGGTAGATGTCCGATAACCGGTAAGAAGTTGTTAGGATGTAAATGGAATGCTATAAAAAATGAATGGGAAATTGAAGGTATTAGAAGACTTATATTTTAATAAATTTTTCCCCACGAGGATGTCTCTCATCGCTATTAAATTTGATCGAACTACTAGTAGACTTCAAATCTTGGATCAATTATTAATACCTTATCAAACTAAATACATAGATATTGACTCCATAGATGACGCTTATAAAGCTATCAAATTGATGCAAGTTCGAGGTGCACCAGCAATTGCAATTGTTGGAGCATTTTCAGTTGTTGTTGAGATCAAAAATCTGATGTCTAAACCAATTAAATATCTTATTGAAAAAATTGATTATTTGATAACTTCACGTCCAACTGCTGTTAATTTATCCAATGCTTTGAATGATATAAAAAAATTACTAAATTCAGAGATTAATCAAGAAACTTTTGATACAGTTTTTAATTATTCAACTAAATTGTATGATGATGACTTATCGAACAATCATAAAATAGGTGAAAATGGGTTGAATTACATTAAAGAGAGCTTGAAGCAAGAGAATTTTAAAGGTCCTTTTTCAATAATTACCATATGTAATACCGGTTCGTTAGCTACTTCAGGTCATGGAACAGCATTAGGAATTATTAGGACAACATCTAAGTATAAAGATGAGTTTTACTTAGACCAAGTTTATCCATGTGAGACTAGACCTTATAATCAAGGAGCAAGATTAACTACTTATGAGTTAGATTATGAAAAGATTCCATTTACATTGATTTGTGACAACATGGTGTCATCATTAATTAAACAAGCAAAAAGTCCTGTCAAGTTCATCATTGTTGGTGCAGATAGAATTGTTAAAAATGGAGATACTGCAAATAAAATTGGCACCTTTCAATTAGCAACAATAGCAAAATATTTTGGCCATATTAAATTCATAGTTGCGGCTCCAAAAACGACCATCGATTTGAAAACTATTACTGGAGATGACATCGTTATAGAAGAAAGACCAAGTCATGAATTGACAACCTTGACAGGTCCAGTAATTACACGGACAAATGAGGTTGGTGAAAAGTTAACTGTTGGTATTGCTACTCCAAATATCAATGTATGGAACCCTGCTTTTGATGTCACACCACATGAATTAATAGACGCTATAGTTACAGAGGAAAAAGTTGTTACTAAAGATGCTAAGGGAGACTTTAATTTAATATAGACTATCTTTTGTTTTTTTTTTTCTTTTTCTTTTTTGACCCTTTCAGTTCACCATTCAGTGTAGAGTTTAATTTTACTTGTACACTCGGTGAATTTTTTGAGTTCGATTTTGCATCTAGATCATTTCTCTGCAGCGGTGCATCCAAATTTTTGCTTAATTCTGGTTCATTTTTCGACTGAGATGGGTGATTAAGCGAGTTTTCTTTATTCGTCTCTTGCAGTTCAGAAATCTTGTCTCGATCAGACAATAAATGTTTCTCAGCTAAGTCATCAGGCTGTGATTTGTTTTCTAACGTTATTTCATCATGAACATTCGATAAACCATTCTGTACTACATCTTCTGAATTATGCTTGTTTTCTGGTTGCGATTTGTCATCCGTGATCTCTTTCCTTTTATTCTGGTCTTCAAGTGAGTCACTGTGTTGTGATCCGGTTTGCAGTGTTGTCTCATCATGTTTTGATGAACCATCCTGTGTCACATCAGCTTCTGAATTATTTTTATCTTCCGATTCTGATTTGTCCTTCATTGTTATCTCCTTTTTTATGTGTGGGTCTTCAACCGAAGTCTCAAATTGCAATTTGCATTCTAATGATCGCTCATCCAAAATATTTGATAACTCCTTGTTGACTATATCATTATTTATGCTCTCTGACAGAGGATCCGAGATCTTTTGTTCAAATTCAGGTTTTTGAACCCCATTCTTGTCAGACTGAGATTTGATATTTTCACAATCTTTTATATCGGATGCACTGTCTTCTAGTTTGACTACATTTTCATCTGATTTGACTTCAGATTTTTCATTTAGACCTTTGATTTCCAATGAATTTCTTTGGAAAGTTGCTGAATCTACCTCAGTTGGTGAGAAGTTTGAGTCAGATAATGATTTACCATTTTCAAGATCCTTGGTATCAGATTCACTGTCCTCTATAATAGGTAGCTTTTCGTTAGATTGTACTTTAGGTATTTCATTCGTAATTTTATTTTCCAACGAGTTTCTTTGTGAAATTGTTAAATCTTCTTCAGTTGGTAAAGAATTCAAACTATTCCAAATATCATTTCCAGAAGTTTCATAACCTGGTATTTCACATAGATTAACTCTAAAATAATCTATATCTTTTAATAAACTATGCTTTTCATTTGAGTCATTGAAAATTTTTAGTCTTGATTTACATGTTTCGATGAATATAGTTTTATAATTTTCAAAGATTTGAGATAAAATTGTATAGTTTGCTTCTGGTGGTAAATATTTAGTCAAAACTTTTGAAACTGTTAATGTATCTCTAACTAGATCTTCCATATATTGATGACATTGTTTGTTATGAACTGACCAATCTATCGACACTAACTTATTTATAGCTAATACTGTACGATCTTTCATGATATTTACAATTTTCGAAAATAAATTCTCTTCATGATCTTTAAAATTTGAATTTGAGTAATTTGTAAAAGATAATAAATTAGCCATGAATTCAATCAATCTAATGCACAATGCTAAATGCTTTGTTGTGATATGTTTGAGACCAGCTGTTTTGGTCGCACCAGCTCCAAGTACAGATTGTGAGATTTTCAAATTCAAATCTTTTAAATATGTAGTTAAATTATCTGTGTGATTTGGAAAGACTTTTGATATGATTATATAATCCTTTATTTGGTTGATTATTTTCATTGTCATTTGAGGTAACAAATACGATTCATTATTTATTGTGAGCTGGTTCACATCTTTGATCTCTCTTGTTTGATGGCTATAAAAATCAAGATAGTTGTAAGTTGTCCCTTTGATCACTTCATCGAGAATGTTTTGTGTCTCTGATAACAATTGCTTGTCTTCACAAATTTTCCAGGTATCTTTATACACTTCATTGGTCATTTCTTTAGTTGAATTTACATGAAATCTATGTATAAAATAAGTGATGTGATTTTTAAACCATTCCCCTAATACATTTTCACTGGATGGATAGATCATCTCGCATTCATGCAAATATGCTGAAGTTATTGAATACAATCTCAAATAGTACGTGACTGATAAATCAGCTGTTTGTTCAGATCTTACGCTTATAATTTTCATTAATCTGACTTGTGTTAACTCAATAGCTTTATGAATCGACTTTGTAATGTCGATTGACATCATATCTGATTGTGTATCAGTCAACGCCAAATCCAATAATATTTTTTGATGCATAGTTAACCTTCTTAAGCATTCAGAAAGCTGACAATATATTGTTATAAACATCTGCTCGAACTCTCTTGGAGTTAAGAGTTTGATACTATTTGTTAATTCCTTAGGTAGATTCGACTTTATAATTTCTTTGATTTCAGTGATGAAATGGTTCTGGTAAACTGAATAAGATTGCGATAAAGAATTTGATTTCACTAAATATTTTAATACATTATCAAGTGAAGTTTTGAAGCCTTGTTGAATTATTTGGTAACTTGTATTTGGATTTGAATATTTTCTATTTTTATCAACACCGATATATAATCTTTTGAGTGTATCAGCCTGTGGTACATTTTTATAATGCTTTTGTAAATCTTCAAGTAATAGATTTACAAACATATTTGTGAATTGCCTCGAGCAATTCATTTTTAAACTTTGTAAATCATTTTCTAGATTCACAAATCCAGGAACTTGTAATGGCTTTATCTTTATTACTTCATCAATACATTTTTCATAATTACCTACTTCAAAACATTTACTAGCGAGTTGAAATGTTAGCATTGTGCATTGTATTTGTATAACTGATTTCTCAAACTCCTCAACATCTTTAAGATGTGACATTTTCGTTAAAATTTCTTTTCCTTTGGTTGATTGATCCTCAAGTAAATTTAGATTTTCAATTATATCATTATACAATTTGACCGCATGCTTCGATTTCTCGGACACATTATCGATATCATCAATTGCATTAAAAAACGAGTCTGACGAGTTCTCTATTTCCTTGATCAACTCCATTTCAACAATATCAAGATAATTAGATAATTCATCTTGTAAATATGAACTATTGATTAACTTTGTTAAATCATCATCAGTTGTGTTTAAAACTTGTTTGAATATCCTTGGATCGTCTAATCTAAAATCAGAATCAAGAAAAACTTTTGGAATAGATGAAAAATCAGACTCTTGTTGTAATTTTTGTAATAAATCTTTAGTTAATAGATTATAACTTGATTCAAATTGTTTGTAGTCTTTTATTATTGGTTTATAATATTTCTCTTCTATTTCCTGGTTCAAAACTTTCTGCTTCAACTTTGATAGCTGAATCTGTGGTATATCCTTGATTGTCGGTACGTTTATGTTGTAAATTATATCTTGTCCACCATTTAAACTTAGATAGTTTTTATTCTTTCCAAGCTTAGCACGAGCCAAGTCTGATCCAATTGTTAATTCATAAATAGAGTTAGGACCTAATGGAGAGTAAATATCCATGTTGTTATTGAAAAAACTCAGGCCGACACTCTCATTATCGATACTTGTCCTTGGAAGAAATGATGTTATTGAGCCCGTTCTTTTGTGATTTAAATTGGGCGTTAGCAAAGGGTTTGACGAAGTTTCTGAATCATTTGCTAAGTCATCATTAAGATTGATGCTACTGCTATCCAAAGATAGACGATTAGGTAGACTTAAAGAATCATCCATAACTTGGTTCGAAAAAAAATCAAGAGAAATTGAAAAGAGTAAACAAGAAATAAAAAGTTGAGAGTCAACCACTCAATTGACGACTGTTCAGGTTAATTGTTTGATCGATTGAACTGTTTGAACTAGTTTTATGTAGATATTTTCTATTAAAATTTCGACCTGGTCTTATTTCGACCTGGATTTAATTAAATGCGTTCATTTACGTTGTTTGGTGAATAAAAATTTCATGAACTTGCTAACAGAACTGACTTGACATCAAATTTCCAGCTAGTCTCGAACCAATCTAGCTGATAATTATTTCTCGATGTATTTGAAATTCTTTTTGTATATCCACAGTTGATTTCTAGTGAAAAAAAATTACTAATCATTACAATGTCAAAAAGTGAGAATAAACCAAAACCATGCTGTGTTTGTATTGAAGAGAGACAAAAACGTGATGAGTGTTCGTTATACAAAGGTATCGAATCAAAAGAATGTCAGAGTATTATTGGGCAGTATGTCAAATGTATGGAGAGCTATGGATTCAAAGCTAACACCATCCAGTAATTCAGAGGTCAAAAGGTTTAGAGGTGCTTGTAAATAATCTATTATACGTTATCATTTATCGACTGATAATTCTTTTGTTGTTCTTGTTCCACTTCATTCAATACTTGATCAATTTCACTTTGTCTTATACTTTCACTTTCATTTGAAAAATTTGGGAACTCATTTTGAATCTTAACATTTGTCGACTTCCAAAATTGGTTCCTTATAAAATTATCGATCAAGATTAGTTGTAAGCAATTCATTATGATTGGAATTATGAACATGATTATGAATATCTCAAATTCATCAGAATAATCATTCAACCAACCTAATAAAATATTTTTACAAATCCATAATAGCTGATATTCAAAGATCTCGACTAAAAAGTATAGTAACACTTTTGTAACCATCAATGAAAAGAAGTATATTATAAGCTGTTTGATGAATGAAGTTATACTTGGTTTATTCAAATCTGAACCATATTTTCCACTCTCTATATTTGTAATTTGTAAATAATCTTTACAAATGTGATTAATAAATTTAAATACTAGGTATAAGATGTAGACTCCGATTGTACAATCAAGAACAATATTTAGGAAGTACCAATCACAGGCATCATCATCAATTTCGTCTTCCAAAAGCCAAGCATCTGATGTTTTCAAAGTAGATAAAATTATATTAAAGATGTGAACTCCAAAAGCTCCAATTAGTTGTTTACTAACATCGAACATCCATACTTTAAAATTTCGTCGTATTGGGTATTCAAAAAACATACGTTTGATAAGTAAAGAAGATAGACATAATAAGCCTAATAAAACCTGTGTGAACAATGAGAATGAGCCTATAAGCTCACACTTGTCTTTGCTATCGTTGGATATTGTTACTTGTGAAAGCATTCAAAATTTTGATTATTTCTCGGTTGTTGCTAAAGAAAACATTTCGCAACTTGTCAAAGATCAACACTTTTACTCACTTACACAGCTAAAAGAAATAGTACATATTTTTACAAATTTGCTAGCAATCATGAAATTATAAGTCAGAGAGATCCAATCTGAGTATAGATTTTTATGAAACAAGAAAAATAAACTAGTGTCAAATTTATTTAAATCAGAGTAGAGTTTATAAAAAAATTACCATAAATAATATACTAATCAGATTGACTTCTTCTGACAGAAATAATAGCCTAATTTCTAATCATTTCAAATCTGTTTCTTCACCTCTAAACCAATGAACTTTATATTTTATATATACCTATTTATTTTAACCAAAAAAATGTTTTGCCAAACCTTTTGCTTGACCCATTATATTTTCATTTTGTGGTGGAGTGGTTGGACTTGGACTTCGTATACCATTTTTGTCAGCAACTTGGCTCAAAGTATTATAACTATTACCTTTTCCTGCATCATCCTCTGAGTCAGAATCAGATTCTTCAAATATAAAAGTACTATTTCGTTGAGGTACGTCTTTACCAAAAGCATTCTCTGATGTTGTTTGTGGGGGTAATGGTTGGGACTTTGATAACCGATATGAATCATTCTCATAATCTTGATTGAATTGCAGTGATAATGAAGTTGAGCTTTGTGAAGGTTTTTTAAATACGGATTCTGCCAAATGTTGACTTGATCTTCTAGTACCTATCGATAAACCTTCGTCTGAATCTGAATCTAATTCTGAATCGTTAGGTATTCCAACCGGAGATTGTTGATAAGCTAATGGGGATGTCGGTTGACTGTAAGGTGACGAATTTGCCGATTCATAATCAAAACTTGATCCAACACCCAAATTTTCAGGTACGTCAACAATATCAGTTTCTTGATTATTATATTGAGGATAATCACAAGTATAAATTGTGTTGTAATCATAATAATAATCATAACCTCTACTAATGTCGTTATTTACATTATGTGATAAACTAGATGTATAAGGATTTTCTTCATCACTTGACTCATCATCAGAACCATAATTTAATGATGTTGGAGGTAATAATTGTATGCTTTTGATAGATGTTGTTGAATCGTTATTATGTTTCATACCTATCAATGGTTGGGAATGCTTTACGTTTAAAAAAAATCCATCTTCGATGTTTTCTCTAAATTCTTGCTCATCATCATCATCGTCATCATCATAACTATCATCATAACTATCATCATAATATTCATCTGAAAAATAATCTAATGAGATACATTGCTCAACTTGTTCATTAAAACGTATGTGTCTATCTTTTTTATTGATTTGAGAAGAATTTTCCTTTTTGTCTTCCGGTAGTGATTGATTATTTAATAAATTTTGTAATTTTGTAATATTTGAATTATCACTTGCTGTATTATTTTTGTATTGATTATTTAATTTGTCACTAAGTGCATTGATATCAAAATATTCATCATCTTTTGAAATTTCCTTTTGTGGTTGTTGTTCTTTTCTTTTATTTATTGATTGAGTTGCTAATTGTAATTTCAATAAATTTGAATGAGAAATTATAGATTCTTCAATTGTTCTTTTCTTTAAAATTGGTTTAGGTTTAAAATGTAATTTTTTCTTTGGTATCGATATGTCTCCTGCAACTGCAGAAGTTGCAGTTGAAAAAGATGAAATATCATTTTCATTTTCATTTGATTTGGAATCATCTTTCATTATTGGTCCATATAACCATGTAACATCACATTCTTTAGACCAATTCACAATCTCAGGACTAACGGTTTTCAAATTTGATCTTCTTTGAGCCCATGTTCTCCAACTAGCATTTTCTAATCTAGCAGCATTTGCAACATTTTTCTTACGACTTATGACATATCTCCAACTCTTCCAAATATCAGATACATCCCATTGATGGGAGAGATAATCGACATGTCTGGAAGGCTCGGCAGTCAAGTCAGTGTCATCATGAGGTTGTAATTCTGGACTTTGTAAGTTCAAAGTAGACGAAACTTCGGGTGAAGGCGAAGGCTCCGACTTCTCTAGTTCTGGTTTCTCTTCTTTCACTTTGTCGGGTATGAACTCGTCCAACAAACCTAAAGATCTTGTACGTTTTAATTTGAAACTGGTTTGGTTAAAATGGTCATCCAGTTCGGCATCAATGTGTTGACTTGTTGTATTCTCGCTATGAAATACTTCACCAGACATATTTTAAAAGTGTAAGTGATAATGTTGACAAGTAGTAATACAATGGAAGGGAGACAGATTGGCTGATGAATGGTGGTACTGGTGGTGGTGGGTAGAAAAGGTTGATGAAAGTTTTTTCTGTTAATCAACCAAAGTCAAACTCAAACAAAATTAAACCAAAACTGAAAATAAATTCAACCTAAAAAATCTCTACAGTCAACGCTCAAGACACAAGATTCTTGTCAAGAGTCTGGAGCATGTTTCAGATATTTTCTACATATAAACTAATTCTCCACTTTACCATCAGAATAACAGTGATGAAGTTTAATGTATGATTCAATACTTACTATCGATACAAGTTTAAGCCATTAATAAGTGTATATGAATCAAAGCATTTTGTATAAACATGTGGGTTAAATTTGGGCGTGGAAACTTTCCATTTTTTGCAACAATATGACCCTACCAATTTCAATCTTGCTTTATGTGTATAAGTCCTTACTAAGCGAGAGACCATATTGTTTGTAATGTGACTGTGTATTATATATTTATTTCCATTCAGTTTTACAAACATTTGGAAATTCTATTTCCTCACCTTTATTACCACCTCTAAAATTATATTTACAAGAATATCTTTTTATTGGAAACCACCAATACACCAACATACATATCACATAGACCACCAATACAACAACGAAATAGTTCATACTTTCAGCACTCACAGGGTAATAAGCTGGGAAACTGAAAAAAACCAATGCAAAAATACACCAACACAACAATATTATATTACAGAAAACACCAAATTTCCCCAACCAAAACGGTCCATGCTTAATTTGTCTCTTCCTGATTAGTAAAAATATTGTCGGTATTGAATATGCAATCAATAAAAATGATACACATGCTAACGCAGTGGCTTGTAACGCAGCATCCGAAAAAACCAACACCGAAACGATTGTGACTATAACTGTCGAAAACAAGTGTGCATAAAAAGGTCCACCAGTTTTGGGATCAACTATAGATAAATATTTTGAAAAGGGTAAACCTTGATCTCTAGCAAATGACCAACATAATCTAGCTTGCCATGTTTGACAAGCAATTGTACATCCACTGGCAGTTAAAAATACTAATGAACCTAAACAAATGGCACCTGCTTTATTCCCTAATGCTTGATAATAAATGTCTAATATTGGTAATCCAGTTGTACTGTTAACAATTGAATTAAGATCTGTTATACAAAAGAACATTGCAATTGAATATGTGAAACTTGTCAAAAAACCAATGGCAACTGTACTCAAAACAGCTTTAGGAATGTCTCTTTCAGGTTGAGAAGTTTCTTCACTAAGATGACAGACTGAGTCTAAACAACTGAAACTCCATGCAGGATTGATCAATCCAACAATAAATGCTATACCTTTTGAAGACCATCCTGTGTTATTTGCAAAATCAACAAATACAAAATTTGCTGAACTATAATTATTTCTTGAACAAACCAAAACTGTGATTGTAATTATGCAATATGAAGTTAATGAAATTCCAAATATACTATTTCCAATAATTGGTAAATATCTATGCCATATGTTGAAAAGAAATAAAAACCAATTAACGATATTATAAATGATAAAAACTTGCCATTTTGATGTAACATGATTTGGATGACTTAAATTCCAGAATCCTAATAATTCATAAGCTAAAGCAAGATTCATACTTGCAGTAGTGAATATAGAACCACCCCACGAAATCGAGCCTGTTATGTAAGCCCAAAAGCTTGAATATCTTTTTGGTGCCAACACTCTGGCCCATACATATTGTCCACCTGCACTTGGCATTGCACTTGCCATTTCACCTAAGGTACAAGCAATACAAATAGATACCGAAGCCACGATTAAAATTCCATAAACAATCAACAACGGTCCACCACTTTGAATACCAGTAATCAATGAACTACTTATTCCCAACCAAGAATTTGTGAGTGAAAATCCAATCATGGCTAGAGATAAATTACTGAAATTTCTTTTCATTTCCCCATCCTGCTTACTGACTGTACTTTCATTATCGCTGAATTTCTTTTCATCAGGATATGATGACAAAACATCTATCTTTTCATCATGAGCCATAGTTTTGAAAAGAAGAACTGATTACAGAATTTGGGGTATAAATATGTGAGATAAATTTTTCAATCTACAGGTCGTGTTAAACGCTACAATCGACAAACACAAAGTGGTTTTAATAAATTCGCCTTAAATTACTTACAATCGATCTAATCAAACATCTGTTGAGATGGTACAAAATTGATTTTGACCATGTGACTTTACATCAACATTTACGAGATGCTTTAAAAGTTTCTTACAACCTTAAGATTTATACTTTTGACTTTTGTAAAAGACACAAATTTTTTACAATAATTTGTTCATTTCATCGCACCTTGATTTTTTCTCGTATCTTATGTCTCTATGGGATATGTTTTTTCAGAGTCAACAGAGTCAATCAAGATTGTACCAAATAAATTTTGTTAATAATAATATTTTGAGCCGTCTGACTGTAACTAATTAAAATCTTTCTTTTGTTGAAATATTGTGTAAATTAAGTCTAATTGAGTAGAAATCTTGACACCGCCAATGAAAAATATACAGTTCAAAAGTTAACATGCTACTGTATTATAGTTAAGTTAACACTTGTATTTAGGCTACTGGTGTTACAATCATAAGTAAATTTTGCACTTCTATATTGCAATTCTGAATTTTTTTATAAATGATTTTATTTTAATACTTACACTAGAAAATTGATTACTGATATTCAATCGCAATACTCATATTGTTGATCTAAGTTTATTTGACCTAACATCATTGTATTATACTAAATTCTTGAATAGCCGAAGATATCATGAATGCTATGGTATTTTGTAAATGGCAAAAATCTCAACTGAAATTAGTGATTGTCTCTACGATACCTGATGAACATCAAAGATCCACCAACCTCGACGAGAAATTTCAAGTTTCAAGCATAGAAGTGGTTAAGTTTTTACAATTTCTAAATAATCATCGATCTTTGAGGTCACGAAATAAAGTAATTTAAATGCAAACAATCTTTAAAAAACATACTTCTTAGACTGAAATCAAATTTTCTATTGAAGCAGTTAAATTCCTAAACTATCCTTTGAATTACATTAGTTTATGATTGAAGGCTATCAAGATAAATGTCTTTAGTCAAACCAACTCAATTTGATGGATGCTATACCAAAAGCTAATGCAAATTACGGTTTGCTATGCTGTAAAAAAGTTCCAGACTAGACCAAAGTATGGGCATATTACTATTGAAAAAATAAATGATATCTTTCTCAGAGTAAAAGGTGAAACTAAAATTTTAATTCATTTACGGTATGACATTGGATAATATTTGATAGTCCAAATATGCCATTGAACCAAATATTTGTCTAAAACATAGAAATATTGATTTTACCAAAACCAAGAAATCTATGTTGAAATGCTCGATATTTGTACCTACTGACACCTCTCTTTCATATTTGAGTCCAGACAAGTTCTTAAAGATACATAATTGATATACCCATCCATGTATCGCATTGTTTAAAGATCAATTATTGAAAATTTTAGAACAAACGGATCTCTCTTGCGAGAATCGAATCTATATCAGACCAAAAACTGATCCAATGATAAACTCTAATCTATTCACTCAAAAGCTTTCAACCTCTATCATGCACTGTCTATAGGATGGAATAAACTTTGGACAAAGTTAATGAAAAAATAAAATTTGAATCGATGAGGTTTGTATTTATACTAAAATTTGACATCCAAACATCAGTATTTATAACTGTTGTCATTTTTTCATTGAAATAATTCCAAACAAGCATGTTTGGAAATAAATCTGGGTTCAGCTTTGGTCAACAGCAGCAGCCACAAGCGCAAGCACAATCACAATCACAACCACCGGCTCAACCACAGTTACAGCCTTTAGCTCAACCACAATTACAACAGCAGTCCGCTTCATTACCTTCTTCTGTCAACACTAAAGGAAATAAACTATTACATGAATTATTAGAATCAGCCAATAACTTGCCTAAAAAAAACGACAACCTTCAGTTAGGGCCTATTCACCTCACCCTCAATGAATTACAAAGAAAATCTGAACAATTAAAAAAGCATAAAGATTCGAATTATACAAAAGCTCATTATTTATTGGCTGGCAGCGGTATCAGTGCTGAAGATATATTGGATGAAATCAATTCCATCAAAATTCCTCAAAACAATTTAATTGCCACTCAGAAAGATACTAATGAAATTAATGATTATCTTGATAATAAAAAAGATGAAAACATTTTAAACACCATCGAACAGAGTTTATCGCTAGCTTCCAAAGATTTTGATAATTATATAAATTCAAACATCACAATTGACTGGAAAATTAAGCGAGATCAATTGAGAAAGTCAGCGGGTTTAAAAAACTCAAGTGAAAAGAATATACCGATTATATGGAAGTCACAGAATTTAAATCTAAACCTATCATCAAATACAAACACAAAACATTTCTCGAGAGAAAAGTTTGAGAATCATGCAAAAATAATTTACTCATTGAATGAATCAAGATTAAAAAATGAAAATTTTCCTTTATGTCTTAATTTCAATGAGTTGAACAAATTACAAAATGATTTGAAATCAAAACAAATATCAGACATTTGGAAAATTTTCATTAGTTTAACCAATGAAAAAGATGCAAAAATAAATCAACAGGGTAAATTTTTAGGAACCAAGCTTGAAAATTTGTTAATTCCAAACTCAAAAACTTATCTACAAAATGAATTTTTCAGTTATGTTGAAGAAATTTATCTTAAAGACGAGAACAAACCTGAAATATTTTCTCAGCCAACTAACATCAACAAAGTCTCTTTTTTCATTCATCAGATTATACTTAAAAATGACACAGATTTGATTAACAAAGTCTTGTTGATCAACGGAACACCTATTTGGGCTATTATATTTTACATGTTGAGATGTGGGTTACATCAAGATCTATTACAATTTGTGGATAAGAATCGAGAAGTTTTCAACAAATTTGACAAAAACTTCCCTATATATTTGAAAAAGTTCACTGAAAATAATTTAACAATCGAACTAAATGAAAGATTACACTCGGAATTTCACCAACAATTTCAATTTGTTATGTCGGACATTTCAAATACTACTTATGATCCTTATAAATACTCGGTTTATAAGATAATTGGTAAATGTGATTTAAGTCAGAAGTCGTTACCACCAGCTTTGAATTTAAGTATTGAAGATTGGTTATGGTTCCATTTATCTTTGATTACAGGAACCACTGATAATCTCAAAATTTTTGAAAATTATTCATTGCAGCACTTACAAAATAAAGTTTTAACCCTTGGTGCGAAGAAATTTCAAACAAATTCAAACAATTCCTTATATTTAAAAGTTTTAATTTTGGTTGGGTTATATGAGATTGGTATAAATCATCTCTTTGAAAATATAGATGAATGTGATGCAGTTCATTTGGCAATTGGATTGAATTATTATGGTTTATTAAAATCCACCAATAATAGTCCAGGTTTATTATCAAGTAAATATGAAATTAATTTCAGTAAATTAATTGCAACTTATATTTCAAGCTTTAAATTGAGTGATCCAAAAGTTGCTTGTGAATATATCATTCTTATGGCATTGAATGATAAGGATTTAAACATTTGTTATGAATCACTTAGACAATTAATATTATTGAGCAGAGAATTCACACTTTTACTTGGTGAATTAAATCAAATTAATGGTACAAAGAAACCAGGTTTATTGGAAATTAAAAGAAGCTTAATCAAACTTGATAACTTACAAGATTATTATTATACTATTATTGAACTCAGCGCAAATAACTGCCAGGAGGAAGGAAGAATCTTTGATGCATTGTTATTATATCAATTGAGTAGTGATTATAACACAGTGATCACATTGATCAATAAATTGTTATCCGAATTATTATCAACAACAGATTTAAATAAATCAGTTGTGGATTACGGGAACTATGATTTTAATCATGATTCTAACACAATAGATAACAATATAATATTGTTATCACAACACATAATGAAAGTTTTCAATTCCAATAGTCATATACTTGGTTTGATATCGAATGATAACAAACAAACATGTGATCTATTATTATCCATTATTGAAATAAGGCAGCATTTTGTTCACAAACAGTATCAGCAAGTCATTTTTGATATTAGTAAACTTAATATCGTACCTGCATCTGACAAAGATGATTTAATCAAAATAAGAGGATTGTCAGAAATGATTCAAAATAATAAATTAAATATCAATTTGATAAAAGTCATACCATCACTATTAATTTTAATAATGACTTCACTATCAAACTTGAGCTACAATATTTTCACTAGAAAATATAAAGTTATGAGTGAAAAAGATGAACTTGAAAAGTTGAAAAAGATTGGTAAGAATTGTATGATCTATGCTGGAATGGTCCAATACAAAATGCCCAGAGAAACATATAGTTTATTGATCAATTTAGAGTCATCACTTTAAAAAGCATTGACCCTTTTGATCGAGAAAGTTAGTTTCGTTTAGCATCATTTTTTGCAGTAACGTGCAATTCAAATGAAAGATGAAGTATATACAGTTTCAAAAAGGATAAAAATTTTTTAGAATTTACCTTTCAAATGATTATATAATGCATCGTGAACAAAGAATTAACTTTATATATTAGACCCTCGTTTTTCTCGTTAGTATATCGAACTGATGTTGTATTGGTTGCCAAATTAGAAAACCTAAGTACATTATTACTGATAACCTACATTGATGAATATTGTCAATCAAACTCTATGAATTTTATATTATCAATTATAATGAAATTTCATTTAACCATGGTCAATTATGTAGATGTGTTATTCAACAAATCATTAACAAGTATCAATAAAATGCTTTAACAATAGTGCTTTGGACTTGCATTGTCTTTTGCGATTTAATATTGTTATGAGTGTTCTAGTGGCAAAAATGAATCGTTTACAGACTAGTATTCAAAGCAGTGATTAATATTATTCGAGAAATTGCTGGAGTTTCAATTATAATTCGTTTTCTAATTAATTCTCACTTTCAGTCCATGTAATGACTTATTCCTTTCCAAACTCATTCTATAATTTGAAGACCAATTACGAATCTTCCTACTATAAACCAGAGCCAGAAACAATATTATCTAATCAAATTATCATTATTAAAAACTTGTTTTCCCCGAATGTATGCAAGGACTTATTGTCTTCGTTTCAAGAATTAAATTTGGTAACGACACCTAAAGTAAAATCAAAAGATTATGCAACAAGGGTGAATGATAGGTGCGTGATTCAAGATTTAAAATCTTCATATACGTTATGGGAATATTTAAAATTGATTTTAACTACAAATTGTTATGAGCAAGATTCAGTTTCAGAAGTTAATCAAATTTTCCAAAATGCTCTAGGATTAAATCCTCAATTGAGAGTGTATAGATATAGAAAGGGACATCATTTTAACAAGCATTACGACGATTCTGTCAAATGCAAAGTTCCCCCGGATGGTAAAATTCAAGGTTCAACCAAATGGACGTTACTAATATATTTATCAGATGAATTCCAAGGCGGGTCAACAATTTTCTACGATGGTAAGAAGGAAATTAGAGTTGAGCCTAGTAAAGGTATGGCATTGTTGCATAAACACGGAGATGATTGTATGCTACACGAAGGAGAATTGGTTAAGAACGGTGAGAAATGGATTCTAAGAAGTGACGTTATTTTTTAATTAATTTATTCATGAAAAATTCGTTTGTTTCTTCAGAGACATTATTCAGGATTTGAATTCTATCTCGAATCCATTTGCTTAGTTTTGATTGAATTTTGACATTAAATCTCTTATCAATTAGATAGATCGTCGAGTAATCATTAATATGGCGTATTGATCTACCAATTGACTGATTAATTGATCTCATACATAGATTTTCATAATACAAATATGATTTTTCTTTTGATTCTTTTACTGTGGCCCCTCTTTTTAATGCTTCTTGTTCAATATATTTCATTTTGGTGATAAGCTCCCCAGAATATAAATTTGGGTATGGTAAACCAATCATCACAACACCTCTAGCTAGATTATCCGAAAAATTAATACCTTCAGATAATTTACCACCTACAATTGAAAATAGAACTGCTCCTTCACCTTTGGATATCACAGATGAGTATTCAGCGAGAATGTTAATGTTAGTTTGTTTAGTTTCTTGAAAAATTTTCTTTGGTATCAATTTCAAAATATCTGTCCAACAATCCAAAACTTCATTTAAATATTTATAGCTTGGAAAAAATACTACCATTCCATATGGAATTACTTTAGATAACTCGACTACGAGGTGACCTAATTGTTTCAATTGCTCTTTGTTATTTCTTTTCTCGTACAGAAATTCTAACTCAAAATTATTGTATTTTGATATCGGAAATACTTTTAGATTTTCTTTCGGTATTATATGATCACAGCTAAATTTCTTAATTTTTGATGATTCAACTTGTGGGAACAAATTATCAATAAAATCATTCATTGGCTCCATTGTCCCCCCACACAACAAAACACATCTCGATTCGTCCACAATTTGTTTAAAAACATGACTTGGATTCAATAACATATAATTCAAACTTGTACCATTAGAGGTGTCCCAAAAAAATTTACCCTCGTCGGTTGGATTATTGAGACATTTTAAAAATTTGACAATTTCAAATAATAAAGGAGTGGTAGAATTCAAAGACTCCATGTAGGATTCAATTTTATAAGCTATTTTTGTTTTGGCTAAAAATTTATCAAGTTTGTGGATATTTATCAAATCACCAGTGGATGTTTTGAAAATTTCCAACGGATCTATCTCTTCACCAGAGGTAATATCCTTTTTTGATGTTATGAAATTTAATAAAATGGCACACATTTTGATTAATTTCTGAAGGTTTATTCGATTTCCCAGATTTAGCCGTTTTGAGAATTTGGTAAAATATATGCGTAAAGATTTGATGATTTCTGTTAATTGATTAGATGTTATATTAATTGAGTAAATGGATGTTATTGTATCTATGATATTATGCGCTTCATCAATTATAACTATTGAATCTTTCAAATCCAAATTCATTATTGACCTAGAGTCTTGAAATAACAATTGATATGGTAATGAAATGATCTCAACTAATTCTGTTGTTTTTCTGTTTGAATAGTATGGACAAACTTTTAAATCACGGCCCAACTTATTTAAATCTTCAATATCTCTAATTCTAGTTATACTCAAATTTGAGTATTCTTTTGTTGAAATGGAGGAGTTCCAATAATCACATCCTTGATTTTTTTGTAAATCTATACAAGAATCATTGATTGTGTTTGATTTTAAAATCGAATCATTAATACATAACTGTTTTCTTGAACCTAAGGATAGATATTTGACTCTTTCTTGTATGTCTGAAAATGATGATTCAAATTTGGTCAATCTCAACTGACTACTAAATTGATTTAATTGAGAATGAGTTCTTGAAGTGTAGAATATTTTGATAGGACATTCGACTACTTCTTGCTCTTCGTCCTTTTTGAGAAGCTGATTGATTTGATTAACTACTTTGGAATTTTCATCTTCATCGCTATTGTAATCATCAGGTAAATAATTCTTTTCTTTATTCAGTTTAAATCGTTTTTTTAATTCATACTCAGTCCGGATTTTATTTTCATAATCTTCATCAATACGATCTAAATATAATTCAAACTCTTTTAGCTTATTCTTTGATTTATTAGCTATCAAATCTTTATATTCTGTTTGCACCCATTCTGGCTCTGAATCATCTGACTCTATTTCGCCGAATGTACTATTTTTCTTATAGTTCCTCAACCAAGTCATTGTTGAACAGATCAAGCTCAAGGTTTTCCCTGTTCCTGTTGGACTTTCAAAAATCCCAATTTTGTAATTATCAATACAGTCATAGATCTGACTCATCAACTGTATTTGAATATCATATGGTTTGAATGGATGGTTGAAGTTCGAATCCATTGAGAGTAGAAAAAAAAATATCAATGATTGAATCGATCAAGCTTCCAAGAATTGATGTTGCAAGTACAATCTCCGATCCTGTTCAACTATCAGACGACTACCAATTGTTTATTAATACATACAATGAGCTTTTCATAATTGAGCCAAAGTTTCCAAACTTACATTCCATTATATCAACAAACCATAACAACAAATTTGTGAATCGAGAGGTGAAGAAAATCTTAAAACTGAAAGAATTGTTTTCAATAGTTCAATCGTTCCGTAGAATGGATGTTTGTGAATTACCATTGGGAAGATTCAATAAGATTATACTCAAAGATGGAGATGAAGAGTTGACCTCAAATTTTAATATCGCAGAACCAATAATTGTTCATCATGAAGTGAGCTCAAGTTTTAAAGAAAGCAAATCTAACATTCTAGGTATTCTTTACAACACAGGCGAATTATTGTTATTTCAAAGAGAAAATTTTTCAAAAGATAAGTATTATCTTAAATTGAATATGTTTGAGAAATTGTTATATTTTTATAATTATTCAATTAAACTAGAGTCGCACGAAGTTGTTGTGAGTAAAGAGGAATTTCAAAGCTTGAAGATAAATTATTTCACATTTGGGTATGGGTCAATTTTGACTATTGTGGATCATAATAACAAAGTAACCACTTTTGAAGTAGATAAATGTACATTTGAGTTGAAGTTGGTTCACCAAGTTCAAATGAGTTTCAAAGTTGTTAAAGTTAAATGGTTTGACCAAAGTTTATTAATACAAGGATTAGATAATTCAATAACATTGAATGGAAAAATGATTTTATCTCCACTGAGGTTTCATTTGAGTCAACTTGAGTGTATATTCTACGAAAAGAACTACTTTATCACTACTTGTTCAAATAAGTTGATAATCTTTAATGACGAGAAATATGAATTTGTCACAAATATCCATATCACATGTTCATCGATCGTAACCGGTGTAAATAAAGATATCCTTACCGTCATACTATCATATGAGGACGGGCTTATAATTACAATAGAATTCAATCTTACAACAAAAGAATTCAAACTTGTTGAGAACGATTTGTCAATTACAAGATTTTTAGATAAAGCAATTTTCACATATCACCTTGAAAACAATCCTGACGACAATTTAGCCAAAGGTAGCGATCCAAGAATTATTATACATGCAATTAAGAAAGTTTCAAGTAACTTATTTGCAGTGGTGTACAAAACTGTTCCCAAGAATGCTATATACTATAGATCTTTAGCTTATCTTGAAGGCAAATTACAATTTTTAAAATTAACAAATCCAATAGACCTCACAAACAATGTTCAGTACATAACAACTTCAAATACAAAATTGGTCAAATACTGTTTTGATGAATATGAGAAAATACCATATGTAAAGCTGGATTTAACTCAAAATGATTCCGCAGAAACTTATAATCAGTTTCTTGAGGAGTTTACAGACTTTATTGATAAAAATGAATATTTGAAGCCATGCAATATTAAAACATTTGAAATTAAAGATAGTTTAAGAGCTACTTTAATTGAAAACTTTTTGAAAAATCAAGATATCATATATTTACAATTTCAATACGTATTGATCAAATTTTTCAAAGACTCGTTAGATAAGTTCCAATCAAGTGAAGCTAAAGCACTCAACCAAAAATTAATAGATCAACAAGAAAAGATAGAAATACAAATAACAAACCATTTACAAATACTTATAGTTACATATTTCAAAGACTTACAGGTGGTAAATGAATATGAGAAGTTTATATTGATCAAGATGAAGAATGAATTACGCAAACATGGTGTTGGTATTGAAGATGTCCCCGAAGAATCAGAAATTACAATCCAAACAAAATATTACTCCGAGGCGTTTAAAGTTACTAATCAAGATCAAGATCAAAATCGAAATCAAAAGATGGTTCAATCTGTGGCAGGCCATGGGTTTGCAAAATGTAAGTTAACAAATTTACCATTACTTCGAATGGTTAATAAAGTAGACGAGCTCAATCAATTTAGGTACATCTCAAAATTTTCAAGTATCAAAGACTTGGAACTTTTGAATATAATTAATTTTTGTTATATTACTGGTAATAAAACCTTTGAGATTAAATAGACGTACTGATCAAGTTGATTAAAAAGAGAAGAATAAAAATGTACCGATATAAATATAATAATGAGCAAAGACAAATTAAATTGAGAGGAACTTTTTATTGTCGGTGTTGCGTTTTATATTTTATTTTTGTTTCGCAATATCAAAGAAATAAAGGGCCAATAGTGCCGTTATCAAATGGTAAGTGTATAAAACATGAATTTGAATTGTTGGCAATCGCTTAAAAAATTTTGAAAATTATATATATGAAACTATTTACATATCTATTAATGAATTGAGATGAAATCTATAGCTAAAATGAAATCTATTAATTTATAGCTTAGGTAACAATGTACCAAATGCTATTCAAATGCAAGATGTATGCTTCAAGTTCAAAGACATACGCAATTATTGTAGTTAAGAATAAATTGTTGAGGTTGGGTTTTATTTAAACAAAAATCCACACAATCATGAACCGGTCTTTTTATAGAAGCAGTAGCAACAATTTGTAATGATAACAAACAGACAATGAGTTTGACAAACATAAAAGCGATAATGATTTTAAGTTTAGTTACAGGATTTGAAACTGTTTATGTAGTCTTTCTTACCAAAAGAAAGAAATGGTTTCTTTTGGCATGGAATTGAAGTTGTGCGTTCCCCGATAAATATTTTTTGCAACCAAATAAAATAGAAAGATTCTCGTTCATGCAACCTCCCATTATGCTGCGTGTAATCTTGTTTCGAATTATATGATTGGATCTAGATTTTTTATCAGATAAAATTAATATGCAAAGAGACATAGTGGTGTTTTTGAGTTGAAGGTTTTAGTCAAAGTTAATCGGTATTGATTCTATCTCACGGCAATTGGTAGTAATCGCGTTCTCGAGATTCTATGCCAAGATACGACATGTAGAAGATCAAGAAAATAAAAAAATTATATATTTTTAGACGAAAAGCAATGTTAGATGAAGTTAAAAAAACTGTGTAGTACAATTTTCAACATTAATTGAAAGGTAGGTATTGAAATTATGTATCTTAAAAATCTAAATTTTATACAGTTATAATTTGAAAGAACTCTCATGGTTGTTGTTTCATGTATACCTAAAGCAGAGCCTTCAATCAAATAAAAAAAATTTATTTGTGCTACAAAACAAAGTTAATAATTTCAAGTAATATCTAGTGTAATATTTGACGAGCCAGTTGACTCTAAACCATGATCTTCGTAACAATTAGGTATATTTATGTTTTGCTATGCGATAAAGGACGTTTAAATAGTTTGCGTATATTTATTAAATTTAAAACTCCCCATTTAATATTTTAAACTGATCAGACCAGACACTCTCATTTATACACCAGTGAGCTAAAGATTTTGTGTCTGCTGGTATACAATTTGACAATTTCGTAATCAAGTAACCCATATTTAACAACCCATTTGACCATATAATGAATGAAAACAAACTGAATTGATTGATCAATGTAAAATATAGAAATCCGATACCAAACAACACACCATTTCTAGTGACTAGCCATTGTTTCTGCTCTAATGTGTTAAAATTGACATTGTTGAAGAACGTGATCAAAAAGTCTTCAGCTAAATTTTGTGATCCATTGAAATAATTTATAACAATCAAGGTGTAATTAAAATTTGAAAAGTTAAGTAGTAGTATCAAAAGTGTCGTAGAAATATATCCAATTTTGTTCATGAAGATTTGAAATATTATGAAGCAGATTAAAATTGTTGAGATTACATTTTCAAATTTTAACAACACGTAAACTGATAAATTTATAAGATAATAGTTTAGATATCGTCTAATAAATAATCTAAATTGTCTATAATATTTAAAATTGACAAGAAAAATTCCAAACACATTATGTTTCTCAAAATTTGCATTAAACTTGTCATGATGATGATTCTGACATAGATTCTTGTAATTTTCATAAAATTCTTGATGTGCTAATCTCAAGTTCCCTTTAAATAAAAGTTCCAACTCTGTATCTATAAATGAATAGAACCCTATCAAGAATATATTGAGGTTTAAACAATTCTGAAAAAAATCTTTTAAATGTTCTATCACATAATGAACGTTAATGTGGGTTACTTGGAATCGATTCGTTAAAACAATGAGTGTTTTTATTAGGTATATAGGGCCATTCAATATAATGTAATATAGTATTGAGAATTTGAAACATTTGATGAAGATTTGAATATTCTGATGTGTGTATAAATCGGAATTGAGCAAAGATTTGTACAATGATTTTGTGGTAAGTTGTAAGCTACGTAGAAAGATCCAAATCGAAAAAGGATTCGAAGGATTGGATATGAATATAGGTGAAGCCATGTGGTGAATAGCAGCTGATTTGATTTTTAGATCTTTTGATTTGGTGCTACCGCATTGTTTGCTAAATTGACACCCACAAAATCCTGTATATAATATTTTGCAACTTTTCATGGAACAACCGTTAAAATTTGACAAACTATAATATATTTTCGTGCAAAATTATGTAAATTCTTAATAGCCGCGTATGGAAAAACCATACATAGATTGTGAACGAAAACTCATTCAATTGTCTTAAATTAAGTATTCAGCAAAATCAATCTAAGATATTTCTGGAGGTTTTTGACACATGTATGAATCAATGAAATGCAATTGAAATTCATATTACTGCATCGAACGTTTGAATATCTGTCACATAAGAAATAGAGGCATTATGCCAGAATAGTTATAGTTTAAAATACTAGCAATTGATCAAATAATATTAAATTTCTTTCAAAAATGCATTTCATTATAAAACCACCTCAAGTTTTAGCAATATTCTTTTGTTGATCAAAAGAGTCATTTAAATCACTGACA
The DNA here is from genome assembly GCA_030565145.1 of Insectozyma parachauliodis. Classification (NCBI taxonomy): domain Eukaryota; kingdom Fungi; phylum Ascomycota; class Pichiomycetes; order Serinales; family Debaryomycetaceae; genus Insectozyma; species Insectozyma parachauliodis. Next base: position 32,285 of record JAJMBB010000033.1, on the reverse strand, counting down.
AAGTCATTTTGAATCAGATAGTGAATGATTGTCTATTTTTTTACAAATTTTATTTTTAGATTGTATAAAGACTCCACAATTCTGCATATTATACGTAGTGCCTGATTCAGTCAGGAATGCAATAACAGCTATAGTTTTGCTAGTTTGTTGTGGTTACTCAGTTCCAATTTATATTGCGGTAATTGACGGCTGCGGACTTTAACGTCCTTTACACAAAATTGTTTTTAGAAGTCAATTTCAGCCGTGACTTCCTTTTTGACTTGGTACAAAATGTTATCCCGAAGTCAAAAACTTATGCCGTCTAGTTTTCTGATCCACATCCTCAAAGTTAATTTTCCTTTATATTGTTTATCTATAATTTTCCTATGAAACTGATAATATATAACAACAAGTTCCCAGCTGCAAAATCTCTATCCTCTATTTTGACTTCAACATGTCATTAAGTTTGCAACCAAATGCAAGTTATCAAAACTCAATCGATAAACCTCACGTTAAGACTAGTTTGATTGAAGTTACAAATAATTTACCATTGCAGCCACCATGTAGAGTTTTTTTCAAAAATGAATTTGAACAACCAAGTGGCAGCTTCAAATTGAGAGGTATTGGCAATTTAGTTTATGAACTGATTCTTGAAATTAAAAAGCTAAAGTTGGATAAAAAGATTGAAATATTTGCATCAAGCGGCGGTAATGCAGGTTTGGCAGCTGCTTATTGTGGTTTTTATTATAAAATCAAATGTACTGTTGTGTTACCGGTACATTCGAAAGAAGTTATCAAAGAAAAATTGACATCTTACGGTGCAAAGATCATATTGTATGGAGATTCTATAAACGAAGCAGATAAATATTTGAAAACATTATTGAATTCAACCGATTCAAATATACATCCGATATATTGCCATCCATTCAATAACCCTTTGATTTGGAAAGGACATTCTAGTTTAGTTGATGAATTGGATTGTATTCCTAAGGATAAATTAAAAGGTATAGTGTGTTCTTTTGGCGGTGGTGGATTATATAATGGGATTTATCAGGGATTACTTGAAAATGATATAAGTTCAGATATATTGTTGATTGAAACTTTACAAGCTCCAACAATGAGAGAGTCAATACAAGCAAATAAAGTTATAACCTTGAATAATGTTAAAAGTTTAGCTACTTCATTAGCTTGTTCATATACGACTTCAAATTCGTTAAAGTATTTCAATGATCGATCCAAGATCAAAACACATCTTGAATTGATTGATGATATGGATTCTATAAAGGCGTGCATTGAATATAACAAACAATCTAATGAAATTGTTGAGCCTGCATGTGGTGCTGCTTTAAGTGTATGTTATAATAAAATTGATTTATTATTCAAAACATTTGGTGGGTTGAAAAAAGATGATGTAATTGTGATTGTAGTTTGTGGAGGTTCATGCTCAACCAAAGAGGACATCAAAGAATTTGAAAGAATGGTAAGTAGATTTGAGTTCAAGTTATAGACAATTTTATTAGTTTTAAGATAGACATTTATGAATAATACAATGAGGCGAATTCTTTGGGAATTCTAAAGAAGTTACATCGTAACAGAGGTGTTATTATTCAAACGAAATTTTTTAAAATTATTTGTTGTATATTAATAATTTTGTCGTAAATGTCATTATATCCTGTCTATTAACATTTTTCATTCTCAATTTCAAGTTCATTTTCAATTTGATTCTCTAACTTTTGTTGCCTTTTATGTAGCAAACACAAACCGAGTGGTATCAAAACAAAAACGAATAGATTCAACACATTATAACAATCAATAAAGATGTTCAAAACCAATTTTGTAATTTGATCTATGTTTTGAAGTTTTGTTTGAATTAGACAATTTTCAGTTAGATTATTAGATAAGCACGTTATATAATCCATTTCATTCAAATTAATAATTTTGTATGATATATAGTTGATCAAAGAATCCAGATTGTTTGAATCATCTTTAAAATTGATTAATAAATCTTTAATAAGAATGATCAACCAGTTGCTCGAAATTATGAGTATTGAGTTATATGACCAAATGAATTGAATTAATAGCCATGAAAATGTATTTTTGGATTTGAAAAATCTCATGAAAAGATCTCCCAAGTATGTGACTGTGATTGCAAAATATAAATGCTCAATTTTGAAGTTTTGGTAGATATTTAATGTAGATGATAATAAAAAGGATTTGGGTATAATGTATAAGCTCGCCATACAAGATATTATAAATGTAATTGCATAGTTTGACTTGGATGAACTTTTGTTTGTCGTGGGTATAATTAGATATGATAAACTGATTGATATCAAGTAATTTAGTAAATTAATTATATTACTTATTAGATTCGAGTCTATAAATATATGATTTATAATAATAGGTGAGAGTCCTATTAGTATAAGATTGTAGAAATTCAAACAGGCAAGTTTGTGATTTTGTTTTGATATATTATAAAACGTTATTAAAGTAGTAACTGAACAGTTGACATAAAAATATAATGATAATTGGTTCATAGAGAATAAAAGGTTGGTATAAAAAACTAGTCTGTAAGGAAAAGGCCAACTTATTATACTTAATACCTAATTATAATAAATTAGATGCATTAATAATTTGATGGACTTGGAAATGCAACACAAAATGAACTAGACATAAGTGTGATATTACCGTACCTATTTAACTACAAGTTTTTAATTTACACCAAAATAGTAATTTATTGAAAGTCTTAATTGTCCTTCACAATAGCCGTTCAAAAAATGAAATTTTGGTTCCAGGTAACCCGAAAGTTACTTGAATATTGATAGTTTCTATCACCCTAACACCTTCTACAAGCCTCTAACTAAGCTCTTTTTGGTTTTGGTGATGCACGTCGTTTGCTGAGATGATCAAGACCAAAGGTAAATATTGTCATCTTCAAGTTGGTTGCTGTGGTTAGAAATTTATATGAATAGTTGCAAATTGAATTATTCTCGCAATCGCCGGATCTAGAATTGGGATTATTGTTGTTGTGTCATTCAATGCGCCAATTTTAATAATATATTTTTTTTTTTAAAGCCGAGTTTGAAACTATGATCGACTCAAACAGCTTTATAAAGATAAGTGAACATTCAAAATTAGCCCATTTGCTAAAAACCAAATCATCGGCTTGGCTATTAAATTTATTTGTTATTGAGATGATAGTGGGAAGATAATTGTTCGGGTAGAATTCGAACATTCTGGATGTAGTAGTACGACCGTTAAATATCCGTTCCCGAGCCCGTCTCACAAAACAAAATTCCCTTTCAGTAAAATTATACGACAACTTTTTTCCACAGTAACCAACTTAAAATAGTAATACTCTTTACAGATTTTTTAGATTACTAACCATGTATATTTAGAATATTTAGTTTGTTATTTAACCCTTCCTTTTCTACCAAGTTGCCTAATTTGTCATATTTAACCTCATCACTTTCAGATGTACTCTCGGAATCATTGTCAAGTTCCGTTTCTGTTTCAACTACATTACCAAATCTATCATATTCGACGTCACTCTCAGTTTCTTCCTCTATCAAATTACCAAATTTATCATATTCAGCTTCACTTTCTTCATCATCGTCATTATCATCATCATCTTCTTCTTCTTTTTTCTCTCTGTTTGTATTCCCAACCAACCAGATATCCTCATCTTTATTTCTCTCTTTCTTCAATTTATTCTCTAACTCAATCTTATTTAACCATTCATTTTGTGCCTTTTCAATATTTTCAGAATCAGTGCATTTCTGATATATGTCGAACAACTCTTTATTAATTTTTAAAAAAGTTAAACCCCAGGAGAAATTACTTAATAAATCTATTGCCAAATCCCAATGACCAATTATAACAAAACACGATGCCAAAGCTTCAACACAATTCAACTTCCAAGGTTTTCCATAATTGACAGTATTAGCAGCAACCAAATAAGGTAATAACCTTTCATTCTTATTATTTCCAAGTTTACTGAAAGGTATTTCATCTAATCTCGCCCAAGAACATTCAACGACTGCACTTCCAAACTCTTCTATTAGATTTTTATCAGCGGGACTGATCACAGACTTTCCGTTAGGCGATATAATCAAGCCTTGGAATTTGGATCCAATCTTTAGATTCTTGATATAACCTAGTCTCTCTAATTTCTTACCACTACACCTTTTTGGATCACAATGATTGAAATCCCACATAGCTAACTTGAAAGGAAACTTGTTCTCGGGGTTACCATCATGTTTAGCTTCTTGTCGTCCCTTTTTATGTACATTTTGTTTGATTTTATGTCCGTTGGAAATTCTCTTTGGTTTGTCTTCTCTATTTTTACCCTTAGCCATTAAATGATGAGTTTAGATTTTCTCGTAAATTCGCTGCGAAATATCAAAAACACTACAAAAGACAAGAATCTTGTCAGAACAAATCAAGTATATATGAATAAAACGATCAATTTCAAATAACTTTAGCTTAAAATTATCAAAAACCAATTTTGAAATATTGATTATTCAAGATATCATGATGACAAAAGTTAAAGTCAGCATTATTGATGAGTGATGTCAAGTTTAGTAGTATTTTTATGGTTACACATATTCGAGAAACATTAATATTTACACTGCAAATATCACAATGATACAGCTTTAGCAAAATTTATTGCGAGAGATCACAATCTATCAAATATGTATGTATTAACTAAAAAAAGAATTGAAATTTTACATAAACCATCATCAACGTTCCTAAAAATCTTCATCAAAATTAATTGAATTTGATTCTTTATTATCACCTGTACTTGCCATAACACCAGCTTTTTGATAATCACTTACTCTTTTTTCAAAAAAGTTGGTCTTACCAGCCAATGAAATATTCTCCATGAAATCGAATGGGTTGGTAACATTATAAATTTTTTTATTTCCCAAAGAAATTAATAATCTATCAGCAACAAATTCAACGTATTGACACATCAATTTCGAATTCATACCCAATAATGAAACTGGTAATGCATCTGTAAAGTATTCTTTTTCAATTTCAACAGCTTCAGTTATGATTTTCTTAACAATTTCTTGACTTGGTCTGTTTTGTAAATGAGAAAATAATAAACATGCAAAATCTGTGTGCAAACCTTCATCTCTGCAGATTAATTCATTTGAAAATGTTAAACCTGGCATTAAACCTCTTTTTTTAAGCCAGAATATTGATGCAAAGGATCCACTGAAAAATATACCTTCAACAGCTGCAAATGCAACTAATCTTTCACCAAACAAAGCATCTTTATCTTGAATCCACCTAATTGCCCAATCGGCTTTCTTTTTAATACAAGGAATATTTTCAATTGCATTGAATAAAAAGTCTGCTTCTTTTGGATCTTTGATATAAGTTTCAATTAATAAACTATAAGTTTCAGAATGAATGTTTTCCATCATGATTTGAAAACCATAGAATGATTTTGCTTCTGGAATTTGAACTTCTGCTGAAAAATTTTCAACTAAATTTTCATTAACAATACCATCTGATGCGGCAAAGAATGCTAAGACTCTACCTATAAAGTATTTTTCATTTTCAGTTAATTTATTATTCCAGTCATGTAAATCTTTACCAAGATCGATTTCTTCGGCTGTCCAAAATGATGCTTCCGCTTTTTTATAAAATTGCCAGATTTCATGATACCTGATTGGAAACATGACATATCTTCTTTTGTTTTCTTTCAACAAAGGTTCCTCAGCTTCTAATTCTTTTAATTGATGTCTATGTACTTTATGTTTAGTTAAGAATTGTTCGTGTTCTTTAACAGCTTCTTCGGCTTCACGTTCATAAACATCCTTACCTTTTTCACCTTTCAATTTATCAAAGTTTTGAGCTTCATCTTTTAATTGGGCCTCATGTGCTAATTTATCATTTAATGATTTGCCTTTGAAATCCATGTCTAATTGTGAAATCTTACCGGTTAAGCCTCTAGTTGGTGTTTGAGTTGACATTTAAAAATGATACTAAAAAAAAGATATCAGAAGGATATGAATGTAAATTTATAATAATGTAAAAGGTGGATCTGAACTAAGAAATGTTTTGATTCAACCTTATTTCAGTATACTTGCTTTTGCGATGGAAAATTTTAGTACGCGTCTCGTTTATTAATTAACACGTGAATCTCATCACGAGATCAGAATAGGAACGGGAAACTGAGTTTTTTCAAGTTTAAGTACTTCAATTTAACTCATGTTCAAAGTTGTTCGTCTTACATGTCTATTCAAAATGTTTAATCAACATTTCCATTGAACAAGTTCATATAACAAGGTTCATATTTGACCTTTTTTACATTTTTGAACTCGTCTTGGTGTTACACGTTATTATTTCGTGTTTTGTGTCAATTACACGTTTTTATTTTTCAAGAGACTCTTTTCCATATCGGAGATGGGTTTAGGGTTCATATATTAAGCTACTACATTGATTGCATGTTTCTCTTCATCCAAAGTTATTGGACTTGAAATTCTCTGGTTTCTCAAATCCATATCGGGCACACTTTTCAAATCATCAAATCCATTGAAAACTGGACTTGAAATTTCATCGAATGAAATATCTAAATCTCTATACAATTTTGATATATCGCCATGTCCTTTATAACCTTTCTGTTGTAAAGATTGAATTGTTGATATTATGATATCAAAACTTGCTTCCTGAGTATGTATTGCTGATAAGTATTGGTAGTGTGGTAATGATGGTAAACCAAATAACATGGACTTTGGATCTGTTTTATTCGAATTCAAATGTTTTGGACGTCCGTACAATTTGAAAGCATCAATTATTGGTACAAAATTTCTAATCATTGTTTCGATCGGGCTGACTCCAGGGTGCGAGATTGGCATTATATACATAGCATGAGTTAAAACAAATTGATTAGCATGCTTTTTGAAAAATCCTGAGTTGGTACGTTTATGTTCATGCTGACTAGGAGACTTAGGAATCTGTTGTTTTGGAGAATTGAAAAATGATGAAGTTGAATTCAAGGAGCTTGATCTTGATCTTTGTTTTGGTGGTTGTAAAGTTATAGAAGATAATGAGTTACTTGAGCCTGATCTCGATATAGAATTTCCACTAAAATTTCTTGAAATCAATTTTCTTGCATCTTGGGATTCATGGGGAAATAAATTTTCAAATTGCTTGTTTATATATATCTCACCATGAGAATTCATAATTGAGTTGAAATCAATCATGTTTGATTGTTCTGGATAAACATTATACACACTTGATAGAGTGTTAATATAACCTATCAAATGTTTGTGATTTAGTTTTTTATCACTTGAATAAATTTCAATTCTACCCAAATGTTTGGAATCAGATGGCAATATAACAAGAAATACTTTTAACCATTTAGATGATATTTCAGGTAATCTAATGTTACACCACTCAGCATGATTAAATCTCTTTTTGTGATTCAATAATACGTGAATATCGCTTAATTTAGAACCTTTGGAAGATAATACAACTGCAGTATAAGCTTCATTTAATTTTAAATATTCAAATTGACTTAAATATATTGATGAAAGCCATTGATTGTATTCTTGTAAATCATGACATTTGATTACCATGGCAAAGTCTTCTCTGTAATCTTGAAATATCTTAATTGTCAACTCCTTTACATTTTGTTCAATGTTGCTGTCGATCAAATTGATGTATTTTGGTTTAAATTCATCATTTCCATCGTCAATTGAAAACTCATCATTTGATGGTCTCCATATAGCTAATTCATTTCCGGTTAATTTTGCATCAACTTCAATCCAAATTTTCTCCAAACCTAATATACCAGGAATTTGAAATGAGCCGATATTATAAGTTCTCAATTTTTGTGCATTCAACAAAGTCACAATAGGTATGAACTCGGGTTCTAAGTTTTCAAGTTGTAATTTTGATTGTAATAGTAATGATTTTCCAGTTAGTGAAGATAATGAATGGTTGCTATCATTATCAAAATCATTGGAATAAATTCTCAGCTGTCTGACAAAAGAAGAAGGCGTCGTTCTTATTTTATCCGATAAAGTACGCCTATGAAATGAATTGTTTGAATCTGACTTACCCATTTGGAATGCAGGCTTTAATTTTGGGGACATTGGAGACGGTTCATAAAGTGAAGAAGATTCAGACGGATTTATAAATGAAGCAGTATTGATTTTGAGTAAAGTTTGCTTTGATTCACTACTCGAAGTTGAGTTATCACTATTGTGGTAAAAAGTCTGGTTGTTCAAAGTTTTTGGAGGTTGAGCCAATGGGGATGAAACACGACGAAATCCGGGTGATTGAGGAGGTGAAGTATAACTTGGAGAATGGATACTACCGCGGTATGGTTGTTGAGCTGAATTAAAGTCCAGACCGACATTGGTAGCATCTGGAGATGAAAAACTATAATCGTCTTTAGACTTTGATAATAATTTCTTTGGAGAGAGTAAACTAGCTAATGTCATTAAAGATGAAAAGTTGTTGATGATTTATGAATAAGATAAGCAAAATGTAATCCAAAGTAATTCAAAGTTGAAACAAGTAATAAAAGCTGAAGATGAAAAAAGATTAGAGGATATTCCGGACAGGAATCTATATATATAACCTGCAGCAAAAGAAAAATAAAATTTAATCCGTAAATTAAATCTTTTTTTTTTTCTTGATTCTCAAACTGTGGGAACAAATGGAGATGATGTAATGACTAAAGTTTTTAGTTAACCGTATCTAGATCTTTAAAAGTAGTGAGGTGATGGTATAAAGTCAAATGATATTTTGTATGAGTAATAGCAAGATATTTGAAACATTCCGATAACGTCGTCCCAAAAAAGTTTACTATTGCTATCTTCATATCATCTGGTTATATTCCTAGCAATCATAATTTTTTTTTTCTCAGTGAAGACCTAAACGGATTTGAAATTCTGGCTTGGTACTCTTGGGGCTATTGTTACGTCCTTATCAACCGACAGTGATGATCACAAGGCTAAATCTAGAAATTATCTACCAAGACAAATTCAAAATTTAAAATTGTCGAATCTTGGTAAAGCCTCTACTTACATCATAAAACTGTTTTCTCCAATGTATATATGTACAATTCGTTATTCTGATACCTCTATTTTGATTCAAATTCGAGGCGATGTCGTTTCACTCCTTTTAGATTGTTTCCGTTTGTGTACTACTGTTCCTGAACCCCATCGTCTGACATGTATTAGGTAAGCTATTGTTATGACCTATTGACATGCCTCTCCTATACTTTTGAAACCTAGGTATCCCTTTGCTTTTATATATTGTGGTCTTGATGCGTCGATTTGCAACCAATTTTACTTCTATAATAAATTTGTCTTTTAAACAAGTTTCCACGAAAAAATATAGCTTGACCACATGAATTGGCTACATGTCAAACTTTCTCCATGAGTCTACACGTGTCAATAAAATAGAGCCATCTTTCACTTTGCTAGTTTTAGAATTGTTTCAGAAATTGGATGCAGTTAGAAGAGAAAACTTACCACTGGGTGTCAAGACCATCACCGAGCAAAAAGCTAGCGTAATCACGAAATTCATCGACTTGTTCAAACTACACATTGGCGATGACTTCTACCCATCATCCAAGCTCGTGTTCCCTGAAAAGGCTCGTAGACTATATTACATGAAGGAAATCGTTTTAGCTAGATTGATAATCAAAATTTACAACATCCCTAAAAACGCTGATGACTATACTACTTTGATTGAATTTTATAAAAATTATCAAGCTTCGAAACGGTTTAGCGTTGACGAAAGAAAAATTAGAGATTTCCCTTTACAAAGTGCAAGAATTATAGGTAATAGACGTGATCAAAATACCGTTCCAACGGAATATACAGTTGGTGAAATCAATACTCTACTCGATAAATTAACCAATGCTAAGAAATCAAATGAACAAATCAAAATTTTAAGAAATTTGTTTAATACGTTGAAAATCGAAGAAGTTAGATGGATAATTCACATCATACTTAAAAAGTCCATTCTTACAAACATGGAAATATTCTTTTTCAACTATTGGCATCCTGACGGTTATAACTTGTTTAAAATTTGTAATAACTTGCAACTTACATTCAACAATTTATCAGGTGAAAGATTACCACTTGAGTCATTACAAATACAACCGTTTTATCCATTTAAACCACAATTGTCAGCTAAATTAACCAAAAATTACAACGTGGTTATAAAATCATTACAAAAAAGATTTGAAATGGATGCTAACTACGAGGCCAAATTTCGTCAGATGGGGTTGGAGAATAAATTTTACATAGAAGAAAAAATGGATGGTGATCGAATGTTGTTGCATTACAAGGATCAACATTTTAAATTCTTCTCAAGAAGATTGAAAGATTATACTTTTTTGTATGGTGAGAATCTACAAGTTGGAAGTTTGACGAAATATTTAAAAAATGCTTTTGATAAAGGTGTAAAATCGGTAATACTAGACGGTGAGATGGTTGCATACGATTACGAAAGAAAAGCTATACTACCTTTTGGCACTTTAAAGTCAAGCGCTATTCAGGAAAGTGTACGACAATTTACAACTATTGATCAATATGAAATGCAAACAAGTTATCCATACTTTATAATATTTGACATATTATATCTCAATGGAAAAAGTTTAACAAACACTCCATTGTTTTTTAGAAAGAGTATTCTTAGTAGAATTGTTAACCCCGTACCTCACAGGTTCGAAGTACATAATACTAGAATAGGAGAATATGAGAAAGATATCAAAGATAGTATAATTGAGGTTATAACAAGTAGAAGCGAAGGATTAATTTTAAAGCACGTGCAATCAAAATACATTATAGATTCTTTTCGAAACCCAGATTGGATTAAAGTGAAACCTGAATATTTAGAAAGGTTTGGCGAGAATTTGGATTTGGTTGTGATTGGCTTGGATTCACAAATCAAAAATAGTTTTATGTTGGGGTTGCGAAATGATGAAGATGGCAGTTATTATTCATTTTGCATGTGTGCAAATGGTATTAGTATACAAGAATATGATAAGATTAACCGTATTTTACATAATAAATGGAAAGATATCAAAGTTGAGAAACCACTGGAATCTATCATAAAATTTGGCACCAAATTGCCTCAATTTTGGATAGATCCAAAAGAATCTATAGTGCTAGAAGTAAAAGCAAGGTCTTTAGACGTTAGACCAGAGAAAACTTACGCCGTTGGAAGTTCTTTGCATAATAATTTTTGTAGAAGAATCCGAGAAGATAAATCTATTGACGAATGTATTTCATTGCAGGAATATCTTGAAATTAAACAAAATTATCATAATGATGTATTAAAGTCGCAAGATGCTGCTGTGAAAAGACTGTTTAATTCAATGATTTCATTCAATGATCCAGATGAATCATTGAAAAAGACAAAAGTTGAATCAAATTTATTTAAAAATTTTGAGTTTATCATATTGTCAGATAAAAAAGATGAGAATGGCGATTTGATCAAACAAGACGAGCTTCAAAAGTTGGTGAAAAAATATGGCGGAACGCTAGTTGGATCTGTTGATGTTGCAAGTGAATTACAATTGGTCGTCATTACTGAAAAAGATTTACCGTTAGGTGAAAGTTATTTTCAAAGGGGCATCGATTTGATCAAACCAAATTGGATTTTTGAATGCATAAAAAGAGGGTGCATATTACAATTGGAGCCTTATTTCATATTCCAGACAAAACATCTGGATCTATTCAACAGGACTGATGAATTTGGCGATTCATTGATAATTCATACGAAGGTGGATTTGAATATTTCAATGAAAAGAGAGGATTTAGCAATGGAAAGATCACGCTGGGTTGATAATAAACCATTAAACTACTTATTTTTAGGTATCAAGTTCTATGTCCTAGGTAACTCTTTATCAGGTAAATTTATAAAAGATAGAATAAAAAGGTTTCAAGGTGAAGTAAGTAACGAATATTTGAATGTTTGGTATATAATTGTTCCAGAAACAAATGAAGACATGACAAATCAAATTGATCAGATATATTTTGACATTGGCCAGAATATTAAATTCGAGAATGGGAACCTTGTAACAAGGATTCCAATAATTGTTACTGAAAATTTCATTAATGAGTGTATAAAATATAACGCGGTTGCCGATGCTGATGATTTTAAATATAGATAAGGTTTTTCGCAGCAATCCGATATTAATACACAAAATCATGAAAATATTTATCTCTCCATGATTGAATCAACATCAAGTCATAACTTTTTAAAAAAACGTCATGGAATAACGTTTCAGCTAGGATGGTCTATATCCATCATATGTTTGAGTGCCTTGCAATTTGGTTATCATTTAGCAGAATTGAATGCTCCATCAGATGTCTTATCATGTAAATTACACAAGCCAGGCCCATTGGACTCATATCAAGATTCGATATGGTATAAATTAGGCTACAATCAATGTATTAAAATGACAGATAAAGAGGTTACTGCAATAACTTTATTTTTAGTCATTGGTGGTTTAACAATATCAACAACATTAGGACTCACAACATTTATAAGAATTTTTAGTAAGAAACAAGTCATAATTTGTTCAAGTTTAATGTATTGTTTTGGATCTTTATTAATGACAATAAGCCAGACTGTTACTATGATGAATATAGGCAGGTTTATTATTGGTTTAGGTGCCGGATCATCTTTATTAATGTCACCGATTTTGATCAATGAATTATCACCAAGCAATCATAAAGGGTTGCTAGGTTCTTTATTACAATTTTCTGTATCTGGAGGGATTTTTCTAACCCAATTTTTGTCATTATATTTTTCAAATGATCAACAATGGAGATTAATATTCTTGGTGGCATTTATAATTGCCTTGTTTCAATTTCTCACCTTATTTACAATATCTGACTCACCAAAGTGGCTATTGAATAAAGATATAAACAAAGCAATATCTACTTTAGAATCATTACGAACCGATCATTCTACAATAAGCTTTGAAATTGAAAATTGGAAAAATCAATCCGAAACAAGTTCATTATTATTGAAATCAGTGTCGATTAAAGATTTTCTACAATACAAATACCGTGATCAGTTGATAGCTACTTTGATTGTAATGACCGGTCAACAATTAGCAGGTATAAATGTTATCTCCTATTATGGAGTTAAAATCTTAAACGATTTATATGGAAACCCAGAAGGAGACTTGGTTTTGGTATTGTCTTGTTTATTCGCGTTTGTAAATGTGATTTTTACATTAGCAATAGCTCCATTAATTGATCGAATGGGTAGAAAGCCATTATTATTACTTTCAGGTGGGTTATGTTGTATATGCTCATTTAACCTAGCAATTGGAATGTCTAATAAATTTACTAAATTGGTAATATTTTCATGTTTTGGCTTCATAATCGGATTCTCATTAGGTTTGTGCTCAATACCATTTTTAATTGTATCTGAATTCACATCTCATGAAGTGGTACATGTCGCGCAAAGTCTTGGAACTATATTCAACTGGTTATCGAACATGACTATTGCGGTGATGTTCCCAATCATGAGTAAGAAGATTGGAGGTGATGTGTTTTACATATTCTTTGTCACGTGTTTTGTGTACACCCTTGCATTTTGGTATAAAGTACCTGAGACAAAAGGGTGTAATAATCCTAGCGACGCATGGAAAAGTTTGTATAGATATTAGCGCGATAAAAGCAACTGAAATTTGAAACTTGAAATTATCTCTAAACATGGTCAACTACAAAACTTGGTTGAACGAAATTGACAATAACACTAGAATCTCAAAGTTATCAATTCCTGGTACACATAACTCAGCAGCCTGTCATACTGCATTGCCTTCTGTCCAATGCCAGGGCAAAAGTGTAACTAGTCAATTAGAACATGGGGTAAGATTCTTAGACATAAGAGTCGGAAAATTATTTGTTGGCAATGATGTCAAAGACTTACAAGTTATTCATGGTAAGTTTCCTGTTAAAATTCCATTTCCTGAAAAACTATCTGATACTTTGAATGAAGTTTATAAATTCGTTCAAAATAATCAAAGTGAAACCGTTATTGTTTCAATCAAACAAGAAGGCTCAAATGATTGGGATAATGCAAACGACGAGTTTGGAAAATTAATTTGGGATAAATATATCAACCCAAATAAAGACGAATGGTACTTAAACACAGATATCCCCACTGTTGGTGATGCTAGGGGTAAAGTCTTATTATTCAGAAGATTCGGGGTCAATGATGATGGATTGAGAAATCAATTTGGTTTTGACGCTCACATTTGGTCCTATAACACAACTGATGACGATAGAGGATCTTTTGTTGTACAAGATTTTTGTGAAGTTCAATCAAAAGACGACTTACCAAAAAAAGTTGATTATGTCAAGGATTTGATTAAGAAATCTAGAGATTATAACAATGATGACAAGATCTTTGTTAATTTCACCTCAGGTTCAAACTTTTTCGATAAAGACTGTTGGCCTGAACCTTGTGCAAAATACTTTTTGGATGCAAATGTCCAGGAAGTCTTTGGCAGAGGCTCAGGTATAGTGGTTTTGGATTACGCGGAAGCTGATGATTGGAAGTTGACTAAATCTCTAATTGATACCAATTTTTAATATATGCGAGCTCGACTTCTTTTTTTTTTTTCAGCCAGTATGATCTCCAGGCTTTTAAGAGGTCGGCCGTTAATAAGAAGCGTTGTAATTCTTCGACGTTATTCGAAACCCGAGTTTCCTGATATTAATACAATTCATGACCCAAAACTAAGAGAAATAATCGAAGGGACTAACTTCGGCACCGACTCATTATACAAGAAGCTGAAAGAAAATGATTTAAAACAAAAGCAAATCGAAAAAGAAAAGAAGAAATTAGAAAAAGATCATGTAATTGATCAATTGAGTAGTAAGGAAAAGAAGATATCCAAAATCAACGAAATCTCAGATCATGATTTTTCAACTACATCTAAAGGCCAGATACAAGGTGTAGCCACCCAAGATGTTCACGAGAAAACAATTAAACTGGATGATGGGGAGTATAAATTGAAAGTGGAAGATAAAATAGTGGCGACTACTAAAGAATCAGTGGATGAAGAGGATATTCCGACTTTAGCTAAAGAAATCAATGAAACTATTCAAAAAGAAATTGCAGGATTACCTTCACAGAAGATTGAAACTCAATCAGAAACTTCAAAGAAAATTTCAAAATATTTAGACTCATTGCACGATACAATTTTAACTGTAACAAGGGCGTTGAACGATGTCACTGGCTATTCAGCGATTGAGCAGTTGAAAAAATCCATTGAGGATCAGGAACAAGATTTAAAAGATGCAAAAAAAGTTGTCAAACAGTATAAAACTTTATATGCTGAGGCAATTCAAAAAAGATCTAAATCTCAACGTGAAGTAAATGAATTACTAACAAGAAAACACAATTGGTCTTCACAAGATTTGGAAAGATTTACAGAGCTATACAGAAATGATCATGAGAACGAACAGAATGAAGAACGAAATGAACAAAATTTACAAGACGCCGAAAGTAAAGTAGATGCAATTCAATTAAAACTAACTCAATCAATATTGACGAGATATCATGAAGAACAAATATGGTCAGATAAAATCAGAAGATCATCCACATGGGGTACATGGGTTCTAATGGGTCTAAATGTTTTATTATTCGTAGTGGCTACATTCATAGTTGAGCCGTGGAAACGAAATAAATTAGTATTTGCATTCGAAGAAAAAGTTAAACAAGTTTTAGTTGGTATATCACAAGAGGATAAAGAATTATTAAACCCTATCATAGAAAAATTAGAGCCAAATCAAATAAACACAGATATAGATGTAAAAGACTCGTGGGAAAGGATAAAACAAGTATTTTGGGAAAATTATCATACATTCACAAATCCAAACATCAAAACAATTGAGGTTAACAAATCTCATTTTGAGATATTCCTTGTTACAATAACATTGCTTGGTTGTGGTTTGGGTAGTTTTATAACGTTTTTATTTAGGTAGCGTAATAGAATTAATTTTTTCTTGTTGAATATTTCTTTGCCACTTATAATGGAAGATCCAATATTAATAGACTCGAATGTGTCAATCACATCGCATTCAGAAACAGACGTTTACTTGAAATTGAAGAAATTAGAAAAAGAATTGAAATTGTTATTATTACAAGAGGATTATATCAAGGATGAACAAAAACATTTGAAAAGAGAATTGGTCAGAGCTCAAGAGGAAGTTAAACGTATCAAATCTGTACCTTTAGTCATTGGACAATTTTTAGAACCGATCGACGAAGATACTGGGATAGTGTCATCTACCACGGGGTCAAATTATGTTGTAAGAATATTGTCAACATTAGATCGAGAATTATTAAAACCTAGCTCTTCAGTTGCATTACATCGTCATTCAAATGCATTAGTTGATATATTGCCACCAGAAGCAGACTCTTCAATATCTATAGTTGGAGAAGATCAAAAACCAGACGTTACATATGCAGATGTGGGTGGACTAGATATGCAAAAGCAAGAAATTAGAGAAGCTGTTGAATTACCATTAACACAAGGAGATTTATATTCACAAATTGGTATTGACCCTCCAAGAGGTGTATTATTATATGGTCCTCCAGGAACAGGTAAAACAATGTTGGTTAAAGCAGTTGCAAACTCTACAACCGCAAGTTTCATAAGAATAAATGGTTCTGAATTTGTACAAAAATATCTAGGTGAAGGTCCAAGAATGGTTAGAGATGTATTCAGATTAGCAAGAGAAAATTCTCCAAGTATCATATTTATTGATGAAATTGATGCAATTGCAACTAAAAGATTTGACGCTCAAACTGGTGCTGATAGAGAAGTTCAAAGAATTTTATTGGAATTATTGAATCAAATGGATGGGTTCGATCAGCAATCAACTGTTAAAGTTATAATGGCAACTAATAGAGCAGATACGTTGGATCCTGCTTTATTGAGACCAGGTAGATTAGATCGAAAAATTGAATTTCCATCATTAAAAGACAGAAGAGAACGAAGATTAATTTTTTCAACAATTGCTTCAAAAATGTCCTTAGCTCCAGAAACAGATTTAGATTCTTTGATTATAAGAAATGATCCTTTGAGTGGTGCTGTGATTGCTGCTATCATGCAAGAAGCTGGTTTAAGAGCTGTAAGAAAAAATAGATACATGATTTTACAAAATGATCTCGAGGAAGCCTATACTGCACAAGTTAAAACAGGTACTGAACATGACAAATTTGATTTTTATAAATAGTATATACCTAAACCTAATTGAAAGTTATCAAAGTCTAAATGATCAAAATCAATGTGATAAGTGTAATTCCAAACTGGAGTCAACAGTAAATTAAGTTGCTTATATGATGCAATTGGAGTGATTAAATAATCACCGTTTTTTAATTCTGATTTGACAGCTTCGATATCTGACCCCATCAAATCTATAATTGAATTAGATTTAGACCCAAGTATCCATGTTGGTGGAGTATAAGTGTTCCACCAAATCTGAACGCCTTCTTTACCTCGTAAATAGTCTAATGCAGGAACAACACCACCTTGATGAAAAAGTCCCATAATCCCACACATTATCAAATTAAACAAATACCATACATATATAACATATTTTGAATAATTGGACTCGAGGCTAAAACAACAACATGCTAGTGGAACCAAAGGTATTAAAAATCTTAATTCCTGATGAGGAATCAAAGACAAGAACAAAAGTCCGGAGAACATACTCAACATTGGAGTTGTTCTAAGGTACCTTTTCGAAATAAGAAAAATCACACCAGGTCCAAGTAATTGAGGAAGATTTACTAACAAATGATTATAGTAAGGATGCAATCCATGTGATGACAAATTCTCAAGATCTGTGTTATAAATCAAATTGTTTAATGGAGTAATGTAATCTTTAAAACTCAATGATTTATATAAGAATGTATCTGAAACAATGATTATACAAGTTGGGATCAAGGCTCCAACAGCCAAATAAAACCCACTAGAGATATTCAAAATCACAAACTTTATCAAATAATAGCTGGGAAAGATCAAAAATGCTGGGAATGTGATTCTATTAAACACGCCTAGTGAAATTATACTTCCTAGTAATACAAAACTTTTCCCACTTTTCAGTTTCGATTCTTGTGAAAATCTAATATCATCAATCATATATATAGTACTCAACAACAATATCGTCTCAATGCTATTTGAAAATAAATGATTTTGATAAACCAATGTAATATAACTTGTCGAATTGAAAAAAATTGCTTTTATACGTTCATGTTTAGTTGGTAGTAGCCAATATAATAAGAAATCACAAGAAATCCATGATATCAAAGATAAATATATACGACAAATATACCATATTTGTAACGGCTTTAAGTCAAATAATTTCAAAAAGTATAAAATAGGTCCATATATCAAATAAAGTACTGTTAAGCTTCTTGAAGGAGGATCGTGGAATTCCCATGGTATTCTAGTTTCATAATTATAGATATAATTAGTTAAAACTTCCAAGCTCTGAAAATGTTCATCTGGATGTATATAAGAATTGGTTAGGGTGAAATATATTCTAAGTAATATTGATACAACATAAATATTTCTCCAGTTAATCATGGTGAAAAATTTAACGTGTCTCGAACACAAGTTTATAACCGTGTTGTGTCGGAGTTGAAAATAATCCGGTAATTTTTTCGTTACCGAATCTAACAATTTAATTGGTCAGCTCAAAATATATTGAATTTAGCTCAAACTTTCACAGAAATTTATCATATAAGGAAAACCTGATTAATCTAATACTGAGTATGATAACCGAATCGATTTTTTCGTATTTTCAAATTGATTTTGAGGTTTAATATTTTACTCCGAATGGTAGTAATTTTTTCTGTAAATTTCCTCATCAACAATTTTTTTTTCCTAGATCAACATTAACTATTCTTCAATATGTTTAGACAAGTCACTAGATTACCTTCAATTTCTTCCAAGTACTTCTTGACAAGAACTTATATAGCCGGTCAATTTACTGGTCAAAAAAAATCAAACGGAAAATATACAGTTACTTTGATTGAAGGTGATGGTATTGGCCCTGAAATTTCCCAAGCTGTTAAAGATATTTATGCTGCAGCAGAAGTACCAATTGAATGGGAGCCAGTTGACGTTACTCCTTTATTAATTGATGGTAAAACCACTTTACCTCAACCAGCTGTTGATTCTGTAAATAAAAATTTAGTTGCTTTGAAAGGTCCTTTAGCTACTCCAGTTGGTAAAGGTCATACTTCAATGAATTTGACTTTAAGAAGAACCTTCAACTTATTTGCAAATGTTAGACCATGTAAATCAATTGTTGGTTACGAAACACCATACGATAATGTTGATACTGTTTTAATTAGAGAAAACACAGAAGGTGAATATTCAGGTATTGAACATACAATTGTTCCAGGTGTTGTACAATCAATTAAATTGATTACAAAACCAGCTAGTGAAAAAGTTATAAGATACGCTTTTGAATATGCTAAATCAATTAACAAACCTCACGTTTTAGTTGTTCATAAAGCATCAATCATGAAATTATCAGATGGTTTGTTTGTAAATACCGCAAAGGAAGTCGCAAAAGAATACCCTGATATTAAATTAGATTTTGAATTATTAGACAACACTTCATTAAAATTAACAGCTGATCCAAGTCAATATAAAGAAGTTGTTATGGTTATGCCAAACTTGTACGGTGATATTATGTCTGATTTATCATCCGGTTTAATTGGTGGTTTAGGTTTGACTCCAAGTGGTAACATGGGTAACAAAGTTTCTATTTTTGAAGCCGTTCACGGTTCAGCCCCAGACATTGCTGGTAAAGGTTTAGCAAATCCAACGGCTTTATTATTATCTTCATGTATGATGTTGAGACACATGTCTTTAAATTCAGATGCTGATAAAATCGAAAATGCTGTTTTGAAAACAATTGCTTCTGGTCCAGCAAACAGAACAGGTGACTTAAAAGGTTCTGCTTCTACAACACATTTTACTAAAGAAGTTATTAAAAACTTATAAATTATATACACTTAAATCTTTTAATATTTTATTTGTACCTTCGACGATTGCAACATGTTCAATTTTATGGACTCTATCTTCGTACTCCTCTAATGACTCACCTTTGATAAGGTCAAGCTCTTTTACTAATATAGGTTCACCTCTATCAACTTCTGCAATAACTTTATGTATCATTACACCTCCTTTTGATATTTTTCCTTCTTGTCCTTCTTTCCAACATCTATCAATTGCATGTGTACCATCGAATTGACCTGGTAACGCAGGATGCAAATTTATGATTGTTATACCAGCATTTTCCAAAGGTTTTAGAACACTTGGTGATAAAATCAACATCCATCCAGCACAAACTATCAAATTAGGCTTGACGTAATTTGAATCTACACCGTGTGTTTTACCATTAATTAATAAATTTGCTAGATCAATATTAAATTGTTCTCTTTGAGCCTTACGTTTTTCAATTTCTTCTTTTGAGATGTCTTTGTAATAATCTTTTAGAATATGTGTTTTCACTGGTATGTTAGCACCTTGTGCTCTTTTTATACCATAGGCACTAGATGATGATGAAATAACTTGAGTTATCTTCGAGTTAGATAAATTATTTGAAGCCTCTGCGTCTATCAATGCTTGAAGATTCGTTCCCGAACCTGAAATTAAAACTGTAATGTTCATTCGATGGAGAAATAAATTGTTGCAATTCTTGATTTGACTCTGCGAATTCTATACATCTAAAATCAAATCATCAATACACACAAATATCAATTCCCCTTTATAAATCAACAACACTATGATAGATCAACCATTCACAAGTGGAATATTATTGAATATTGTCCGGGTAACAAACACATCACGTGTTTCATTAAAGACCCGTGCTGCAGTATTATATATTGTAATCGCTTTGTAATAACTCTATTATCAGCTTATGTAATTTTTTTTTTCAAAAATTTCTGGTAAAAATTTTTCTTTCTCCCCTTTTGCTCTTCTTTTTTTTTCTTTTCTTCTTCTTCATCACCAAACCTTTTCAAAAGAACTTTATTCAAGATGGGTATGTTGATCAGAATCAATGGAATCGATCATTGATATTTTTTGTTGTTTAAAATTTTAGTACTAACTTCAAACTAGTTGCTTTCACAATTGAACAAATCCGTGGTTTGATGGACAAAGTTACCAATGTTCGTAACATGTCTGTTATTGCGCACGTCGATCACGGTAAATCCACTTTAACTGATTCTTTAGTTCAAAAAGCTGGTATTATTTCTGCCGCTAAAGCTGGTGATGCTAGATTTATGGATACCAGAAAAGATGAACAAGAAAGAGGTATTACTATTAAATCTACTGCTATTTCTTTATATGCTTCCATGACTGATGATGATACCAAAGAAATCAAACAAAAAAACGATGGTAATGAATATTTAATTAACTTGATTGATTCACCAGGTCACGTTGATTTCTCTTCAGAAGTTACTGCTGCTTTAAGAGTCACTGATGGTGCTTTAGTTGTTGTTGATACCGTTGAAGGTGTCTGTGTTCAAACTGAAACCGTTTTGAGACAAGCTTTAGGTGAAAGAATTAAACCAGTTGTTATTATTAACAAAGTTGACAGAGCTTTATTAGAATTACAAGTCACTAAAGAAGATTTATATCAATCTTTCAGTAGAACTGTTGAATCTGTTAATGTTATCATTTCAACTTATGTTGACCCAGTTTTAGGTGATGCTCAAGTTTACCCAGATAAAGGTACCGTTGCTTTCGGTTCAGGTTTACACGGTTGGGCCTTTACTGTTAGACAATTTGCTAACAGATATTCTAAAAAGTTTGGTGTTGATAGACAAAAAATGATGGAAAGATTATGGGGTGACTCATTCTTCAATCCAAAAACTAAAAAATGGACTAACAAAGACAAAGATGCTGATGGAAAACCATTAGAAAGAGCTTTCAACATGTTTGTTTTGGACCCTATTTTCAGATTATTTGCTGCTATAATGAACTTCAAAAAAGATGAAATCCCAACCTTGTTAGAAAAATTAGAAATTAACTTGAAAGGTGACGAAAAAGAATTAGAAGGTAAAGCTTTATTAAAAGTTGTTATGAAAAAATTCTTACCAGCTGCTGATGCTTTATTAGAAATGATTGTTTTACATTTACCATCTCCAGTTACTGCTCAATTTTACAGAGCTGAAACTTTATACGAGGGTCCATCAGATGATCAATTCTGTAACTCTATCAGAAATTGTGATCCAAAAGCCGATTTAATGTTGTATGTTTCTAAGATGGTTCCAACATCAGATAAAGGTAGATTCTACGCTTTCGGTAGAGTTTTTGCTGGTACTGTTAAAGGTGGTCAAAAAGTTAGAATTCAAGGTCCAAACTATCAAGTTGGTAAAAAAGAAGATTTGTTTTTGAAATCTGTTCAAAGAACTGTTTTAATGATGGGTAGAAATGTTGAACAAATTGATGATTGTCCAGCTGGTAACATTGTTGGTTTAGTTGGTATTGATCAATTTTTATTGAAATCAGGTACTATCACTACCAATGAAGCCGCTCACAACTTGAAAGTTATGAAATTCTCAGTCTCACCAGTTGTCCAAGTCGCTGTTGAAGTTAAAAACGCTAACGATTTACCAAAATTAGTCGAAGGTTTAAAAAGATTATCCAAATCAGATCCATGTGTTTTGACCATGATGTCAGAATCTGGTGAACATATTGTTGCTGCTACTGGTGAATTACATTTGGAAATTTGTTTATCAGATTTAGAAAATGATCATGCTGGTATTCCATTGAGAGTTTCTCCACCAGTTGTTGCTTACAGAGAAACTGTTGAAGCTGAATCATCAATGGTTGCTTTGTCTAAATCACCAAACAAGCATAACAGAATCTATGTTAAAGCTCAACCAATCGATGAAGAAGTTTCATTAGATATTGAAAATGGTGTCATTAACCCAAGAGATGATTTCAAAGCAAGAGCAAGAATCTTAGCTGATAAACACGGTTGGGAAGTCACCGATGCTAGAAAAATTTGGTGTTTCGGTCCAGATGGTAACGGTCCTAATTTGGTTGTTGATCAAACCAAAGCTGTTCAATACTTGAGTGAAATCAAAGATTCAGTTGTTGCTGCTTTCCAATGGGCTACCAAAGAAGGTCCAATTTTCGGTGAAAATTGTAGATCCCTCAGAGTTAACATTTTGGATGTTACTTTACACGCTGATGCTATCCATAGAGGTGGTGGTCAAATCATTCCAACCATGAGAAGAGTTACTTACGCTTCAATGTTATTAGCTGAACCAGCTATTCAAGAACCAGTTTTCTTGGTTGAAATTCAATGTCCAGAAAATGCTATTGGTGGTATTTATTCAGTTCTTAACAAAAAGAGAGGTCAAGTCATTAGTGAAGAACAAAGACCAGGTACTCCATTGTTTACCGTTAAGGCTTACTTGCCAGTTAATGAATCATTTGGTTTCACTGGTGATTTGAGACAAGCTACTGGTGGTCAAGCTTTCCCACAATTAATCTTTGACCATTGGTCAGTCTTGGGTGGTGATGTCACTGACCCAACTTCAAAACCAGGTGCTATTGTTAAAGAAAAGAGAGTTAGACAAGGTCTTAAACCAGAAGTTCCAGGTTACGAAGAATACTATGATAAATTGTAAGCTTTATAAGTTAATAATATAAGATTCTGATAAAAATTCTATTATTCTATAAGAACAAATCTTTCCTTTCCCAACCAGTTGGTCTTGAAACATCTAATTTTAAATTTGGCTGTGGTTGATCAAAATCTTCAATATGTATGCCGCTAAATGGATTTCTGTCTTCAGTATTTAAATTAGCTAAAGTATGATTAACTTCTCTGTGTTTTGCTTCATCAGCTCTAATCACCAAGATCAAATCTTTGAAAGTTGAGTTTTGATTCAATTCTTCCCAATATTGATAAGCAATAGTGGGAACTTTCATTGTCTCAAATTCAGGTAATCTTTCAGGTACACTTAATTCGTGTAATAAATGTGTATATGTTCTAACAGCTTCTTCTTCTAAATAACCAACAAATCTGTGACAGTTTTTAGGACTTATCAAATAACTTATAAAGAATAAGTTCGTAACAATTCCTTGACCAAAGTATATCAATGATTTTGTTAACCAGTTTGGAGAACCAATTTTTATAAATGTTAACAAATGCATTCTTTCGTTATAAGCTTCATCGTGTAATGTTTCAATCCATGCTTTATCTCTTCTTAATAATCTTATACTATGTAAATGACGAATGAAACCAGCAATAGAACCAAATGTACCAGCCACCGATTCTAAAAAAATAACTCTAGTCAACCATTTGTTACAGTTCATATAGTATCTTGTTCCTTGATATTGGAAAACGTCATCAGTTGTTAAATCTTTGTACCCGGTTGCAAAATCAAATAACTTTCTTGTTCTATAAGTTAAA
This sequence comes from Insectozyma parachauliodis, assembly GCA_030565145.1. Taxonomy (NCBI): domain Eukaryota; kingdom Fungi; phylum Ascomycota; class Pichiomycetes; order Serinales; family Debaryomycetaceae; genus Insectozyma; species Insectozyma parachauliodis. The sequence goes on along the minus strand of JAJMBB010000033.1, from coordinate 7,842 downwards.
TTGAATGCTATTTTGTCACCAAATGTTCTTGGCTCTCTATGAGTGAAAAATATATTTTCACAACTTTCTTTAGAGTATCCTGGGTGTGGATACATTGAATGAGTTATAAATTTTTTATCATCTTTGGATTCAATTTCTGAATTGGTATGGACTATTGTAGATAAGCCTAAAGTAGGCTTAGATTCGATCTGAGGTTGAGCTATTACTTGAGAATTTGTCGTTAATGTTTTACTAGTTGGAACACGATAAAATTTCCAGACTTTACTTTTGAACATATTTGATTTTGTTCAACCATAGAATCCTTGATTATATTTATATTTTTCACAACTAAGGAGGTTTCCATATAAGCGTTAAAATTACCCAGGGATATTTTTTATTGTGAGTTCCAAAATTTTGCAGCAATTGTCTGATTACAAGCGGCTAACCGCACGAAAATGTTTTTTACACATGTGAATTGTAATTACCGTTTTATTGTTTGCAGCAAAATAATCTTAGGAAAAAAGGATCAAACGTTGATATGGTAACTACTTGAATTTTAAACAATAGGCGACTCAAAAATGTTTATAGATAAGAACCATCTAAAACAAAGCATGATTAGGGGCATACAATATTACAAATAGGGTAAACGGAAAGCATAATTTTATTTTTACAAATGTTAATAGCCCGATGGGATATGTTTAAACTCAAATGTTAGTATTTGAAATGAATGTTCTAAACTTAAATTGACTAGTGCATTCTTGATTAATCATTTCTTAAAGACGCTATTGTTGAATTTGAGTGGAAGTCAACAATGCTTGGAAAGCTAAATTATTTCCATGATTCATGAATGATAAGAGCTCTGTATGTTGGTTATAAGAAAAAGAATTTGAAGCTTTGAATTAAACCTAATTTGACCTGCTAATATTTGATTTTCAAAATCTTACTATGATTTAGTTATATTGGCGCAGCAAAATTAATATTCTATTTGTCGTTAGATAGTAAGAATTTTTGCTTGAAAGGAACTATTTTCGATTAAAGGGATATGAACAATAGATTTTAGATTTTTTCAATTTTGAAAACTTATTTCATGAGTGATGAATCTTCTCACCAGTTCTTAATTTACATAATATCTTTAACTTGTTGTGTGAAGCCATAATTGGCAGAACTATGTCGTGAGATCGAACTTTTTTGTACTGTGTCGCTTACTTCTAATCTTGGAAACAAAAGTGTGCGCTTACTACTATTTCGGGACTGATAAAAAAGAATACGAATTTAGATAATACTTTTGATTTAACCAATTGCCGAATTGATGCCAACTATTTAAATATCATCAAGTTTCAGGTTCATAAACAACAATGAAAGGTATTCAAATTGCAATTGATCGAGGCGGAACGTTTTGTGACGTTATTGCTAAAATCCCCGGACAACAGGATTATGTGTTTAAATTACTATCAGTAGACCCCGAGAATTATAAGGATGCACCAACAGAAGGTATCAGAAGGATATTAGAAAGAGTCACTGAAACTAAGATACCGAAAGATCAGAAGTTAAACCTTGATTTGATTGAAAGTATCAGAATGGGTACAACTGTGGCAACAAATGCATTATTGGAAAGAAAAGGTGCCAAAGTTTTGCTAGTTGCAACTAAAGGTTTCAAGGATGTATTATTGATAGGTAATCAAACAAGACCACATATTTTTGACCTAACTGCTAAAAAATTGAAGCATTTGTACTCGAAGGTTTTGGAAGTTGATGAGAGAGTCACCATTGCTGGCTTTTCAGAAGGAGGAGGCTCAAAATTAAAGACAGACATGTCTGATCCAGAATTGTTTGAAAGTTTGACCGGAGAAGCGGTAAGAGTAATCAGAAAACCAGATTATGAACAAGTGAAGAAAGATCTAACTAAGATTTACAATGAAGGAATTAAGACTATAGCATTATCACTATTGCATTCTTATGCTTATCCGAAACATGAAATAGAAGTAGCAAAGATTGCTAAAACCATTGGTTTTGATGTTTCGGTATCTCATGAATTACAACCGATGTTGGGCTATGTTAACAGAACATCTTCAACTGTTGCTGATGCTTACCTATCACCAATCATAAACGAATATTTGCATAATTTTGGAAAAGGGTTTGATGGTGGTTTGGAATCTTTTGGCAATAAACTTTTATTCATGCAATCAAATGGAGGATTATGTCCTTGGTACAAATTTACCGGGTTGAAAGCAATTTTGTCAGGACCAGCGGGTGGTTACATAGGTTTTGGTGAAACGTGTTACGACTCTACAACAGAAAAGGCTACTATAGGTTTTGATGCAGGTGGAACTTCAACTGATGTTTCAAGGTATTCGGGTACATTGGATCACATATACGAAACAGTAGTAAGCGAAGTCAGTTTACAAACACCTCAGTTGGATATTTCTACCGTTGCTGCAGGCGGTGGTTCGATATTGTTTTGGAAAAATGAAATGTTTGTAACTGGTCCTGATTCTGCAGGCTCTGATCCTGGTCCAGCGTGTTACAGAAAAGGTGGCCCACTAACTGTGACGGATGCGAATTTATTTTTAGGTAGATTATTACCAGAATACTTTCCCAAAATTTTTGGACCAAATCAAGACCAATCATTAGATTATGAAATAACTAAAAAGAAGTTTATCGAGTTGACAAAGGAGATCAACAAAGACAAAAAGGAAGAATTGACTCCTGAAGAAGTTGCAAATGGATTTTTGAAAGTAGCAATCGAATCTATGGCTAGACCGATTAGAAACTTAACAGAAGCAAAAGGGTTTGAAACTTCCAAACATAACTTAGCATGTTTTGGTGGTTCAGGAGGCCAGTTTTCTGTCTCGCTAGCAAAGAATTTGGCTATCTCAGACGTTGCCATACATAAGTATTCTTCTTTACTTTCTGCATATGGTATTCAATTGGCTGATATTATCATTGAAAAGCAATCGCCAGCCTCGTTCATATACAACAGCAAAAATTTTAAACAGATTGATTTGAAAATAAAATCTTTAGTCGCCTTAGCTAACAAAGATTATGAAGAACAGAATTTAAAACTAAAAAAAATGTTTCAAGTGTTGTTAAACATGAGATATGTTGGATCTGATACCCATTTGTTGATTCCTGTTGAGAAAAATGTTTACGATGCTGATGAAAAATTTATTTCGAGACATAAATCAGAATTTGGATTTAATTTGGATCGAGATGTTTTGGTTGATGATGTACAAGTGTTATTAATTGCAGAGTCTGAAGATAAAGAAAAACACAATCCATTTGAAGAGATTAAAAAAATAACACTAAAAAAGGTTGCTCCAACTAAGTTTCAAGAGATTTATTATAACGAATGGTTGAAATCCGGTGTATACGAATTACCAGATTTGTCAATAGGTGATGAAATACATGGTCCTTCGATTATTATTGACGACACTCAAACAATCTTGGTTGAGCCAAGATCAATCGCATATATACTATCAAATCATATATTGATCAAAGTTGAACAAGAAGCTAAGCCATTATTATCAAAAACCAAAATTGATCCAATTCAATTGTCTGTCTTTGGTCATAGATTTATGTCGGTTGCTGAACAAATGGGTAGGACATTACAACAAACTGCTATATCGACTAATATCAAAGAAAGGTTAGATTTTTCATGTGCAGTGTTTGATCATAATGGAGATTTAATAGCAAATGCTCCTCATATTCCGATACATCTAGGCTCAATGTCATATGCAGTCAAGGCACAGAAAGAGATATGGAAAGATCAATTTGAGCAAGGAGATGTTTTAGTTTCCAATCATCCTAAGGCTGGTGGTTCGCATTTACCTGATATCACTGTTATTACTCCAGTATTAAATAAAAATAATCAACCCATTTATTTTTTAGCTAGTAGAGGTCATCATGCAGATATTGGATCAATAGCTGCAGGATCAATGCCACCAAACTCAAAAACCATATACGATGAAGGTGCAGCTATAGTTACACATAAATTATGTTCCAAGGGAGTTTTTGATGAAGCTGGTATTACTAAGTTGTTATATGATGAACCTGCAAAGTATCCTGGTGGATCAGGAACAAGAGCTTTGAGTGACAATATATCAGATTTGAAAGCACAAGTTGCTGCAAATTATAAGGGTATTACATTACTTGATAGATTGACTGATGAATTTACATATGATGTCATTAATTTATACATGGGAGGAATTCAGTCAACAGCAGAAATTGCAGTTAGAAATTTGTTGAAATTAGCGTACGAAAAATTTGGAGGTGACGAACTTAAAGGAATAGATTATTTAGATGATGGAACTGCTATTGCTTTAACAGTCACCATTGATCCTGAATCTGGTTCTGCTTTGTTTGATTTCAGTGAATCCGGTGATGAAGTTTATGGTAATTTGAATGCTCCAACTGCTATTTTATATTCAGCCGTGTTATATGTTTTAAGATGTTTGATTTCGACAGAAATTCCATTGAACAACGGATGTTTGAGACCAATTTCATTTAAAACTCGAGAAGGGTCAATAGTTAATCCCTCATACGATGCTGCGGTTGTAGGAGGCAATGTTGAAACAACGCAAAGAATGATTGATGTTATGTTGAAAACTTTTCAAGCTGCAGCGGGATCCCAAGGCACTTGTAATAATTTGACATTTGGAACCACCGATAAAGATATCTCATTTGGTTATTACGAAACTATTGCTGGTGGTTCGGGAGCTGGACCAACTTGGAATGGACAATCTGCGGTCCAATGTCATACAACGAACACAAGAATGACAGATGTAGAATTGTTTGAGAAAAGATATCCAGTACTTTTACACGAATATTCCGAAAGACTTGGATCAGGTGGTGAAGGTAAATTTGTGGGTGGTAATGGTATAATTAGAGACATTGAATTTTTATATCCGTTGGAGGTTTCTTGTTTAATGGAGCGGAGATCCTTAGCACCATATGGATTACTAGGTGGTGGCGAAGGTCAACGAGGTATTAATTATTGGTACAAGAAGTCGGATGAAAGTTACAGCAAGAAATCATTGGGTGGAAAATGTACTGTCAAAGTTTCAAAAGGTGACAGGGTTGTTATCATGACTCCTGGTGGTGGTGGATTTGGAGACTACTCAGGAATCAACTATCCCGTTCAAAGTACAAAACCAAGTGTTTTGAATGGTAGCATAGGCAATAGAACATTATTGCAAGAAACCAATTAAGACTAGTTGAATATATACTGTATATAAACGTTGACGCAAAATTGAGCTCTGATGAAGTTTGTAACTGGTAGCTGCTTCGAGACTCCACAGTAATTTAATATATAAATGATGAAATATTTATTGTTAACCAATAATGTTTTCATTGCTCAAGAAGAGGAGTCCGTTAAGATTGGTAAGGTGTAATTCAAGTAAACCAATAAGATCAACTAATTATTGGTATTATACAGCTTTATCCATCAGTTTCATTGGTGTTGGATACTACATTGGACAAAGACCGAAAATACAAAAATCAACATCGCCATTGTCAACATTGTCAACACCTAAATATGGAAGTGAATCTGATTTTAATAAAGCATTTGAAAAGATTGTTGAAATTGTTGGTGAGGATAGTATTAATTTAGACGAAGCGGTGTTATTATCACACAATGATTCATTTTTCTCAACACATCATCCTCCTAAACCAGAGGTTCAAAAACCAAAAGTAGTGATATTTCCAAATTCAACTGAACAAGTTTCCAAGATTTTGAAAATTGCCAATGAATATAAAATTCCCGTCATTGCAAATTCAGGATTGACTTCTTTAGAAGGTCAGAATATCCATACTCGAGGTCCTTATAGTATATCTTTATCATTTTCAAGGATGGACAAAATTTTGCAATTCAATCCCAAAGACTTGGATGTTGTAGTTGAGCCAGGTGTTGGATGGCAGGAGTTGGATGACTTTTTGAAATCTGATGAATTAGGTAAAAATTTGATGTTTGGTCCAGATCCTGGAATTGGTGCTAATATTGGAGGAATGGTTGCTACTTCGGCATCGGGAACAAATGCGTACAAATATGGTACGATGAAAGAAAACGTGGTCAATTTGACCGTAGTTTTATCAGATGGAACGATTATTAAAACAAAACAGAGACCAAGAAAGTCGGCCGCTGGCTACGATTTGACTAGGTTATTTATTGGGAGTGAAGGTACTTTGGGTGTTATTACAGAGGTCACCGTGAAACTACATGTCAAACCAAAATATGAGTTTGTGTCAATTGCATCATTTCCAACAATCGAAGACGCTGCAAATACTGCAGCCACCATAATATCAAAAGGAATAAATCCTAATGCAATGGAAATTCTCAATGAGACGATGATGTCTTTTGTAAATGAAATGAATGAGGGAATCCAAAATTTAGAAAAACCAACATTGTTCTTTAAGATTGGGGGCCCAACATTGGGTAATGTTAAAGAACAATTTGAACTTATTGAAGACATTTCCAAAGACAATAACATTATAGAATTTAAAACGTCTAAAAATCAAGATGAAAATAATGAATTATGGGCAGCAAGACGAAACGGTTTATGGTCAACTTTTCAATATGGTAGTAAAATTTTACCAGATCCGGAAGATGTACAAGTTTGGACAACAGACGTCGCAGTACCTATCTCAAAGTTATCAACTGTGATTGGTGAAATTAATCAGGATTTAATTGAAGACGGCTTTGATAAGAAATTCTCTGTTATGGGTCACATAGGTGATGGTAATTGTCACTTCATCATTTTATATAACTCTCCTGATTATCACAAAGTCTCACAAGCAGTTGACAAAATGGTTCATACAGCTTTGAAATACGAGGGTACATGTACTGGAGAACATGGCGTTGGTATAGGCAAGAGAAAGTATCTACCAGATGAGTTAGGAATAACATCAATAGATCTTATGAGGCATATAAAAAAGGCATTAGATCCAAATTTCATATTAAACCCTGATAAAATTTTCAAAATTGATCCGAATGACGATTTAGATCAACAATTAGAGCACGGGGCTTTATTGGAAAAACAACAATGCATGCATAATCACTGATTAATAGACTTTTTTTTTGGATCCATTAACATTTGTAGATGTTTTTTGTCTCTTGTTTAAGTTCGATTTATCACAGTCAAAGCGAGAATGATTGGTTGAATGACAGTGTGAGCAAAAAAGGTAATGTGAGATGATATTAAATTTATACCCCTCTATGTACCATCAGGTTCTTACAGGTGTTTCTGTACCCAATTGTTGGATCAAGACATACATTCTATTTTTTAAACTACTCAAGACTGCATATCTAAAGTTTCTAGTTTCTGGTATGTGTGTTTTCATGATTTCATATTTCGTCGGCTCAGATTTTTCAGGTCTTTCATTATTCATTGCCGCTTAAACATAATTCTTCAGTTTTTTCCCCAGTTTCTGGGTCTGTGTGGGTAGTGGTATTCATTTTGATGTATTCGATGTAACTCTTAATGTTTTTTGCGTTATGCATTCTAAAAAACTCTTGTAAAGCTACCTCTGGAGATTTATCATGGCTTAAGTGCTCAAACTCTGCAATATAATGACTCTCTAGCTTATTTTCAATTTGTTTAAGTTCGATACCTTCGGTCTTAAGCAGGTTGATGATTGTATAGTAGGCAATTTTTTCGATATCCTTGCTCCCTTTGTAGTCTTCATATAAGAATGATCTAGGTGTAATAACAAGAGTTTTGGAATCATGTTGAATGTCATCATTTTGAATTGTGTAATTTGAATATAACATTTTTTGAAGTCAATTTCTGATTTAATGTTTTCAAAAGATTGAATTAAAATACTGATAGTGTTTTCTGTATCTAATATTGTATTTTTTATCTTATTTTC